>BSBK01003613.1:0-80000 GCA_027943335.1 Chamaecyparis obtusa | reverse complement strand
GGTCTCTTATGTTATTTTATAATATTAGGTATGCAGATGTGTATGAACGTATGAAGAGCCTCTTGAGGAAGGTTAAGATTAAGGCCTTAGATTGGACAAGAAAAAAGATAAGAAGAACACTTGAACAAAGAGATAAAGATGAGAAGAGATTGGTCACATTAGTAGTGTGCCAAGAAGAATTTGTAGTAGAGATACCTTGTGAAAGGGGTGCAGAAAAAGAAGAGAAGTATGTTAAATATATCCAACAAGATAGAGAAGATGATGAAGAAGACATGGATTTTTATGATTCACTTGAAGTTGTTGAAGATGTATAGCAAATTTCCCATGAAGAAGAGAAGTTAAAAGTCAAAGAAACTGACTTTGGAAGCCATTTGGGATAGTAGGTAAAAGGAAATCATAATGTTGATCTTGGTGGTCTAAGTAGAAATGAAAATGTTGGTTTTTATCAAGCAAATAGAGGAAGGAATGTAAATGAGAAAATTTATAAAGAGAGAAATAAATTGATAGATCATAGGTATATAGTTCTGTATTGGAAAAGGAAAAATAGTGATGGGAGGTAGCAGTTAAAATGTAAAGAAGTAGATATTTTTATTGGTGTTAATGCTAACAAGTAGGAGAAAAGGGTAAAGGGTATACAGATAAGAAAGTGGCAACTAGATTTGAAGGCAAGTTGGCAAGAAAAGAAGTAGGGCGATGATGTTTTCGGGATGGGATTAGATTATGCTTTGAGAAGATCAAGTGTAGCAATAAAGAGAGAGCAACCCAAGAATAAAGGAACAAAAATGTGGGTGATTAAGAATAGGTCAACATGAAGAAGAATTCTTGTTGCACGAGATGATGATAAAGAGACCAAGTTAAAGAGTATGAGATATGAGGAAGAGATCTAACCTAATGAACAAGGAAGCATGGTAAATTAAATAGAGGGTGGTAAAAAGGAGAATAGTCGTGGACATGCAATGCAATTACAGATGGTAAGGTATGATAGGTGTAAGGTAAGAGGCATGAAATCTAATTTTATGGATGATGCTTATGAAATTTTGAATTAAATTTATAAATATGAAATGGACATGTGGAGGATTGTGGATGAGAAGGACATGAGAAGGAGTAAATATAAGAAGAAAAAGACAAGCAAGTAAAAACCATTTGGAAAGTCTAGACTTTATAAATTCAAGTGTGATAGAAATGAAGGGAAGTTGAGTATAAGAAATGAAAAAAAAGAAGATGATGCAATCAAGGATGGAGAAATCCACAAAAGATAAGTCCAACCTTGTAGCCAACACAAACACAATGGAAACAATATCCAAGATAGAAAAGGAAAGAAAGATCAACCTTCAATTATTATCATAAAATCAGTTACAACATATCTGCAACACACAGTATTACATGCCAAGAATACATGCTTGATTATGATTAGAAATCCCTTACAAACCCTACCCAAACAATGACCAAATAATCTTATGAAAATCACCTTTCGCTTAGGAATAAGTCCATAAGATTATATAGACATTTAATCATAGGTCAGCTCCCAAATCCCTAGGAACAACCCCCAATGAATAAAATAAGAGATGCGATCACAAAAGTAAGTTGACCTCAAACATAGAAATACGTTGGCATGATCACAATCGATAATTCCAACTGTAGATCAAAAAATTGATTGGTAACACAAAGACTAACTAGAAAATGAAGAACATGACAATCTCACAAAGAATCTACAATAACTCCCGTGCGATAAATCCAAATGAGGTGCAATCATAGAATAAGGTTCCAGAAAAAGCCAAGAACATACTGTAGACATTGCAACTCAAAACAACAAGTACAAATCAACCTCAATAGAGAACACTTGACTGATCAATAGGAAACTAAATATATTTTTGGTTGATGCAAGATTTCTTAGATCCCAAGATACTCCTGCATTAGACACCTGGGGTACTTGAAAAGTGAGTACCTCACTTTGCTAGGGTGAAAGGAAAACCAAAGTGGTCAACCTCAACCTGAGAAATCCATGATGAATCTTCAACTGTTCTATCCTTCCACTTTACAAGATATTCCATATACTGCTTACCTCTTGTAATCCTACCAACTCTATTATCCAAAACATGCTCTATTTGATCCTTCTACCTCTTAGCATACTCATGTCCCACATCTGACTCAAAAATTCTACCGCCATCTGATTCATGATACTCATATAAGTCAGCAATATTGAATACCGATGATATATCCATGTCTTTCAGTAATCCCTCTTCATATGCATTCCCTAAATCAAACCACCTCAAGATCTTACAAGGACCAAATTTCTTCATCGTCAAATTGAGTACCAACAAGAAACCTACCCTTTCAAAAATACACCATAAATTCATCTCCCACTTGAAAATCCTTATGTATCCTCTTCTTATCTTCTCTCCTCTTAAAACCTTGGTTCATTTCCTCCAAAATGATGTCTCACTCCTTCATGTAATTACTTCATAGTCTCAACAAACTTCTCTCCTTCATCACTCTTCCTAGAACTTCATGACTGATATCCACTAGTTATGTTACTCATTTAGGATTAAACCTAGTAACTACTTCAAATGGTGTCTTCCATTTGCTCCTATTCACTGAATTATTATAAGAAAAATCTTCTTGAGGTAATACTAAGTCCCAACTTCTGGGCTTATCCCCAACTAAACACCTCAATAAGTTCCCTAAACTCTTATTCACAACCTCTATTTGTCTATTAGTTTGTGGATGAAAAGTAGAACTAAACTTCAAATCATTTTTCATCTTCTTCCAAAGTGTCCTCTAGAAATATCCAACAAACTTACTATCCATGTTTGAAACAATGCTCTTAGGTAATCCATTTAATCTCACAATCTCCTTAAAAAAAATTCAGCTACATGTGTTGCATCAGTTGTCTTTCTACAAGGAGTAAAATGTGGCATCTTGGAAACAATTTCTAAAACCACAAAGATATAACCATACCCTCTTTGTGTCTTTGGAAAACCAAGCACAAAATCCACACTAAAATACTCCCCAAGGTCTGACCGATATTGTCAAAGGTGTATACAATCCCACATTCTAGCTACTACCTTTTGCAACTTGACATACCTTACAACTTTGAACATAACTCCTTACATCCCTCAAGATTTGTGGCCAGAATAAATTCTCATCTATCAAGGCTACTATCTTATCAATGCCAAAATGTCCTACCAAACCTCCACTATATTTCTCCTTAATAAAATTATCTCTCATTGAACTTCTAGGTATACATAACTGACTACCCCTGAATAACATTCTGTCTTGAATGAAATAATCTGACCACTTACTTATGAAAACAAAAATAGGTTCTTTACAAGCCTTCCAAGGTTCACCAAAATTTTCATCTTTCTCATACAATTTCTTCAATTCATCAAACCCCAACACTACAATCTTCATTTTAGTCAAAAAAGTCCTCCTACTCAAAGCATCAACAAGTTTATTTTCCACACTACTCTTATGTTTCAACACAAATGTATAGCTTTGCATGAACTCA
The DNA here is from genome assembly GCA_027943335.1 of Chamaecyparis obtusa. NCBI lineage: Eukaryota > Viridiplantae > Streptophyta > Pinopsida > Cupressales > Cupressaceae > Chamaecyparis > Chamaecyparis obtusa. Next base: position 76,492 of record BSBK01003613.1, on the reverse strand, counting down.
AACCATCTTATATGCATCTGATTCAACTTACCTTGGCTACTCGAATACTTCAATGCTTGATGATCAGTATATAGTACAAACTCCCTCGACAAAAATTAATGTCTCCATTTCTTCAAGGCTTAAATTATAGCATAAAATGCATGATCATACACTGAATACCTTCTCTTAGAATCATTCATCTTCTCACTGAAGTAAGAAAAAGGTCTCCCTTCTTGAGTTAAGACCACTCCAATTGCATTTCCACTAGCATCATAGTCCACTTGGAATACCTTACTAAAATCAGGTAACGTTAATACCGATTGTTATGTCATGTTATTATTTAAAAATTCAAAACTCCTTTGTGCTCTATGTGTCCATTTTAACTCCTTCATATCTCCCCTCATAGTTTCAGTCATCGACCCATAGATTGAACTAAAGTTCCTAATGAACTTTCGGTAGAAACTAGCTAACCCATGGGATGATCTTACCTCTCCAACTGTCACCTATTTAGGCCACTCAACAATGGATTTCACCTTCTCAGGATCCATCTTCAATCCTTCAGTAGATATCACAAATCCTAAGTATACCAACTCCTCTTTCATGAAAGTACACTTCTTGATATTTATCAACAACTTCTCTTCTCTCAACCTCTGTAATACTTGTCTAACATGCAACAAATGTTCCTCTTTTCTCTTAATGAAAATCAAGATATCATCCAAATACACAATGACATACTTACCCAAGGATTCCTTCAAGACTTCATTCATTAACCTCATGAAAGTACTAGGTGCATTAGGAAATCCAAAAGGCATTACCAACCACTCGTATAAACCTTCATTTATCTTAAATGCAATTTTCCACTAATCAGCTTCTTTGATTCTAATCTAATGATAGCCACTCTTCAAGTCTATCTTGGTTAAATACTTAGCTCCACTCAAACAATCCATCAAGTTTGATGAACTACAACTAATTGAATATTTGGATGAACTGAAGAAACGGTGATTAGAGATCACCGAGCTACTGAAGTGATATGTAAGATGATTAAATCAGTCAATATGTTGTCATTGATGTCAACTAGTTTTGACAGTACTTATCATGTTAGTTAAAAATATCTGAACATCTATTGAAGGAAGAAAAGATGAAGAGCTGAGATATCTACATGAGGAAAAGATGGATATGACAGATAAGGATAAGGTAAGCATTGGGTAACTTATTGATGAGTCTATGGCTTTATATTGTTGACTTGAGCATGTTATATTAATCTATTATGAAGAAGAGATTTGAATTTGAACAAGTCAATGTGGTCGGTAATTGAAGATTTTTGTATACACCGAGCCAATGCAGTGTATACTGAGTGACAGTAATAACTGAGCTATTTATCACCAACACATTTCTATATTAACCAAGTATGGATGAAAACATTAAATGCTAAGAACAACCGATTGAGTTTGATGAGCTAGAAATTGTTATGATTTCAAGGTTAAGGATGAAGTTAGTTATGAGATCCATGGCTAACATAATTTAGAGATGATCTAAAGGATGAGATTGAAATGTGTTAATGACACATCTGTCGAGGAAGGTTTAAGTGGAAAAATGGATGAAGGAGATTAAGAGGCAAAATCTGATGACTGATATGAAAATGATTTACTTGTCTATATAAGAGATATGAGTTTCATTATTGAAACATGTTGGACAAAAGGAGACTGTAGAGATTTCATGTAAAGATTGTATTCATGCATTCCTAATCAAATTGGTTATTGAAAGAACCGAGTTGCAAACATTACCGAGTGTCAAAGAACTATTTACCAAGTGAAAGTAAGTTGATAAATATTGAGGAAGTGAATTGATTAATGATCAAAGGATTTTATGAGCATAGCATAGATCTAAACATTTGCAATTGAGTTGTATTTGAATCAGATCGGTACTATATCAGTTTAACCACTAATTCAGAAAATCTCTTAACCGAGTGGACTTAACAGTCTTATTGTACTATCCTATGACATTTGTTGAATGTAAAGTTTTATCTTGTTGTCCCCATAGTGAATGTTGGTCAAAATTTAACTGTTAGTGATAAATTCTCTAACCGGGTCACACCTAACAGTGTGCATTATAACCTTTAATAGGATTGGCTCTTTACCGAGCTCACTTCAGAAGAGTGAATTATTTTGGGTTACCGGTCCTAGGTGGTTTTTCCCTTAGCAAGGTTTTCACGTTAAATAATTGTGTTATGTGTTATTTGTTATGATTTTTTTTTCTATAATACTTTACATACTGCATAGTTGATTTAGTTGGTAATCACAGTTTGGATAATTACTGGTATTCAGTAAAGTGGACAGACAGATTGATATTTCATGTTACCGAGCTACATAATTTGTTGAAATTGTTTTGTAAGGTACATCTATGAGTTTGGGACTGTAGGATAACTGATCTAACTAATTCACCCCCCCCCCCCCCCCTCAGTTATTCTAACAATTGGTATCAGAGTGTATTGGTTGCTTGGAAGAAAGCTTTAAGGACTTGAGCAGAAAGATCACAAGATGTATAAGAGGGAAGTGTCAAAGCTGAACAAAGATAACTTTACCACATGGAAAAGCTGGATGAGGCTTCACATATCTGGAATCAGAGAATCTTCTATACCTTTACTTGACAATGGTTACATACAACCGAATGTTGGACCTTTGACTCTTGATCAGTTGAGAGACCAACGTGAATAAAATATTACTATGATAGAGATTGTTGCTACTCTATCTGATGCCAAATTTGAGGATGTCAAGGATTGCACTACAATGAAGCAAATGTGAGATAAACTTCTATTACAAGTAGTAGTTGTCGTTGCACCAAAAGATCGACCTGTTAATTCTTGATACAACCACTAGACTTATAGAAGACACAGGAGGCAGTTAAGCCCTGTCATGAATCTCGAGGGGAGCACTGACCATTTTTCCAACAATCTCCCCCTTAGCATTACCCGAGGGGATTCAAACTTGTGACCAAGCTCTGATACCACTTGTTACAAGTAGTAGTTTTTGTTGCACCAAAAGATCGACCTGTTAATGCTCGATACAACCACTAGACTTATAAAAGACACATGAGGTGGTTAAGTCATGTCACGAATCCCGAGGGGAGTGCTGACCATTTTTCCAACAACTTCCTCTAGTTTATGGTGGTGATGTGAATGTGATGAGAACCAGAGATGAAATCTTGAGAGGTAGATTTGATGACATGAAGATGAAAGAAGGAGAGAACATCACACAATACTCAAACCCAATCAAAGAGGTAGTCAATGCTATTCGAGGAGCGGGAGGTATTATTTCTGAAGATACTGTGGTAAGTAAGATATTGAGAACCTTGTTTCCTGTCTATGCAATCAGAATATATGTTATTCATGAAATGAGGTCTACACCTAATAGCACTCTTACTCTTGATAGTCTGATTGGAAAGTTAACAACTTTTGAGCTAACTAATTTTGACAACAGTGTTGTATCGAGTGTTGAGTTTGCTTTTATGTCATCTCTTAAGATTGATAAATCTAAAAGTAAGCATAATATAAAGAATGAAAGTGACAGTAATACTGAAGATGATCTTGAAGCACTTATGGCCCTGAGACTACAAAAAGGTAAAGGAAGGTATAAGGGAAAGTTACCTTTAGCTTGTTTTAACTATAAAGAGGTTGGCCATATTGCTGCTAGATGTCCTAATAGGAAAGAGGAAGATAAAGACTGATCTAGTGATGGAAAGTTTGGCGAAAGGAATGATAGAGGAAACAAACACTACAACTGAGACAATCGAGATTACAAAGATAAAGGAAAGAAGGCATGTTACCTTGTTGGAGAAAATGAAGATGACACCGACACTAACACTGATGATGAAATTGAAGTGGTATTTGTTGCAATGAAAGATGATTCGGAAGAGGAGGAAATGTATGTAGAAACAACCCTTATTTCTAAAGTTAGTAAGAATGATACTTGGATCATTGATAGTGGTTTTACACATCACATGACTGGTGATGAAGATAATTTTGATCATCTTGAGCATTATAATGGAGGATTCATGAAAATAGGAAATGACACACTTGTATGGTGAAAGGAAAAGGGTCTATTTTATTGAATGATAAAATTAGATGTGATAATGCATACTGGGTAAAAGGACTTAACTACAATTTGTTGAGTATAGCACAGCTGAATAACTCAGGTCACCAAGTTGCATTTGAAAGAAAGAAGGTGAAAATATATGATGAAAATGGAAAGCTTGTTTGTACTAGAGGACAATCAAAAGGTAATTTATTCTATCTTGATAATGTTGAAACGTCTTGTTTACTGGTGAAGAATGAAGATGTATGGTAATGGTGTAAGAGGCTATGTCATGTAAACTTTGATAACATGATTAAGATCAGTAGAAAGAGAAAAGCTAGAGGTTTGTCGAGTCTAACCAAACCTGATCATGTTATGTGCCATCAATGTTAGAAAGGAAAGATGACCAAATCTAGTTTCAAAAGTAAGGACTATTCATCTAAAGGTATTTTGGAGTTGGTACACACCGAATTATGTGGTCTTATGAGAATTCAAAGCTACTATGGTGATAAATATTTTATTTTATTTGTTGATGACTATTCTAGGATGATGACAGTAATGTTCTTAAAGGAAAAATCCAAGGCATTCAAATTGTTTAAATGGTATAAGGCTAAAGTTGAAAAAGAAACTGGAAAAGAATTGAAATGCTTAAGGTCTGATAGAGGAGGTGAGTTTGTTTATGATGAATTCACTAATTTCTATAATGAGTATGGAATCAAAAGGCAGGTTTTTGCACCTAGGAAACCGCAACAGAATGGAATTATTGAAAGGAGGAACCGATCTATTTTTAATTGTGCTAGAACATTGATGATTGAGAAAAATGTTGCACAAATGTACTGGAGAGAGGCAGCTAGCACTGTAGTATACACCCTGAACTGAGTTCAACTGAAGAAAGACAGAAACAAGACACCTTATGAGTTATGGTTTGGATATACACCGAGTGTAAGTTATTTCAAAATCTTTGGTAGTAAGTGTTATATTATGAAAGATGGTAGGAATGGTAAATTTGACTCTAAAGGTGATGAAGGAATATTTTTAGGATATTCTAGTAAGAGTAAAGCTTATAAATGTTTGAACAAGGCTACTAATAAAATGATAGAAAGTGCTAATGTAAGAGTTGATGAGTTTGCTAAAAAGAATGATGAAGAAAGCATGAAGGAAATAGAAGACTATGGTAGTTTGACTTATATTGAAGATCCAAATTATCTACCAAAGCCACAGGCTGAGTCTACCGAGGATCAGGAAAATGCTACCGAGAATCAACAAATGCACACCAAGAATCAGGAAGAAGCTACCGAGCAGGAAAATGAACCTGAACTGAATGATGAACAGAGAAGAGATCAAGTGATAGCAAGATTTGTTAGAAGACACCATCTGCAAAATCAAATCATTGGAGATAAGCAAGCTGGCATGATGACCTGAAGTAAGTTAAGACATAACACATGCTTAGTTTGTGAGTTTGAACATAAGAATGTTAGGGATGCACTTGGAAATTAGGAATGGATCAATGCTATGAATGAGGAAATTGAATAGATTGAGAAGAATAAGACATGGACATTAGTACCTAGACCGAAAGATAAAAATTTTATTGGTACTAAGTGGATTTTCAGGAACAAGTTAAATGAAAATGGTGAGGTCACTAGGAATAAGGCAAGACTTGTATGCAAGGGATATGCACAAGAAGAAGGTATTGATTATGGTGAAACCTTTGCATGTGTTGCTAGACTTGAAGGAGTCTATATACTACTTGCATATGCTGCACATAAGGGATTCAAAGTATATCAAATGGATGTGAAATCAACTTTTCTGAATGGAATTCTTGAGGAGGAGGTCTACATAGAAAAAATGGAAGGTTTTGTTGATCTGAATCAGAAGAACATGGTATGTAGACTACACAAAGCTTTGTATGGACTAAAGCAAGCACTGAGGACATGGTATGAAAGACTACATGCTTATCTTATCAGTATTGGCTTTGTAAGAACTAGTGAAAATAGTAATTTGTATATGAAAGGAGAATCTGATGATAATATTTTGATTGCTAAAATATTTGTTGATGATATACTCTTGGTGGACAAGATCTGATTTGCAAATCTTTTTTTGATGAAAAGAGAAAGGAATTTGAGATTTCTATGTTTGGAGAGATTAAATTCTTTCTAGGTTTGTAGATTATACAACAAAATGATGGGATTTTCATCACTCAATCAAAATACATTAAAGAAGTGTTAAAAACTTTTGGCATGGAAGATGCAAAACCAGTAGGAACACCGATGGTAACTAGATGTAAGTTGACAAAGGATGATGAATCTACAGAAGTAAATTAGACACTATACCAATCTATGATTGGAAAAATGATGTATGTGGTACATAATAGGCCTGATATTACACATGCAATTGGGATTGTGGCAAGATTTTTTGCTAATCCTAAAGATTCACATATGGTTGCAGTTAAAAGAATTTTGAGATACTTGAAGAAGACAAAAGAATATGGTTTATGGTACATAATGGAAGACAAATTTGAACTCCGAGTATACACAGATGCAGATTGGGCTGGAAACATAGATGACTGGAAGAGCACAACTGGTGGAGCATTCCTTTTAGGGGAAAGGCTTGTGACTTGGATAAGCAAGAAACACGCATGCATTTCTCAGTCTACTGTTGAAGAAGAGTATGTTGTTGTTGTTGCAAATTGTTCAAATATTGCTTGGATTAAACAAGTGTTGGAAGGAATGAATGAGGTAATCACTGACCCGATGATTATATATTGTGAAAATACTAGTGCTATAAATATTTCCAAGAATCTTGTGATGCATTAAAAAACAAAGCATATATCTATTAAGTATCACTACTTAAGGGAACAAGTTCAAGAGAAGTAGGTGAAACTAGAATTTGTAACATCTAAAGAACAACTTGCTGATATCTTTACCAAACCATTATTGAAGGACACATTTGAATATTTGAGGACTAGACTTGGGGTCCATCCCTTGTCTATCAGTCACTAAGGTGATCAAGAGGTTGCATCAACCTACACTTTATCAGAAGATCATTCATGTTTATGCACATAGCTCACATTTTAGTTTTTCTAAGGTTGTGAAAGATTGTAGAAGTTGGAACATAAATTTGTTTATTAGTACACTGAAGGTACCTGATATGAACTGAACAATAGAGAATTACTTGGCTGCTGAAGAGCTATTTGTATATTTTCTTTTGCATTGTTGTCAAAGGGAGAGAAAATGTATATGAAAATCATTTAGTGAGAACACAGAAAGGGAGAGAGACTTCATATTGGAATATATGTTGCTGAGAACAAAAATAATATGAGAAGTAAAAAGATCAAATCTGTAGGGAGAGTCTGCATGTAATGCTATTTTGTTTTGTAGTGATTAAACATATTAAATATCAAGCTAGGGAGAGTTTACCGAGCTACAACATTTACTTACATAGTTGTAGAATACATGTTTGGTATGTGTATGACATTTTTCATATTTCTTATGTTGCCATCAATGCCAAAGGGAGAGATTGATGAACTACAACTAAGTGAACATTTGGATGAAATAAAGAAACAATGATTAGAGACCACTGAGCTACTGAAGTGATATGTAAGATGATTAAATTAGTCAATATGTTTTCATTGATTTCAACTAGTTTTGACAGTACTTATCATGTTAGTTACAAACATTTGAACATCTGTTGAAGGAAGAAAAGATGAAGAACTGAGATATCTACATGAGGAAAAGATGGATATGATAGATAAGGATAAGGTAAACATTGGGTAACGTATTGATGAGTCTATGGATTTATATTGTTTATTTGAGCATGTTACATTAATCTATTATGAAGAAGAGATTTGAATTTGAACAAGTCAATGTGGTCGGTAATTGAAGATTTCTATATACATCGAGCCAGTACAGTGTATACCGAGTGATAGTAATAACTGAGCTAGTTATCACTGACACATTTCTATATTAACCGAGCATGGATGAAAACATTAAATGCTAAGAACAGTCGACTGAATTTGATGAGCTGGAAATTGTTATGATTTCGAGGTTAAGGATGAAGTTAGTTATGAGATCCATGGCTGGCATAATTCAGAGATGATCTAAAGGATGAGATTGAAATGTGTTAATGACACATCTACCAAGGAAGGTTTAAGCGAAAAAATGGATGAAGGAGATTAAGAGGCAAAATTTGATGGCTGATATGAGAATGATTTACTTGTCTATATAAGAGATATGAGTTTCATTATTGAAACATGCCAGAAAAAAGGAGACTGTAGAGATTTTGTGTGAAGATTGTATTCATGCATTCTTGATCTAACTGGTTATTGAAAGAACTGAGTTGTAGACATTACCGAGTGTCAAAGAACTATTTATCGAGTGAAAGTAAGTTGAAAAATATTGAGGAAGTGAATTGATTAATGATCAAAGGATTTTATGAGCATAGCATAGATCTGAATATTTGCAATTGATTTGTATTTGAATCAGATCAGTATTGTATCAGTTTAACCATTGATTCAGAAAATCTCTTAATTGAGTGGACTTAATAGTCTTATTGTAATATCCTATGACATTCGTTGAATGTAAAGTGTTATCTTGTTGACCCCATAGTGAATGTTGGTCAAAAGTTAACTATTAGTGATAAATCCTCTAACCAGGTCACACCTAATAGTGTGCATTGTAACCTTTAACAGGGTTGGCTCTTTACCGAGCTCACTTCAGAAGAGTGAATTATTTTGGGTTACTGGTCCCATGTGGTTTTTCCCTTAGCAGGGTTTCCATGTTAAATAATTGTGTTATGTGTTATGTGTTATTTGTTATGATTATTTTTCTATCATACTTTACATACTGCATAGTTGATTTAGTCAGTAATCACAGTTTGGATAATTACTGGTAATCGGTAAAGTGGACAGACATATTGATATTTCATATTACCGAGTTGCATAATTTGTTGAAATTGTTTTGTAAGGTACATCTATGAGTTTGGGACTGTACGATAATTGATCTAACTGATTCAACCCCCCTCTTAGTTATTCTAACAAAGTCATCCATCCTTGGTAAAGGAAACTGATACTTAATAGTAATTTGGTTGATAGCCCTTGAATCGGTACACATCCTCTATTGTCCATCTTTCTTTGGTGCTAACACTGCAAGCACTACACATGGACTCATAATTTCTATGATCAACCCTCTTTGCAAAAAATCTTTCACTTGCCTATTGAGTTCTTCATTCTCTGTCAGTGTCATCCTATAGGTCATTTTATTAGGCAGACTAGCCCCTAGTATCAAATGTTAGAGTATCTATTTATCTTCACTTATTAATTAGATCATGTTGATTTAATTATTAAGTTGTCTATGTACTCTATTTTCACTTAAGTTATCTCTTATGTGCATATAATTAATATTTTATATTAATTATATTGCACAACCTAGCTTTTTCCTTTTAGGGTTTTGTTCACCTTATAGGTTGAACTCTTGTAATTATTGTTCATTATCTTGGAATACAATTTCTCTCACACCGCTAAGATTTTCCAAGCCCTTGCTTTTTGTCTTCTTGGTTTCCTTTCAACAACAGGTTATTTGCATGCAGGTGTTCTTGGCATTCTGTGAAGTTGGATTTCTCAACTTCTACATCAAATCCATACAATGACTAATACTTCTCACTGGTGGTAATCCATCAAGAAAATTATATGATATGATGTCAATATACTCACTCAAAAATCTAGTGATTTCCTCAAGACGTTCTTCTACCAAGACTTCCTCCTTAGACCCCTTGGGTATTAAAGAAAAATACACATTATTATGCTTCATACCATCCAAAAACTCCTTGGCATCCATTAGACAAATTCACGCACTGGTACACACTTCACCCTTAAGAGGTTCCTCTAATGGTAACAAATTTTGTTTCATCCCATTAGCAAGAATAGTGTAAACCTTCCTTCTACCATCATGCATAGCTTTCCTATCACACTGTCATGGCCTACCCAACAAGATATGACACACATCCATAGGCATAATATCACACAAAACCTCATCATAGTACTTCCCAATCTTGAATTTAACTAGGCATTGTTCACTTACCAGTACCTTGTGTTCATCTTGTATCCATGCAATTTGATCGGGTTTAGGATGCTTCAACCGCTGCAAATTCAACTTGTCAACAAGCTCATGTGAAGCCATATTATCAGAACTACCATTGTTTATGACAACATTGCACACCCTATCTTGTACCTTACATCTGGTTCTAAATAAATTCTTCCTCTACTTTGCTTCCTTCTCATGTTCTATATGATATAGGACTCTCCAAGTCATCAGGGTTGTACCTTCCTCTACTTGATTATTTTTTACTAAACTGGTAGACTCTTCATCAACAAGTGTTGTCCTTCTACTACTCTATGCCTTCTTATAAGAGTTACCTTTCTTGCATTCAAAGGATTTGTTCCCTACTTCACCACAATTGAAACAAGTGCCACTGAACTTCCTTCTTTCATGACTACCTTGTCCCTACTTTTAGTATAAACTCCTTTCATTACTCCTATTCCAGTCATTTTCCTTAACTTGTGACTCACCTTTGCCCTGATCAACAGAAGATCTACCTCTTACTCTCTAGAATCTTCCACCTCTACGTCTTTGTATTTGTTCTCACCTCCTATTCATCTTTTCTTTAGCCTTCAAGGCCAACTTGTAAGCTTCTTCCACACTCCTAATCTACAACAAATTAATTTCATCTTGTATGTACACATTGAAACAATTAAGGTAGTGAGAAAATTGTCCATCCTCATCATCTATGTGACTAGATTTGATGTTCAATTTGTAGTACTCCTCATTATATATCTTAACACTTAGGTCTCTTTGCTTCAAGTTCTGCAACTTCCCAAACAAACTGACTTGGTAATCCTCAGTCAAAAACTTTGGCCTTCAACTTCTTCACCATCTTATCCCAAGATTTGATCTTTTATATACCTCTTCTCTTTTGATCTATCTACAGATGTTCCCACCATAAGGATGCATGTCCTTTTAACTTAGTGCATGCATACTTCACTTTCTTCTCTTCAGTAGTTCCTTCAAGCTCAAAATAATTGTCCATCTCTATGATCCAATATATCAACTCATCAACATCTAGGTTTTGAAAATAATTAGGTGGGTTGAAATGAGGTCTCCTATTAACACTTGTCAAGGCCTTAATGAACCTCTCCTCTTCATGATTTAACTTTGGGTGTACCTCATTGTTCTCTCCTTCCATCACTTGCTCCTAATTTTTTTTATCTCCTTCTTCATCACTTGCATCTTCTATATGCTTCCCTCTCCTTTGAGCAGTCTCTATTGCCTCCAATCTGGCAAAAAATTGTCTTAACAAGTCTAAGACCACTAGATCTACATTCCTTTCTCCATCTCCATCATTCCTTCTGGCCATTACTAGAAACCCTAGGATTTGTAGGTTGGATCCTCTCAACTGCCACCTCACAAGTGAACCCTAGGTTGCAAAACCTTTCTTTGATACTACTTGATGCAGTCAAGGATGGAGAAATCCAAAAAAGATCAGTCCAACCTTGTAGCCAACACAAACATAATAGAAACAATAACCAAGATAGAAAAGGAAAGAAAGAGTAGCCTTCAATTATTATCAAAAAATCACTTACAATAAATCTACAACGTGCAAGCTTACATGCCAATAATACATGCCTAATTATGATTAAAAAATTCCCTTACAAACCCTAACCAAATTATGACCAAATAATCATAGGAAATTCACCTATCCCTTAGGAATAAGTCCATAATCTTATATATCTATTACAATCATAGTTCATCTCCCAAATCCCTAGGAACAACCCCCAATGAATAAAAAAAGATATGTAATCACAAAAGTAAGTTGGCCTCAAACATAGAAATACGCTAGCACAATCACAACCATGAATTCCAACTGGTAGATCAAAAAATTGATCGGTAACATAAAGACTGACCAGAAAATGAACATGATAGTCTCATAAAGAATCTACAATAATTGTTGCGTGATAAATCCAAATGAGGTGCAATCATAGAAAAAGGTTCAAGACAAAGCCACAAACACACTGTAGAAATTACATCTTAAAACAACAAGTACAGATCGACTGCAATCGAAAACACTTGAATGATCAATAGGAAACTAAATATACTTTTGGTTGATGCAAGATTGCTTAGATCCCAATATGCTCCTGCATTAGAAGACAACAAAGGCATGCAAAGGGGAGAATGAAAGCATAGATTGGAATAAGAAATCAATAACAAATAAAGAAGGTAATGATGTGTTGGAAACTATAATTGAAACAATTGTTATATTGTCATTGATGTCAAACCTTAACTAGTGAGATAGTTGCTATCTAGTAAGGTACCATATCTTTTGATTGAGAGGATTTGAAAAGAGGAGATAACAAGAGGACCTAGTGAAAGGTTGAGTTATGAGAAACTACAATGGGTACTTGATTAGTTGGCACATTGGAAAGATAATGTGTTGTTTATCTATAACACTAAGTGAAGAAGTCAATTGATTTGACACATAGAAGATATGAGGAAAGAAAGTTTGGAATCATAGGCTTAATTGAGAAAAAGAGAAGAAACTTTAGTTTAAGCAAAGTGATGCTAGTGTCGATTGAGCACCAGTATAAGATGAGTAAATTTTAGTGTCGACCAAGCATCAGTAATTGTTGAGTATCACAGAATTAACTAAGCCAAGATAGTGTTTGCCAAGAAGAACATTTTTAGTGATGACCGAGCAGATGAACACAGTATTGGCCAAGTGTTAGTAATTTATAGTTTGTGAAGGGATTGAGATCCCCAGTCGACATAGTTGAATTCTTGGGATATGTAAAATGTGTTGAAGATAAAGATGAATGACCTGGAAGCATTTAATGCATGGTAAATCATTTTCTTATGGATTCAAGGAGAAGTTTTGAGAAGTATCTAGAAGGATAAGGAGGAGAACAAAATGTTGGAAAGATTTGATGAATCTGACCTAAACCTAAGATCTACGGAAGTGATTAAGAAGAAAAAGATTAAGCTACCTAATCAAGGAGGTATAAGGATGACCTAGTTTTGGGTTATGAGTTATTGTGATGAGGTTGATTTTATAGATTAGCGAATCTAAGAAGAAGGCTGAGAAGAGCTGTAAAGAGCTGAACAAAGTTGTGGTGATTGCTTGAAGGGATTTCTGAGAACATCAGAGATGGAGATGACAATGAAGGCTAGTTAGTAAATCAGCATATGATCTTATTGGATATGTATTTGCAAAGTGAGTTGTATATTTTAGATCAAAACCTACTATTACTTTCTAACCATTGTATCAGTTAAAATCCTTTAATCAAGGTTGACCTAATAGTAATTTGTAAACCCTTTAATCAAGGTGACATTCTAATGGGATATTCTTAAGTCCTCTAACCAGACCACTCCTAACAGGGTGATTAAACCCTTTAACAGGGTCACACCTAACAGTGTGTATTGTAACCTTTAATAGGGTTGGCTCCTCACAAATCTCACTTTAAAAGAGTGAAAATTTGGTAGCATGTTACTAGTGGTTTTTCCCATATTGGGTTTCCACGTTAAATCCTAGTCTCATACTTGTGTGAATGTTATTTGATGTGTTATGTAGTTAAGAACTTTATATTCTGCAAGTTGATTGATTTTGGACAGTGGACTACAAGTTTTATGTTACTGATTATATTCTATAGAGACCAAGTAAATTGTTGAATAGATCTAAGTTGGATGAAGTATTGAAAAGTTTAATTTGTTAGAATAACTAAGAGGGGGGTGAATCAGTTATCTAGTGTCCCAAAACAAAATGTATAATCCAAGACAAATTCTTCAACTTCTGCTACTTGGTAAACATAAAATATTTTCACTGTCTGTGTTTCTACCGATTGTCAGTCTAAACTTTATAATAGTTACAGATCAAATCTAACATGTAATATGCAAAGTATGATAACAAAAAAATATCAAAATCAACACATAACACAAGAGATTTAACGTGGAAACCCTATGAAGGGAAAAACCACCTGGGACCAGCAACCCAAAATTGTTCACTCTTCTGAAGTGAGGTCGGTGAAGACCCAACCCTGTTAAAGGTTACAAACACATTGTTAGGTGTGACCTTGTTAGAGGATTTTAGACCAGAAGTTATCATCCAACCAGCAGTCGATGTGGGGTTGATAGGATAACAATGTTCACTCTATGAATGAAACATCAAAAGACTTTCATAGTCCACTCGGTTAAGAGATTTGACTATGTACAATGGTTAAATATGTAACAGTAGATGATCTGCCTTGAAACAACTTCAATTGCAGTTTACAGATCAATGTTCAGCTCATTCAAATCTTTCTGATCAATATACTACTTCAGATTCAATACTATATCAACTTATTATTGTCAGTAATTACTCTCTATAGCTCGGTAATTGTTTTGCAGCTCGGTTCTCATTAACTAGTATGATTAGAATGCATGAAAACTTGTTCACGCGATAATTCTGTAGTATCTTCTTCTTCTGGTGATGTTTCGACAATGAAACCAATGTCTCTTATATAGATGAGTAAATCATTTTCTTTTCCTCCATCAGATTTTTCTGCTTAATCATATTCATAGATTTTGCCACTTTAAGCTTCCTAGGCTGATGTGTCAATAACACATTTCAATCTGCTCCATTAGATCCTTTTTTATTTATGTTAGTCGTCGATCTTCATAATAAACCTTATCTGCTACCTCGATTTCATACACTTTACAACTCATCACTTTATCGGCTAAACTGATCATTTAATTCCTTTCTATTTTTCTCAGTTAACGAAGAAATGCATCAGTGAACACAAGCTTAGTTAACACTACACTCGGTATACACTACATTCCATTGGTGTATACTAGAAATGCTTTATTTACCGACAACACTGCTTTGTGTCTTTCAGCTCTAGTCTTCATCATAGATGAATGCAACATAATAAAGTCAATTTTATCAAGTCATAGACTCATCAACAAGTTACTCAGTGTATTCCTTATCCTCATCTAATATATACATCTTCCTCATGTAGATATTTATGTTCTTCATCTCTTTCTCCTTTATTCAGATGTGTCAGTATAGTAACTTACAAGATAAGTATTGTCAAGCTAGTTGACATCAATGACAACATAATACTGATTTAATCATCTTGCATATCTAATTAGCAACTCCTTAGTAATCTTGAATTATAGATTCTCCATTCAGGTTCTAAATCAGTTGTAGTTCATCAATCTCTCCTTTTGGCATTGATGGAAACTCAAGTAATATGAAGTGTACCATACACATACCAAATATGTATTCTACACTCTATAATCAAATGATGTGTAAGCTCTCCCTGGCTTAATATGTTTAATCACTACGTTACTAAACAACATTAAAAAAAAATACAGCTTTGTCATTCTCTCCCTTAGATAGTTCTCATCTGTGCATATCTCTCTTTGTCATTTTCATATTATTTATCTCTCCCTTTGACAACAATGCCAAAGAAACAAATAAATAATCATCTCTTGTAGTAGCTAAGTAACTCTCTGTTGTCCAATACAATCTCTGTATCTTTGTATACTGATATCCCAATCTATTTCAGTTCGTCAAACTTAATCACAACCTTGAACAATATCCAAAGTATGAACTATGCTGCATCAACATGTGTGATCATCTGATAAGATTAGGCTGATGCAACATCCAGATCACATTAGTGACCGATAGATAGCGGACGGACCCCAAGTCTAGTCCTCAAATATTCAAATGTGTCCTTCGGTAGAGGCTTTGTAAAGATATCTGCAAGTTGTTCTTTGGATGTAAAAAATTCTAACTTCACTTGCTTCTCTTGCACTTGTTCTCTTTAGTAGTGATACTTAATTGATATATGCTTTGTCTTGGAGTGCATCACTGGATTCTTTGAAATATTAATAGCACTTGTGTTGTCACAGTATATAATCACTAGGTCAGTGATTACCTCATTCATTCCTTCCAACACTTGCCTGATATATGCAATGTTTGAGCAATTAGTAGTAGTAGGAACATACTCTGCTTCAACTATAGACTGAGAAATACAACCCTACTTTTTACTTGTCCAGGTTACAAGCCTTTCACCAAAGAAAAATGCTCCTCCGGTGGTACTTTTTCTGTCATCCACATCTCCAGCCCAATCAGCATCGATATAAACCTTCAACTCAAACTTACCTTCCTTAGGATACCATAATCCATAATCCTCTATCTTTTTTAGGTATCTTAAGATCCTTTTAGTAGCAATCATGTGTGATTCTTTAGGATTAGCAGAATATCTAGCAACAATTCCCATAGCATGTGCTATATCTGGTCTACTGTGAACTACATACATTAGTTTACCAATCATGGATTGGTAAAGTGTGTAGTTTACCTCTGTAGTTTCATCTTCCTCTTTCAATTTACTTCCAGTAGCCATCAGTGTTCCCATAGGTTTAGCATCTTCCATGCCAAATGTCTTCAAGACTTCCTTTATGTACTTGGATTGTGCGATGAATATCCCATCACTCTGCTGAATCACTTGTAAACCAAGAAAGAATTTAATTTCTATGAACATAGACATTTCAAACTCATTTCTCATGTGATCAGAAAAATATTTACATACATGATCTTGACCTCAAAAATAATATCATCAACAAAAATTTCAGCAATAAGAATAGTGTCATCAGTATCACCTTTCATGTACAAATTGTTGTTTTCACTAGTTCTTACAAATCCAATACTTAACAAGTAAGTATGCAGCCTTTCATACCATGCTCTCAGTGCTTCCTTCAAACCATATAAAGCTTTGTGTAATCTACATACCATGTTTCTGTTGTCTGGATCAACGAATCCTTCAGGTTGTTCTATGTAGACCTCTTCTTCAAGTATACCATTCAGAAATGCTGACTTCACATCCATTTGATAAACCTTAAATTTCTTGTGTGTAGCATATGCAAGTAGCATTCTAACTCCTTCCAATCTAGCAATAGGTGCAAATGTCTCACCATAGTCAATGCCTTCTTCCTGTGCATATCCCTTGCATACCAATCTCGCTTTATTTCTTGTCACTTCACCATTTTCATTCAGTTTGTTTCTGAATATCCATTTAGTACAAATAACATTCTTATCTTTAGGTCAGGGTACTAAGGACCAAGTTTTGTTTTTCTCTATTTTTTCTATTCCTCTTTCATTGCATTAACCCATTCTTCATTATCTAATGCAACTTTCACATTCTTTGGTTCAAATTCACAAACTAGACATGTACCTTGTCTTTTTTTGCTTCTTGTCTGCATTCCAGCTTGTCTGTCTCTAATAATTTGTGTCTCAGGATGATTTCTTCTGACAAAACTATCTAGTACTTAGTTTCTTCTTTCTTGTTCATCATGTTCAGGTTCATATGCTTGCTCGGTAGCACCATCTTGTTCGTCGATTTCCCTTTCCTGTTCCTCGGGGTTATTTTCTTGTTGATCGGTTATCACAGGTTGCAACTTTGATAGATAATTAGGAAGTTCAATGTAAGTAAATCTACCATAGTCTTCTTGTTCCTTTCTTTCTTCTATGTTCTTGTCAAACTCATCAACACATACATTAGTACTTTCAATCATCTTATTTGTAACCCTATTCAAACATTTGTATGCTTTACTCTTAATAGAATACCCTAAGAATATTCCTTCATCACCTTTAGAATCAAATTTCTCATTTCTCTCATCTTTCAGAATAAAACATTTGCTTCCAAAAATCTTGAAATAACTTACAGTAGGTTTGTGTCCAAACCATAGCTCATAAGGTGTCTGGTTGGTGTACTTCTTCAGTTGTACTCGGTTAAGCACATATACAACTGTACTGACAACTTCTCTCCAATATGTCTGAGCAACATTCTTTTGTATCATCAGTGTTCTAGCATAATCAATTATTAACCTGTTCCTTCTTTCAGCAATCCCATTTTGTTGAGGTGTTCTCGGTGCAGAGACCTGTCTCTTAATACCATGCTCATTACAAAAATTAGTAAATTCATTAGAGATAAATTCACCTCCTCTATTAGATCTTAAGCATTTTAATTCTTTTTTAGTTTCTTTTTCTACCTTTTCCTTATACCACTTAAACATCTTAAATGCTTCAGATTTCTCTTTCAAGAACATAACAGTCATCAGTCTAGTATAGTCATCAACAAAAAGAATAAAATATCTATCACCATAATAGCTCTGAGTTCTCATAGGACCACATAGGTCGGTATGAACCAACTCAAGTATTTTTTTTGTTGAATAGTCTTTGCTCTTAAAACTAGACTTAGTCATCTTACCTTTCTGACATCCATGGCACATAGCATGATCCGGTTTTGACAAGTTAGGAAACCCTCTAACTCTTTTCTTCTTACTAATCTTGATCATGTTATCAAAATTCACATGAAATAACCTCTTATGCCACAACCATGCATCTTCATCCTTCATTAATAAACAAGAAGACTGATCAATATCAAGATAAAATAGATTACCTCTGGATTGTGTACCAGTTCTGACAAGTCTTCCTCCATTATCATAGATTCTTACCTTTCTACTCTCAAAAGCAAGTCGGTGGCCTGAGTTATTTAGTTGTGCCACACTTAACAAATTATAGTTTAGTCCATCTAACCAATATGCATTTTCACATTTTATTCTATCATTAATCATTAGTGAACCTTTACCTCTCACCATACAAGGTGCATCATTTTCCATTCTAACAGATCCTCCATCATATTCATCAATTAGATCAAATTTCTCTATATCACCAGTCATATGATGTGTACAGCCATTGTCTATGATCCATGTACCATTTCTGCTTACTTTAGAGATTAGTGTTGTTTCTTCATGTTTCTCTTCTTCCTCTAAATCATCTTTCATAGCAACAAATACTACTTCTACATCATCATCAGTGTCAGATTCAGATTCAAATTCTTCGGCTATGTAACATACCTTTTTCCCTTTGTCATAGCTATCTCAGTTATCTATGTTGTTGTGTCGGTAGCCTCTATTGACTCTTCTCCCATAGCTTCCTTCGGATCGGTCTTTGGATCTATCATCATCTTTCTTATTCAGACATCTAGTAGCAATGTGGCCAACTTATTTACAATTAAAACATGCTAAGGGTAGTTTGCCTCTATACCTTCCCTTACCTTTGGGCAATCTTCTGGCCATAAGAGCTTCAAGCTCATCAAGTTCATCATCGGTATTACTATCACTATCATTATTCTTATCATTCCTACTACTAGACTTACCAATCTTCAAAGAGGACATGAAAGCAGATTCAACAAAAGGTACAACACTATTGTCAAAGTTATTCAATTCAAAGGTTGTAAGCTTACCGATCAATGTGTCAAGAGTAAGGTTTGATGTAGCTCTTGTTTCATGAATTGCAGAGATTATGATCGCATAAACTGGCAGCAAAGTTCTGAGAATCTTGCTTATCACTGTTTCATTGTCAATAACTCCACTAGATGCTCTAATAGCACATACTACTTCTTTTAGTCTATTTGTGTATTGCACAATGTTCTCACCTTCTTTCATCTTCATATCATCAAATTGACCTCTTAGGATTTCTGCTCTGGCTCTCTTAACATTCACATCTCCACTGTATATTAGAGTCAGTTTATCCCACATGGCTTTGGCAGTTGTGCATCCCTTAATGTCTTTGAATTTGGCATCAGTACAGGTAGTAGCAAGTTCCATCATAGTAATATTGTGTTCATGCCTATCCTTTAGTTGATCAAGTGTCAGGGGACCTAGTGTCGGTTCAATGTAGCCATTCTCCATCAGTTCTAGTGTAGAATTCCCAATTCTAGATATGTGCAACTTCATCTAGCTTTGCCATACTATGAAATTATCTTTGTTTAGCTTTGGCACTTCCCTCTTATACATCTTGAGACTTTTTTGCTGGAGTCCTTAAAACTTTGTTCTAAGCAACCACTGCTCTGATACCAATTGTTAGAATAACTGAGAGGGGGGTGAATCAGTTATCCAGTGTCCCAAAACAAAATGTATAATCCAAGACAAATTCTTCAACTTCTGCTACTTGGTAAACATAAAATATTTTCACTGTCTGTGTTTTTACCGATTGTCAGTCTAAAATTTATAATAGTTATCGATCAAATCTAACATGTAATATGCAAAGTATGATAACAAACAAATATCAAAATCAACACATAACACAAGAGATTTAATGTGGAAACCCTATGAAGGGAAAAACCACCTGGGACCGGCAACCCAAAATTGTTCACTCTTCTAAAGTGAGGTCGGTGAAGACCCAACCTTGTTAAAGGTTACAAACACATTGTTAGGTGTGACCTTGTTAGAGGATTTTAGACTAGAAGTTATCGTCCAACCAACAGTCACTGTGGGGTTGACAGGATAACAATGTTCACTCTATGAATGAAACATCAAAAGACTTTCACAGTCCACTCGGTTAAGATATTTGACTATGTACAATGGCTAAATATGTAACAGTAGATGATCTACCTTGAAACAACTTCAATTGCAGTTTATAGATCAATGTTCAGCTCATTCAAATCTTTCTAATCAATATGCCAATTCATATTCAATACTATATCAACTTACTATCAATCGGTAATTACTCTCTATAGTTCGGTAATTGTTCTGTAGCTCAGTTCTCATTAACCAATATGATCAGAATGCATGAAAACTTGTGCACACGATAATTTTGCAGTAGCTTCTTCTTTCGGCAATGTTTTGACAATGAAACCAATGTCTCTTATATAGACGAGTAAATCATTTTCTTTTCCTCCATCAGATTTTGCCACTTAATCATATTCATAGATTTTGTCGCTTTAAGATTCTTTGGCTAATGTGTCAATAACACGTTTCAATCTGCTCCATTAGATCTTTTTTTATTTATGTTAGCCGTCGATCTTCATAACAAACCTTATCTGTTACCTCGATTTCATACACTTTATAGCTCATCACTTTATTAGCTAAACTGATCATTTAATTCCTTTCTATTTTTATCAGTTAACAAAGAAATGCGTCGGTGAACACAAACTTGGTTAACACTATGCTTGGTATACACTACATTCCATCGATGTATACTGGAATGCTTTATTTACCGACAACACTGCTTTGTGTCTTTCAGCTCTATTATTCATTATAGATGAATGCAACATAATAAAGTCAATTTCATCAAGTCATAGACTCATCAACAAGTTACTCAATGTATTCCTTATCCTCATTTGATATATACATCTTCCTCATGTAGATATTTATGTTCTTCATCTCTTTCTCCTTTCTTCAGATGTGTCAGTGTAGTAACTTACAAGATAAGTATTGCCAAGCTAGTTGACATCAATGACAACATAATACTGATTTAATCATCTTGCATATCTAATTAGCAACTCCTTAGTAATCTTGAATTACAAATTCTCCATTCAGATTCTAAATCAGTTGTAATTCATCACAATTGGTACATCTAGACTTGAGGATAACTAATTCACCCCCCCCCCCTCTCAATTATTCTAAAATCATTCTAACAATTAGTATCAGAGCTTGTGGTGTTTGTAAGGAAAAAGTGTAAAGGTACTTGAAGATAATGATCAAGATGTACAAAAAGGAGGTACCAAAGCTGAACAAGGAGAACTTTCCTGCATAGTAGAGTTTGATGAAGTTACACCTAGATGGTATTGGTGATTCAATGAAATATTATGTGGAAAAAGATTATGTACTAGTTGTTGCACCTATGAAAACTGAGGAGATGAAGGAAAAGAAAGAACACAATCAGGAAATGTTGGAGCATTAGCCCTAAGTTATCTTGAATTTGAAGAGATCAAGGACTATACTAATGCAAATAAAATGTAGGATACACTAGCAACTATCTATGGTGGAGACACAAATGTACTTAGAGCCAAATCTTAAAGCTTGAGAGGTAAGTTTGATGAAATGAGAATATTAGAAGGTGAGACTATTGTTCAATATTATGCTACAGTTAAAGAGGTAGTGAATGTTATTACAGGAGCTAATGGAAATATTGATGATGAAATTGTTATTAGCAAAGTTTTGAGAACTCTTCTTCCTATTTATGCTATTAGATTTTCTACAATACAAGAACTGAGATGTGCTCCTGGTAACAACCTAACCTTGGAAGGTCTTCTTGGTAGTTTGACTACTTTTGATTTGTCATATTTTGATAATTTCACTACTCATAATATTGAATCTGCATTCAATTCTCAAATGGTTCTTCATAATGTTAGGAATAACAGTCCACTAACACAACTGAGAGGGGGGGTGAATCAGTTGTGGGATAGATTATTTAAACTTTGAATAGCAGCTACACCAAATCAAATGAATATAGTAAATACCAACACAATAACACAATATTTTTTTGTCGAGGAAACCCTATTAAAGGTAAAACCCTAGTGGGAATTAGCACCCGCAAATGATGTACTGAGAATATTGTATCCATTTTAAAAGATCTAGCCCTGTTAGGAGCTTATTAAAATATTATAGGACACAATCCATGTTAAAGGATAGACCTTGTTAGGAGTCAAATAAAAGTGTAGGTTCACTGCCCAAAGAAGTTTATGTCCACCTCCAGAGCTCACTATTCACAACACAAGTGTATGTAAGGAAATACACAATCCTTGTGAACTGTCTGATAGCAACTATCTTTACTTGATCAGTTCCAATGAAGTATAAACTATCCTCTACTCTACATCTAGCAGATACAAGCTCCCAGCTTTCACACTCCTCTTTTACATCTCACTTCATACTACACATCTTTTTAAAAGAAAAGATCTTACATATATACCCTATTACAAATAAATGATCAGGTCAACCAATTAGCCTTTCCTAATATACAAATAATTACATAACCCCTTGCTAAGATACACACTGTATCTATAACAAGTATACAACAATTACATTTCAACAATTAATGTCTGACATCTGTAATTCATGCTCGCTATACATAATACATGCTATAATTTTGAAGTCGACCCCAAATAGGTCTCCTCCAAAACATACGCCAATGCTAACATTGTCATGCTTCCCATGACTTGCTAAGATTACAGAATACTCCTTAATACATTATCTGACATTTCTTAAGATCGCATATATTGAATCCATATCGCTTGTAAGCTATATTCAAAACTCAGAGACTTACTCTGTCAACTTCCACTATCACGGTCCAATAACCAGTCTTCACTAAATCTTCTGTAACTCAACCAATATGAATTATTATGGCATGCGATCTTGGATGTAAGATCACAACACTTCTCTGTACACAAATCTATATTCTCTCATTCTGAATCAACCGTACAATGTTCGTACACTTTAATAACTAGTCTATTTTCTTCATAGAAACATATGTTGACATTAGTGACAAAATAAGAATGACAACAATATTGATTCCAACAACACTCAACAAGATAATGTAGTGACTAATCATATTAAATGCATCAATAATATCCAACAATCTCCCCGTTTGGCATTGATAGCAACATATGGGAAAATCCATCAACCCAAATCCATAAAAAAAAATATTCTCTCAATACAACTTCCTATAAAATAGCGAACTCTTTTCCATAATATTTCTTCCCATACAGTAGGGGTTTTCTCATAGTATCTCTCCCCCTTTGACAATAATGGCAAAGGGTGCCATAAGTTATCTATTGTTTAGACTTTATCAACCAGGTGCTAAATCACCCAAATGTATTTTGTAAATTTCCAATAATCACTCCCCTTGAGGAATAGATCCATACATCAAGTCCAGAAAATGATAGAGCTCTAAATACCTCTGGACTGATGCATCCCTACATCATTTAATTCTCACTAGGAGGGGCTTGCACCCCAAGCATACCTCTGAGATACTAAAGACATCTTTTGGTAATGGCTTTGTAAAGATGTCTGCTATCTGTTCTTTTGTGCTAATGTATTCCAACCTTATTTCTTTCTCTGCTACCTTGTCTCTCAAAAAGTGATACTCAATAGAAATATGCTTAGTTTTAGAATGCATCATAGGATTCTTTGATGTATTCATTGTACTGGTGTTATCACAATGGATAACCATAGGTTCAACAAAAGTTATTCCAATATCTTTTAGCATTTGTTTCATCTAGACGATTTGAGTGCATAATAGCAACAACAACATACTTAGATTCAGCAGTAGATTAAGCTATACAATCTTTCTTTTTACATAACCATGAAACCAACCTTTTCCCAAGAAAAAATGCACCTCCACTAGTACTCTTCATGTCATCAATGTTCCCTACCCAATCGGCATCAGTATAAGCATGTAGCTCAAAGTCATCATTTTTATCATACCGTAAGCCATATTCCATTTTTCCTTTTAGGTATCTAAATATCCTTTTTACAACAGTCATGTGTGTCTCTTTAGGATCTACCTGATATCTAGCCATAATTCCAACAACATTAGCAATATCTAGTCTGGAGTGAGTTAGATATTGTAACCCTCCAATCATTGATCTATACTTAGTATGAAAAAAACTCTTGGTCTCATCAGTATTTGTCAGTTTATGGCCAGTCACCATGGGTGTGCCAACAGGTTTACAGTCTTCCATTCCAAACTTTTTCAACATTTCTTTAATATATTTAATCTGAGAAATAAAAATGTCATTCTTGCTTTGATTTATTTATAGTCCAAGAAAGAATTTCATCTCGCCTATCATGGAAATCTCAAATTCATTCTCCATTTCTTTAGAAAAATTCTTACATATCTCATCATTACCTCCAAAAATAATATCATCAACAAAAACTTCTATTATCAAAATTTCATCTTGACTAGTTCTTAAATACAAGTTACAGTCAACATTACCTTTTCTAAATCCAAGGTGAAGTAAGTACTTGTCTAACCTTGCATACCAAGCCCTTGGTGCTTGCTTCAGTCCATACAATGCCTTCGTCAACTTGCAAACCATGTCTTCATTTTCTATTAGAGTAAATCCATCTAGTTATTCTATGTATACCTCATCTTCAAGATCCCCATTCAGAAATGTAGATTTTATATCCATATGATATACCTTGAATTCTTTATGTGCAACATAGGCTAGAAATAATCTCATGGCTTCTAACCTAGCAACAAGAGAAAATGTCTCTTCAAAATCTATGCCTTCTTGTTATGAATACACTTTGCATACCAATCTTGCTTTGTTTCTTACAACAATTCCTTCTTCATTCATATTGTTTCTGAAAACCCACTTAGTTCCTATTACATTTTTGTTTTTAGGTTTAGGAACTAATTCCCAAGAGTTATTTTTATTTATCTGATCTTACTCTTCCTGCATAGCTTTGATCCAAGATTCATCTCTACAAGCTTCATAAATAGTCTTTGGTTCAACTTGAGAGATCAAAGAAATTTCTTCCCTTGTCTTTGATCTAGTCATTATTCCTTGACTTTTGTTACCAATAATTTGATTTTCAGGATGATTTTTCTTAACATACCTCAGAGTGTTAGGAATCTCAATAACTTTATTTGTGTCATCATCACAAATCTCATTTTTGTAGCCAGTCTAGACATGTTCTTCTTCTTCTGTAGTAGCGGCCTCCTTAATCTCTATAATATGATTACAATCATGCATTCTCTCTTGTATCTGAAACTTTTCATCTATCTTCACATTTTTACTTTCAATCATCTTTCTCAATCTCGGGTTAAAACATTTGTAAGCCTTGCTTTTAGTATAATAACCAAGAAAAATTCCTTCATCACTTCTAGCATCAAATTGTCCTATTTCATCATCTCTTTTGATATCGCATTTGCTTCCAAATATTCTAAAATATTTTACAGTAGGAGTATGATTAAACTATAATTCATAAGGAGTCTTATTTGTACCTTCTCTTATTTGAATTTTGTTCAATGTGTATACTAATGTCCCAACAGCTTCCCTCCAATGTACATGAGATACATTTCCTTCTAGCAACATTGTCCTAACAACATCCAATATTGTTATGTTTCTTCGCTTTGTTATCCCATTTTGTTGTGGAGTCCTATGAGTAGATGTATGTTTGTGTATTCCATGCTCTTTGCAATATGAATTGAATAGAACTGAAGTAAACTCTCCACCTCTGTCTGATCTCAAACATTTTATCTTTAAGCCTAATTCATTTTCTACTTTTGCTTTGAATAACTTGAATTTGTCAAATGCTTCTGATTTCTCTTTCAAGTAAGTGATCCACATCATTCTAGAAAAGTCATCAACAAAAAGTATAAAGTACCTTTCACCATAGTATGATCTTGTCCTTGTAGGTCCACATAGGTCTGTATGTATTAGATCCAATTTTGCTTTTGTTGTATATGATTTACTTTTATAACTACTTCTAGTCTTCTTTCTCATAACACACTCTCTCCACATAGTGTTAGATGGTTTTACAATTTTAGGTAGGTCTCTCACTGCATTAGTCAAGCTTCCCTTCACAATATTATCAAAATTAACATGACAAAATCTTTTGTGCCATAACCAACTATCATCTATCTTTGCAACAAAACAAGAAGCTTCAGATGTATTTAACTCAAATACATTACCTCTAGATTTAGTACAAGTTGCAATCAAATTTCATGTCTTACTTCTGATAAAACATTTCCCATCAATGAATTTCAATCGATACCCTTTGTCCATCAGATGTCCAACACTCAACAAGTTATGCTTAAGTCCATCAACAAGTAGTACATTTTCAGTATTAGTCTTTCCATCCAAAGAAATAGATCCCACTCCTATGATAAGCTTAGGAACATTGTCTTTGAATCTTACAACACCGCCATCATACTTATTTAGTTTAACAAGCTTGTTTTTATCTCCAATTATATGATGTGAACAACCATTTTCTATAACCCATTCAGATTTCTTATCAACATGTGATACTAAATTTTTTTCCTCATGTAATGGTTTTTCATCTTTGATAGCAATAAATCCAATCTCCTCATCATCAAAATTATCATCAGAAATACCTTCAATAGCATAATAACATTCCTTTTCTTTTGAATACTTAGGTTTGAAAAATTTAGGTTTGTGTTTAGGAACTCTTGTAGGACATCTAGATGCAAAGTGACCTATCTTATTGCATGAAAAACATTTCAAAGGTAATTTTCTTTCAAATTTACCCTTACCTCTCTTTTCTCTTCTAGCGATCAGGGCAACAAGTTCATCTAGCTTTCTTTCTTCTTCTTGTATCTGTTCCCATTCATCAGCATACTCACCAAGCTCTTCTTTTATATTATCATTGTTGGTGCTCGCAATTCCAAATAATGTCTTTTTGTGTGTAGATGCCTTGAATTTTGTTTCAACTTTAGGTAAAGAATCTCCCATCTCTTCAGCTTCAAAGGTAGTTATCTTTGCAATCAACATCTCTCTGCTAAAGTTTGCAATCAAAGGTATAATCTCTGAACTTTGGTCTTGTAAACTGGTGTTAATAATTTGAGGATCTTTGCAATGACTTCTTCCTCTTCATAGGTGCCTCTGGAATTTATGATTCCAATCACAACCCCTGTAACTCTCTATACATAAGCCCTAATGTTTTCATCATCTTTCAATTTCAACTTTTCCATCCTTGTTTTCCAGTTCTATAACTTTTCTTTCTTAGTAAACTTGTCTCCTTCATACAATGATTCTAATCTTGCCCAAATTTTGTGTGTTGAATCCAAATCTTTCACCTCAGTAAATTCTCCTTCAGAGAGTGCATTGATCAATGCTTCCCTTGCAACCATGTTATATGAAAATTTCTTCTTTTCTTCATCAGTAGCTTTATCTAATTCATCCTCAACCTTCATGGTTACCTCATTCTTTGTAATCATTCATTAGTCGATACCCAAACATAGCAAATGGGTTTATGTCTCGTTCTTCCAACTGTCAAAGTTTTCAGGATCAAATTTTGGACTATCCTTCCTATAGAATGTCATCTCCAAGATCACCTCAAGTTGTTAAGATTTATCTCTAAGGACCAGTAGCTCCGATACCAATTGTTAGGAATAACAGTCCACTAACACAACTGAGAAGGGGGGTGAATCAATTGTGGGACAATTTATTTAAACTTTTAACTTTGAATAGCAGCTACACTAAATCAAATGAACACATTAAATGCCAACATAATAACAAAATATTTTGTTGTCGAGGAAACCACATTAAAGGTAAAACCCATATGGGAATTAGTACCCACAAATGATGTACTGAGAGTATTGTATCCCTATTAAAAGATCTAGCCATGTTAGGAGCTTATTAAAACATTACAATTACAGTCCCTATTAAAGGAAAAACCCTGTTAGGAGTCAAAGAAAAGTGTAGGCTCACTACCCAAAGAAGGTTATGTCCACCTCCAGAACTCATTGTTCACAATGAAAGTGTATGTAAGGAAATACACAATCCTTGTGAACTATCTGATAGAAACTATCTTTGCTTGATCAGTTCCAATGAAGTATAAACTATCAACTTCTCTACATCCAGCAAATACAAGCTCATAGCTTTCACACTCCTCTTTTACATCTTACTTCATACTACACATCTTTTCAAAAGAAAAGATCTTACATATATACCCTATTACAAATAAATGATCAGGTCGGCCAACTAGGCTTTCCTAATATACAAATAATTACATAACCCCTTGTTAAGATACATGCGATATCTATAACAAGTATACAATAATTACATTTGAACAATTAATGTCTGATATCTGTAATTCATGCTCGCTATACATAATACATGCTATAATTCTGAATTCAGCCCCAAATAGGTCTCCTCCAAAACATACACCATTGTTGACATCATCATTCCTCCCATGACTTGCTAAGATCAGAGAATACTCCTTAATACATTATTTGACATTCTTTAAGCTCGCATATACTAAATCCATATCACTTGTAAGATATATTCAAAACTCAGAGACTTACTCTGTCAACTTCCATTGCCACAGTCTAGTAACCAGTGTTCACTAAATCTTATGTAAGTCAACCAATATGAATTATTACGGCATGTGATCTTGGATATAAAATCACAAAACTTCTTTGTAAACAAATCTATGTTCGCTCATTCTGAATCAACCGTATAGTGTCCATACACTATATTAACTAGTATATTTTCTTCATAGAAACATATGTTGATATTGGTGACAAAACACGAATGACAACAGTATTGATTCCAACAACAGTCAACAAGATAATGTAGTGATTAAACATATTAAATGCATCAACAATATCCAACACATAAGTCTAAGAAAGGAAAAGAAAGATGTGTGGATAGTGATAGTGACACTTTTGATGATGATCTAGATGATCTTGAGACACTTATGGCTAGAAGGCTACCGAGAGGAAAAGGGAAATTTAAAGGTAAACTTCCTATAATCTATTTTTCATGTAACAAGGTTGACCATATTGCAACAAGATGTCCTGACAGGAATGACAAGGATGAAAGAAGGAAAATCAAGTATATAGACAAAAGGAATGACAAAGATCACATAAGGTATAAGGACTACAAGGATAAAGGTAAGAAGTCTTGCTATATTGTTGAAGAAGAAACTGATAATGAATATGGTGAATCTAATGATTGTGATGTAAAATTTGTTTATGTTGCCATGAAAGATGATTCTGATGAAGATGAGAAAACTGCACTTTTTTCTTATGTGAGTAAAGGTGATAGATGGATAATTGATAGTGGTTGCTCACATCACATGACTGGTGATAAAAGTAAGTTTGAAACCCTAAATCATTATAAAGGTAGGAGTGTTAAGTTTGGTAATGATGCATGATGTCTTATGAAGGGAAAAGGGTCAATAAGATTAACTGATAAAATCAGATGTAACAATGCTTATTGGGTTGAAGGTCTTAACTATAATTTATTGAGTGTTGCACAACTGAACAATATTGGTTACCGAGTTGAGTTTCATCACAAAAAGGCTAAGATATTTGATGCCACTAGTGAACTAATTGGAAGTAGAGAACAAACAAGAGGTAATTTATTCTATCTAGACCTATCTGAAGAAACATGTTTGTTTGCACAATTTGATGATGTATAGTTATGGGATAAAAGGTTGCATCATGTGAACTTTGATAGTTTGGTAAGCATTAGTAAGATGAAAAGAGTTAGAGGTTTACCAAGATTGAAGAAACTTGATAATGTGATGTGTAAACAATGTCAATTGGGGAAAATGAAAAAGTCTAGTTTCAAGAGCAAGACATATGCTTCTGATGATATTTTGGAATTGATTCATACTGACCTTTGTGGACCTATTGGTGTGCAAAGTTACTATGGTGATAAATATTTCATTATGTTTGTTGATGACTATTCTAGAATGATGATTGCGATGTTTCTTAAAGAAAAATCTGATGCCTTTCAGTTGATTAAGTGGTATTTGGCAAAAGTTGAGAAATAAATAGGTAAAAGCTTGAAATGTCTAAGATCTGATAGAGGAGGAGAGTTCATATCAAATGATTTTAACATATTATGTAATTATAGAGGAATAAAAAGACAAATGTTTGCACCAAGGACACCTCCACATAATGGTATAACAGAGAGAAGAAATAGATCAATCATGGATTGTGCTAGAACACTGATGATAGAGAAGAATGTTGCACAAAAGTATTGGAGAGAAGCTATAAGTACAATTGTCTATACCTTGAACTGAGTACAAATCAAGAAAGGTACATATGCTACACCTTTTGAATTATGGCATGGTTATGCACCTAATGTGAAATAATATAAAGTCTTTGGAAGAAAATGCTATATACTGAAGGACAATAGGAATGGGAAACTTGATGCTAATGGTGATGAAGCCATATTCCTAGGTTATTCCACTAAGAGAAAAGCTTACAAGTGTTTAAATTCTAACACTAACAAAGTTGTGGAAAGTGCAAATGTTAGAGTTGATAAATATGCAGAAAAGAATGAAGTTGAGTGCAAGAAGGAACCTAAAGATTACAGGTCTTTTGTATACATGGAAGAAGGAGAGACCAGTAATGTACTTGAACCAGGAAACAATGTTGTCAAGCAATAACAAAAACCTGCTGAGTTACAACAAGTAGATATCGAGAATCAAAAGGATGTTGCTAAGTAATCAAGAGAGGAAGCAGAGAATCTACAAGATGAACTTGAAGATCAAGAACAAGAAGAAAAGTGACCAGAGCCTACATTAGCATAGTATGTGAGAAGACATCATAAGCTAGAACAAATCATTGGAGCTAAAGAATCTGGTGTCATGACAAGAAGTAAGTTGAAAGATCAAACATGCTTGTTATGTGATTTTGAGCCTAAGACAGTGAAAGATGCTTTAGAGAATGAAGATTTGATTCAAGCCATGAATGAGGAAATTGAGCAGATAGAAAATAACAAAACCTAGACACTAGTGTCGAGACCAGAGGACAAGAATGTTATTGGAACAAAGTGGGTGTTCAGAAATAAGTTGAATAAACATGGAGAAGTTACAAGGAACAAAGCTAGATTGGTATGCAAGGGATATCCATAGGAAGAAGGCATTGACTATGGGGAAATATTTGCCCCAGCTACTAGATTGGAAGGAGTGATAACTCTACTTGCATATGTAGCTTACAAAGGATTCAAAGTATATCAAATGGGTGTCAAATCTGCATTTCTAAATGGAATACTAGAAGAAGAAGTATACATTCAACAACCAAAAGGATTTGTTGACCCAAGAAAGAAGAACATGGTTTGTAAGCTACACAAAGCACTGTATGGATTGAAACAAGCCCCCAGAGCATGATATGAGTGATTGCATAATTACCTGGTAAAGATTAGATTTACAAGAACAAATGACAACAACAATCTGTACTTGAAGACTGAAAAATGTAAAGGGATATTGTTAGCAGAAATCTTTCTTGATGATATCATATTTGGAGGACAAAATGCCCTATGCCAAACATTTGAAAATGAGATGCAAATTGAATTTGAGATGTCTATGTTTGGAGAGATCAAATTATTTATTTGTTTGCAAGTTTATCATATGAAGAAAGGTATCTATATTACACAATCTAAGTATGTCAAGGAGATACTGAAAACTTTTGGCATGGAGGACTCTAGATGAGTAAGCATACCCATGGCTACTGGACAAAAACTATCAAAGAATGACGATACAGCTGAGGTGAATCAAACCTTGTATAGGTCTATGATTGGAAAGCTACAATATGTTGTTCATAGAAGACCAAATATTGCCTTAGCTATTGGGATTGTTGCAATATTTTCTACCAATCCTAAGGAGAATCACATGATTGTAGGGAAAAGAATATTGAGATACCTGAAAGGAACAAAGGATTATGGACTGTATTACAAGAAGAATGAAAAGTTTGAATTGAAAGTTTATACTGATGTAGATTGGGCAAAAAATGTGGATGATAGAAAGAGTACAAGTGGTGGCGCATTCTTTATAGGAAAGAGATTATTCTCTTGGACAAGCAAGAAATAGAATTGCATTTTCCAATCTACAACAGAAGCTAAATATGTAGCAGCAACAGTTAATTATTCAAATCTAGTGTGGATTAAGCAATTATTGAAAGGTATGAAGGAAGAAATCACTAATCTAGTTGTTATTTTCTGTGATAACACAAGTGCTATTAATATATCAAAGAATCTTGTGATGCACACTAAGACTAATCATATTGCTATCAAGTATCATTACTTGAGAGAGCTAGTTCAAGACAAGGAAGTAAGATTGGAGTATGTTAATACAAAGGAACAATTAGCATATTTTTTTTCACTAAGGCATTACCTAAGGACGCTCATGAGTATCTAAGAGGTAAATTAGGGATGATTCCCCTAATTGAGGCTACCTAGAATCATATAAGAGCATTGCTTCAAATGCTAATCAGAATATCTGACAAGTTAATGCAAAGGAGGTCACACTTTAGGAGTTGCCTAAAGTTGTGAAGATTAAAGCAGAAGATGTTGATCATCCATAAGTAAGATGGTAGAAGGAGTATGAAGTTTAGAGAACTGACATGAAGATATCTACATGGTGAAGATGAATGTCTTTGGCATTATTGTCAAAGAGGGAGAGATTTAGTGAACCTGAGGGAGAGATACATATATAGATTCAGAAGGAGTAACCCTAGACAAACACGGAGAGATTGAATAAGATGAGGGAGAGATTTAGTAAACTGATGAACAAATAAAAAGAAGAGAAATGGAGCTGATATTTGGATGAGAATCAAAATGAAGCTAAAAGTATGTGAACTTTTTTTTGGATTGTTTGGTGACTATACATATGGAGTTTATGCTAGTGCATGTGGTGTTGCCATCAATGCCAAAGATGGAGATTTTTGGAAACTACAATTGAAACAATTGTTATATTGTCATTGATGTCAAACCTTAACTAGTGAGACATTTTCTATCTAGTAAAGTACCATATCTTTTAATTGATGAAGAAGATTTGAAAAGAGGAGATAACAAGAGGACCTACTGAAAGGTTGAGTTATGAGAAACTACAATGGGTACTTGATTAGTTGGCACATTGGCAAGATAATGTGTTGTTTATCTATAACACTAATTGAAGAAGTCAGTTGATTTGAAACATATAGGATATGAGGAAAGAAATTCTAGAAGCATAGGATTAACTGAGCAAAAGAGAAGAAACTTTAGTTTAAGCCGAGTGATGCTAGTGTCGACCGAGCACCAATATAAGCTGAGTAAATTTTAGTGTCAACCGAGCATCAGTAATTTCTGAGTATCAAAGAATTAGTCGAGTGAAGATAGTGTTTATCGAGAAGAACAATTTTAGCGATGACCAAGTTATCCAGTGATGACCAAGCAGATGAATACAGTATTGGCCGAGTGTCACTAATTTATAGTTTGTGAAGGAATTGATGACCGAGTTATCCAGTAATTTATAGTTTGTGAAGATAAAGATGAATGACCTGGAATAATTTAGTGCATGGTAACCATTTTCTTATGGATTCAAGGAGAAGTTTTGAGAAGTATCTAGAAGGATAAGGAGGAGAACAAACTATTGGAAGGATTTGATGAATCTAACCTAAACCTAAGATCTATGGAAGAGATTAAGCTACCTAATTAAGGAGGTATAAGGATGACCTAGCTGTGGGTTATGAGTTATGGTGATGAGGTTGATGCTATTGATTGACAAATCTAAGCAGAAGGCTGAGAAGAGTTGTGAAGAGCTGAATAGATTTGTGGTGATTACTTGAAGGGATTTTCGAGAAGATCAGAGATGGAGATGACTGTTGGGTCATTTTCCAGTCATAACAAAATCTTTTGAAAATGACCTCTTCCCTGCAAGTTTTGTAAAAGTTGTCTCTACCCGACCTGTAATCACAGTTTTAATGTGTGAAGAAAATCCACAATATTTCATAGCTTGCGCTCTTAGCCCCATGCTCTTTAATGTATCACCTTGCTTCAGTTCAGATCACATGAGCTAAATCGCAAAACCCAGGGAGATATTCAAGTTTCAAGGTCTGCAGGAAATAATCTCAAAATATGCCTTAGTGTCAAAAACCCATAATGTTTTTGAAAACCCATGATGTTTTTGGTCTCCCTACTACCTTTTGGTCTACATGAAAACCCTGGATGTTTTCAATCTCTCACCGAAAACCCTGTGTGTTCTTGACCTCGCACTTTTTCCTCTTTATCAGCGTTTCCTATCTGCGTAGCTGTGACCTGTTGGTGGGCCCCATATTTTGGAGGAAAGCACTGTGAAAGTCTTTAAAACTGCTAAAATCATAGTCCCACATTGATGCAGAAATAGGTCTTTCAATTATTTATAAGCAAGTCCGTTCATTGATAAGGTAAATTGAAACGGAGGCTATGCCCATGTGAGTGCTCAATGTTGCCTCAATTTCTGTGCCGGCAGGCCCGAACAGAATAAAATTTTGTAGAGTGGACGCAGGTGTTGACCAGACAAGAATGGACACGTGTCAAGTGGTCACATGATCGCAAGGGCCGACTTCAGCCCTTGCAAACATGTGACAGGCTGACATGTGGCAGCTCGATGAGGTGTCGGTGATGTGAAGTTTTATGAAGGGTTTGTGATTGCAACTGCGCGGCTAAGTGGTTGTGGTCGCATGATTGCAAGGGTGAGTAGGGTGTCTTGCGATCATGTGACAAGGCAACACGTGGTAGCTAGTGATGAGCTGGTGGTCAGTTCAATGACTTGGCAGTGTGATGCAGAGTGAACAAAGGTGGCGGTGACTGGTCAGAAGTGGATACGTGTCAAGTGGTCGCATGATCGCAAGGGCCAACTTCAGCCCTTTCAAACATGCGATAGGCCGACACGTGTTAGTCCGTTGAGGTGCACGCCAGCTTGGATATGAAGCCAATATTTTGGAAGGATGTGCAGGGAAATCTTAAAAAAATCTAAAAGGAATTATCCCACATTGGTGCCAGAATGGGAATTTGGAGAGTTTATATGCAACCACACAAACAATGAAAGTAAATCGAATAGAGGAAGCTATGCTTGCATAGGCTTGCGGTCACCTCGGTTTCTATGCTGATGGGCCCAAGAAAGAAGTTTTGCAGACGGAGTGCGGTGATTGGATGGACACATGTCAGGAGGTCGCATGATCGCAAGGGCCAACTTCAACCCTTGTGAACATGCGACAGGCTGACATGTGGCAGCCCGATGAATTGGCAAGGAGGCTCTCGGTGGGCCCTTTGACTGGAGGAAATGTAGTGTGCGGTAATCTAAGGGTGGTCGCATGATCGCATGGGCCATTTTTGGCCCATGCAATCATGCGACAAGGCGACACGTGGCAGGAGTTCGTGAATTCACTAGATGCTGGAGCGGTTAGCATGAAATACTTAGCGAATTGGAGATATCAAGCAGTCGTAGATTCACGCAAATGTGATGGTTAAGGTCAAGTGATCTGGCGACTTAGAGATGAGTGTGTTCGCATGTTTGCATAATGCTGGCGGTCAATGCCAATTTATTCCACGATTCAGAGGTTAGTCTGTCGCTAGTTCACCAAGTACTTGACGGTTTAGGCCAAGAATTTCGCGATTTGAAAATGGAGTGGTCGCATGATCGCAAGAGCCAATTTCAGCCCATGCGATCATGCGCCAGGCTGCCATGTGGCACTCAGGTGAGGTGGCAAGCTGGCCAATCCGTGCTTGCCACGTGTCACATGGGTCCCAGTAGGGGCAAATAAAAGTAATATTTTATTCCTATGCATCCAAGCAAAAATCAAAATTATAAACATAAATTGATATAGTTTTGACTATATGGAAAATGCAAGCATTCAGAATTACAGAGCATGGGAGACTAAATTAATGGCTAGTGGCTTCGTTTTTGGGTCAAATATGGACTATTATATATCATTGGAAAGGTGAGAGAACAAGGAATCCATTTCTGAGATCAGATTTGATGCAAGTCTAGCTGGTTTCAAGGTATTTGCAGTTGAATGAAATAGGGGCCGAGGAGATATTTTGGAAATATCTGAGTTGTTGAATCTGGTGACTCATAGTTAGTTGGAGGAGATGAAGATAGGTGTTCTCAGGGGAAAAGAGATGGTTCATTCAGTTCAGAACAATGATTCATCAGATGATGGATCTGACATGTGGCCTCTCTTGATTCTTGCTGGCATTTTCCCCTTTCTCTTCATATAGTCCTTTCTTTTCAGTTGAGGGGGTTCCAATTTTGGAAGAACTCTGGTCTAGGTTCTAGATTCTGGGTAAACATCCATTGAATGGTTCCAGGTCTATGGTGATTCCAGTAGGGGGTTCTCCAAGAGAAGAGTCCAAATGAAATTCCATTTTGGTTCTTGATTGTCTAAGTGTAATGGTTTGCGTTCTTCATTTTATGTCATAGATTCAATGCAAGTATTTGTAAATTTGATTGCAAATTGAAGTACATGTAAGGCATGTATGGTTTTCAGAGAATTGTCTTCATGGTATTGAGTTTCAATTTCAGTATGAATTCAGTATTCAAGGGATATTGAGTTTGTCTTCTCCAAGGGAGAATGTATCTGTTTGTATTTGGATATCCTTCAAGGAAGGATTGTAAAATCCTTAAATGCAGATTGGAAATTAATCAGTGCTATGAATGTGTATGATTCTTCATATTGAGTGATGGAAATGTATTAATGTCAAGCATTAATGCAGGGATATTAATCAATGAAACATGGTTTGTAGTTTGGGTTTATATTTACTAGTTTTGACTCCATGCCCGGATTGAAGGCACTGATCTTTACTGTTAGAAGTCATTTGCCAAACTAGCATTAATTTAATCAATCAACTTTCCCTTTCTATTGATGAGTTTGAAAGATAGATTGAGCATGTGGGTAGGCTTCCCATATCAGAGGTTCATCTCAGTTATGAATCCTGTTGCAGGACCTATTTATTCTATTTAATCCATTAGTGAAATCTGCTTATTAGGTGTTTGTATTAGTTCATATCAATTTGCATAAGCAGAGAAGTAAGGTACACCCGCATGGGTCTGTGGAGCCTGAAGTGAAGAAGGATTTCATCCTTGTCAATTAGCATTTCTCTTGCCAGGAAAAGAGCATCAAAAGGGAGAGATCAGGTTATGGTCTAGTTATTTACCCGTGCAAGAAAAATAGCTAACAATGACAATAAAGGTCAGTCAGTAAATCAGCATACAAGCTTATTGGATCTGTATTTGAAAAGTGAGTTGTATATTTCATATTAGAACCTACTGTTACTTTCTAACCATTATATCAATTAAAATACTTTAATCAAGGTTGACCTAAAAGTAATTTGTAAACCCTTTAATCAAGGTGACATTCTAATGGGATGTTCTTAAGTCCTCTAACCAGGCCACTCCTAACAAGGTGATTAAATCCTTTAACAAGGTCACACCTAATAGTCTATATTGTAACCTTTAATAGGGTTGGCTCCTCATAAAGCTCACTTTAGAAGAGTGAAAATTTGGTAGCATTATACTGGTGTTTTTTCCCATATTGGGTTTCCACGTTAAATCCTACCATCATACTTGTGTGAATGTTATATGATGTGTTATGTTGTTAAGAGTTTTATATCCTGCAAGTTGATTACTTTTGGACAATGGACTGCAAGTGTTATGTTACTGAATATATTCTATAGAGACCGAGTAAATTGCTAAATAGATCTAAGTTGGATGAAGTGTTGAAAAGTTCAATTGGTACATCTAGACTTGAGGATAAATGATTCACCCCCCCTCTTAGTTATTCTAAAATAATTCTAACATGATGAAGCAGTTATAGATAAAGAGGGTACTTGTGGAGCAACCATAAAGGGAGAAGACATATGAAAGAATAAGGAATGTCCTAGATGGTGATATACATTAAAGGAGAAGTAGAAATTAGAGACCATGTAGAATATTTATGGGGATGATTTATATATATATAAAGAGAGAATGGAATGAAAAAGTTGAAGGTTGGAAGATGTGTGGGACAAAAAAGGACACCCTAAAGGAGATTGCATCTACAATAATACCAAGGTTTTTGCAATAAAGAAGGAAAAAGATGTAGTAGTTTTTGGTTTATTTTGATATTGGAATGATGAGTCATGGGATAGAAGATGAGTTTGAAAATAATTTGTTGCAAAAATTGGCCATGGAAGAAGAGTGGTTGGAAAGGTTGATTGATGAAGTTGTGAAAGTTAGAGATGGGGTAGTGAGTGATGATGTAATAGTTATGGATGAATTAGGAATGTTGATGTATGAAGAGAATGATGTTGAAAATATGGGAATTATTGATTTCCATCCATTTATATATGGTGTGTTATATGAGGATGAGAGGGTAAGAAAATATTGGAGGTGGAAGGTGATTGACAATGATAACTCTTCAGAAGAGCAATCTATAGTGTTGGACAATAATGTTGGATAGATGTGGTATATAAACCAGAGAGCTTATGGAAGAAGAAGAATAAAAAGAGTGGATGAGATTACATATTCACCACATCTGTATGAGCACATGATCTTTTGTCCCCTAGAGAGTCTGATGTAGGACCATTGCATGAACCAATAAAGTTTTCCTTATCATGGGATCAAGTCTCATTTTTGGGTTCATGTCTCAACAGTGACAAGAAGTAATAATATAAATTTAGTTACATTTGGTATTGTGAAATAAGTAGTTAGAGGAAATATTGGTGATCAATAGTCAACAACATGTAGAGTTGAAGCAGTTTGCAAGAGACAATTTACATTCAATTGTAGAGGTTGTTGAACAATTGAATAGACATAAGATATTTTCAAGTATCATTAAAGAGGAGAAAGGGGTGGTTGGATTAGTATGGAGGAAGAAAGTTGAAGGCAAAGTTGAAAGGAGGGTAAATAGAGGAGAAAAGCTTTGGGAAGAATTGGTTGGGAGGCCAAATCAAAGTATTGAGGTCAATGAAAAGAAGATGAAATAGGTAGTTAGAGGTAGATAGGAAATGAAGAAAATATAGTGTGGAAATAATGTAAGGAGGCATTGAAAGGTAAAAGAGGGAACTCACACCTTAGATGGAAGGGAACGGATTTGACATAGAAGAGAAATAGGAAAAAGGCATTGCAGAGAATAAAGGAAGAAAGGGGAATGCATGGAGAGATTTCCATTATCTGAAGAGAGATGAATTAGATAGGAAGACCCAAGCATGGGTCTAGAAACAAAAAATGTTGGATGAAAGAAATAATAAAGATGAACAATAAACAATCCAAGTGATCTTGATGAGGGAGAAAGAGTTACCATGAGAAAAATATCATCTAGGAGCATTCACCAAGCAAGCCAAAGGCAAAGGAGACAAGATGTTTTGAAAAGGGAAAAGAAAAGAAAAACCCCTTGTGATATTGTGAATGAGGCCATAGCCTAGAGAGAGAGAGAGAGAGATTCTCATTACAATAACTTAATCATAAGAAATGGGAGAGGATAATCTCTTAAATAGAGATGAGGAGAGGAGTTACTATGTAACTCCCAAATCTATGAATGCCACCATTCATAATAGGTGTGTGCCAAGTGTCACAATCCTCTTAAGGAGGATGGACTAAATAGAGTAATTACATAAAATGAGTTGTCCTCCCATTTGGACTAGAGGAAAAATTACATGTAGGGATTCCATAGGAATCTCCTAATTACAATTAACAAATACAATTGAAGATTATACTTCTAACACTCCCCCTTTAATATTACTTGTGAGTTTACAACAAGGGGTATCAAACCCATTTTTTACAAAAAATTGCAACATGATATTTATAGTACAAAGGTACATTTGAGTGTGTTCAGTGGAGGGATATTTACATCTTCGAGTAGTCATCTTGAGTTAAAGGATAGGTGTACATGAATTGATTCCTTAATTGGGCCTTAATGACTCACCTGATTCAAAGAAACATGGAAACAAGAAACAAATAAATTGTCCACAAGAAGAAGGGCATATGATATCCAAGTTAGTATATCCTTGGAACTATTTACATTAGAAAATATTTTTAAAGGAACACTAATAGTTTAAAGTAAGGTAGAGGGATAGTGATAAATGCATGATATTTCATCAAAAGTGCAATAGAGCTAACATGGTATCAATATAAACCAAATACTCAAAGTCCAAAAATGAACAAGTGAGGAACAAGAAACATAATCAATGCTCCCATAAAAGAAACATACTAATGCACAAATGACCACAAACAAGGCCAACTAATGAGACTTGAATCAACACTGCATCAATCACATGGATATAGACAGTCCACTAATGAGTCATCCCACTGCAAGTGAATGGGTCTCAAATCCATCACCTACATGACCCATGATCTAAACAATGAAGTATGCAGAGCATTATCACATTAGTATTTTTTGCAAATAAATATGAGAGAGAGAAAGATAAATCAGTAGAACATGTGACGCAAACACCAAATCAACCCATGATTCAATTTTCCAAGCATGTTTACTTTCATGTACCATAAACAAAGGGTTATGAGTGATAAAACATATTGCCTTCAAATATATATAAGAAATCCAACAAAGTGCAAGAAGTATTTCAAGAGCGACATCCTCACCATGAGGAAAAGATCAATAGGATCCAAAGCATCTAAAAAATGGAGGGAAACTCCATGAATAAAATCCTCTTTATGAGGAATAAAATGGAGGGAAATTCCATATAAGGTAAGTGCACACCAACTATAGGATGGAGGGATACTCCATGGGCCCCTTCGTAGAATAATGCAACTATGAGTAAATTATAACTAATGGGTCCTCCATAGTTAACCATGAAATTTGGGATCTCGATGCAACTTACAAAAAAATGCATATCAATAAAGGGTAGAAAACCATAAAATGCCACCATGTGCATATAAAGAGATGTAAAAGCATAAAATTGTAACTATGTGCATATCAATAGATCATAAAAAATTGATAGCAATTGATGCTAAGAAATGAATAATGGAGACAATTGAATAAGGTACCTCATAAACCTTGAACAAATGTAAGATAGATGTATTGATAATTGTAAGAATACTGAGCAATATTATAGATATCAGTTATAAAATCCATTATGTGTAAACATAAGAACAAAATTCTTAAACAAAAGAGGAAACATAGGTACTTCCTTGTGTTAGGATTGCAAATATTTTTCTAGCCCTATGTATTAAGTTGTGTCCAGATCCTATTCATATAAGCCCTAGGTGTTATTTGGTCCAAGCACTAATTATTTTTCTTGTTTTAAAACCTAAGCATCCATTGGTTTTTATATTTCTTCATTACTTTTTGGGAGTCCCTTAAGTTGGTTTTAAAACATGTGTCTTAAGTGTCATTGAAGGGGGCCAAGTTTATTTAGTCATAAAGCCTAGCAGGACCCATGAATTAATTTTTCCTAAGTCTAAGTTCTCGAGATGTATTAAAAGAAAATCAAATCCATTTAGATCCAACAGTGGGCGTGATCTAGTGAACATAAGATGCAAAGAGTTTACCCTTCAAGGCATCACGCCTGAGTGACACGTAGCTGGTGGCGGGACTTGGCCAGGGCTAAAGGAGAAGATAGATATCAAGCAAATCAAGTTTGATCTAACAGCTAGTGTGATGCCACTAACCAAAGTTGCATACCTTTTAGTCTTTGCAAGATCACACCTAAGTGACAAGTGTTCGCCCTAAGATCATGGGACCGATATAGAAGGAGATAAAGGGAAGTCATATCAAGTTTGATCGGATGATAGGAATAATCCTATGATTAAAAGTTGCTCATTGGTTATTGAGCAAGGCATCATGCCTTGGTGATGCGTGTCTGGGATGACATCACATTGTGTGGTTTTAAAAGGCGGTGAAGTATGGAGATATTGGTTTTGATCGG
Organism: Chamaecyparis obtusa; assembly: GCA_027943335.1. NCBI lineage: Eukaryota > Viridiplantae > Streptophyta > Pinopsida > Cupressales > Cupressaceae > Chamaecyparis > Chamaecyparis obtusa. The sequence goes on along the minus strand of BSBK01003613.1, from coordinate 34,267 downwards.
ACGGCAAGCATATTCCCGTGATAAAAAACTACAAGAGGGATATTAATCAAGGCATCACGCCTTGATGACATGTGTTTAGATTGATAAAGAGAAACAATGAAGTGCCACATGGAAAATAAAGGTTTGATGTTAGTCGCAAGGTCGTAGTGGTTAGTGGCAGTTAATGAAAAATGCTGACGAGTGGGCCAACAGTGGTCAGAAAGAAGACATTACCAACTCACAAACAGTTAGTAAAGTTGATAACAAATGTTGGCAATTCAGTGAAAGTTTATATTTCTTATGGGTTGCTAGCTCGCAGAGGAGTGTCTAATGACATGGTGACATAGCGATGGTCATACTATGAGTTGAAAAGAAAGGAGGAAAGTTAAATCAATCATATGATAACATCTAGTGCTTCTTGGTTAAAAATGATGACAAGTTAATGGAGTCGGCGAGCTAGGTAGATTGGATTTTTTATCTAATCTGATTTATTTTGCAGAAAGGACAAAATTGCAAATAGAGAATTGATGAATGAGTGTTATATTGGTCAATCAGATTTGATTTGTTTTATTTGATCGCTGCTAAAATCAGATATTGAAAGGGACATTCTTCTGGAAGAAGGAGATTATGGTATGGGAAAATTGTCAAAGAAATTTAAGCCCCTGCCATACAGAGGCAGGTGAGACAATTTTGATATTGATTGAGAAGCTGAGGGTGAGAGGTCATCTAATGAAGCAAATATTATCCTTGTGGTTTGCCTACTATGGTTACACCTACAATGTAAATCAGATTTGATTCTGATATCTCTGGGCTTTTCAGTCTTCCCTTCTATGATAAATTTGCGTTGTCACAAGTAGTTTTGGTGGTTGACAACTTACTTTCCCCGAGTCTAAAGCTTGTTGCAATCCTTGCTCTATAAAAGGATTCCTTAGATCATTTAGAAGTACTGGAAAACTAAGATAATTTTTTAATAGGTTTTCAATCAAGGATATAACAGACTGTATTAGACTATGTCAATATAGATATAGAAAGTTTCAGGTCTTTGGCTATTATTGTAGTGGTTCATATTTTGAAGAAAAGTGTATACAAGGATATGATTCAACATATATAATACAAATATTTTAGATTCAAGTCTCTCCTGTGTGTTCATTTCTTGAGTTGTATTTTTTTTTATTCATTGCATAGAGTTTATCTGTGTGTATGTTGTTATTCCTTAGTTTTGATCTGGGATCAAATTAAACTGCTCCGAATAGAACATAAATTCATCTGGTTTGCGTGAGGATTTTCATAAGAAGTATGGATCTGGGTTGAATGGATAAATATTGTCATAAGGTGGTAGTATTGTAGGTCATGAATCATTGACATCAGTTGGTTTTTGTATTCTACTTTTGTATTAGAAATATTGCCCGATGGATAAGGCATTAGTCAGGAACAAGTATTTTCTACATTGATATATGTTTGGTTGGGTTTGGTTATATTCTACAAATTTTAAATAACCATTCAGAATTCTTTAAATATTGGGGTTATAAGGTTGTATGTTCTTTATGGTAATTGAGAATCAATGAATGATTGGTCATCATTTAGTATTTTCTTATCATTTTCTGCTATTAAAGTCTAGAGAGAATTGTAGAATTTTGTATGTTGAGATGGAATAGGTGAACCCACCTTGGTCTTGTAGAACCAAAAGTGCAGAGGGAAGTCTTGTCCCTATAATTGGTCCAATTTCCTTAGATTTCCCTATATTTGGAATTAACCACTCCTAAAAATTTATCTGTAGGTATATTGGTGGCTTTCAAAGCATAAATTCCATTTTGTGAACCAACAAAATAGCAACTCTGTTGGGGAATAGAAGTGAATACAATTAAATAACGTAGGTTCCAAGTAGAGGTGGACTCTTGGTCTACTTATTTGTTTAAGCCAACTAGTTGACCAGTGAAAACACAAAGTTATACTTTTCCATCCTATGGATTTGTTTCATCAGTAGAAGATTATCAGGTTTTTCTTATTTCCCTTGTGGTTATCCTTTTGTCTTATAATTTCTCTTATCACAATATTCATATTACTGAGAACTAGTGTTATATTTCCCAACCTATGTTGGGTGGTGACTCAAAGAAATATCTGTAGCAATGCTGAGTAATAAATATTATTTTACGTACACTTTCTCAATATGAGTCACATAAATACCAGATCCTGGAGGAGGGATCATCCTGAAGATAAATTGGAAGGTGAGCTTCCAAGTACCTCTAGAGTTGGTCAGCCAAGGAAAGAAAATAATGATAAGAATGTATCTTAGACTTGGAGAAGGAAGAAGAACACCAAAGAAGAGGACCCAATCTAACCCATCTAGGAAGGAAATGCATCAGAATTTGTAGAGACTATGGACCTAGGATTGGGTGTGTATGAATATCACTATTCTCCTTATGAGTAAGGAGAGGATCATAAGTACATTTGACCTAGTTTTTCTACCAAAATTTTTGACCAAAAAATAAGAAGGTTTTGCTTGGTCAGATTATAGAAGGAAAACTTTGTTGTTTTTTTAAAATTTATGATCGTGTTTGTCGAAATAGAGACAAATTCCGTGGTGGTCAAAATTTTGACAAACACAGGCATAAGTTAAAAAAAAGGTGAACTTCATTTCTCATTTCATTATTTCATTTGTGAAAAAAAGAAGGGCAGAGTGCGCACGAAGGAGATACGTCCCAACTTGACATCGTGGGGTAGTAGCAGGAGCTTGAGCTCAATCTTTACATAAGGTATGTGGCAAAGGATTATTAATTTGTGCATTCTTGTTTGCTTTGCTATGTATTGGACAAGGGCTTCCTTAAATGTTCTAATTTTTGGGTGTTAAAAATAATGAATGGTTTGAGATCTTGTGTCTACCTGCAGGTTTATGCATAGGATTGTGGCATTTGGCTTTACACAGTCAAACATGAAATGAATAAGTAGCTTTTGACTTTATAGAAAGTTTTGTTATGTTCAAAACCAGATTCAAAACCCTTGTTCTCAGCTCTGTCATGAAGTCACGGCCCTAATTTGCATCTCCTCCATGGGATTCCCAATGCCACTGGATGAAAAGAAAATTAGGGTAATGTATTTTAATACATCCAACACTCAGAATTTAGAAGACGGTTCCACTGCTTCAAGGCCGATGTCCTAAGCAAATATCTGTCAATAAACTTACAGGAAAGAATAATAGTAAATCTTTGTTCCATGGGCAACAACTAATCCTTTTATCCTTGGTCTGAATCAGATTAGTTGTTGCCCATGGAACCTGTCAATAGATTTAATACCTGACAGATAACATTATTTTGAATAAGAGATTACCTTGGAAGCATAAATAAATATACTTGTAATGAATAAGGACACTTGGTCTTGTAATGAATAAGCACAGTCGGTCTTGTAATAAATAAATAGACTTAATATCTCTACAAATCTGTTTATGCATTTACAGGTATTGAAGTTCATTTTTTATGCATCCATGGTGTTTGGTGTTTATTTGATTAGTTTTTGTATTTCCATTATACACAGTCTGCTTCAAAGGGAATAGATGAATTAGATTTCACAGCAAGTTCACTTTTATGCATTTACGTTTTAGAGTTTCATTTTGATTAGAGTTTGTTTAGTTCTACGTGGGACAGTCAATTCCCTGACAGACCGAGTTTGAAGAAATCTCCACTTGGCTTTGTTATGGATTTTAGACCTTAACTTGTGACTCCTCCATGGGAATTCAATGCCATTGGATGGAAAGAAAGTTAAGGTGATGTACATAAAGATTCAAAATGCTCAGAATCTAGAAGACTGTTCCAATGCTTCAAGGTCAATGCCCTAAGCAAAATACAATTCATGTATTTAGCCAGTGGAAGAAATGAATGTTTGCAGCAATGGTTTGAAAGTGTATTAGTTTCAAAGACTATTTGATTTGGGGTCCTTGACAGTCATTGAAGACAATAACATCAATCTCAACACCCACCTTCAAGACATCCCAGTCAACCCTAACCTAACTTGATCAACTAGGTTAGAGTGTCCTGAGACTGGTTGAAGGTGCTAGATAAGATTGACTGCTATTGCCCTATGGATCCGAGATAGAAACAGAGATCAATAGGAAACCCATGCTAAGTAATTATGACTGAATCTATCAATAGATTTGCAAGGAAGAGTACTGTTGCAGACTAACCGAGAAATAGTAAAATTTAGAGTATTATATGTTTGGCAGTTGGAAGTGCCTTACAGGTTTGTGAGACTGTAACCTAGGAAGTATAAACAAGATTGTAATACTTGTTAGAAGTTAGGAATTGATTAAATAAAGGTATGCTATTGATACTGGTGAGAGAGAGAGAGAGAGAGAGAGAGAGAGAGAGAAACAGTGTTACTTAAAGATTTTGCAAGTTCCATTCAAGGAGATTAATAGTTGGAAGAATCATCCTATGGTAATCTCTTGTCAAAAAAATTGACAAGGAAAATAAATGAGGTATCTATATACGTATGGGGATATTGAAAGTATGAAAACATAATAATTGACAATAGAGAAGGAAGTGATTATTGTTAGGATTAACAAGGCAGAAATAACAATTATTTGCAAATATAACTAATATCAGAAAATAATAAACCACACAGAATAGAACATAATGGCACACAGATTTAACGTGGTTCACCCAATCCCTGGGCTACGTCCACCAACAGCGAGTCCAATATTATTATTATCCAGTGATTACAACCTGATTACAATCCGTAATCCCTTACAGCCCAATTCTGCCGCAAGTAAAAAATCATACATCATAAAAAATCCCTAACCCTAAGCCATATTATACAATATTTTTTCCCGCTTTAGGGTTAGAATGAGTTATAAGTAGTCGGCCCAAATAACCGAAAAAAGTAGTTGGCCTCAAAAAAATTTTCCTCCGGGGCTGCGCCCCCGAACCCCCGCTCTTGGGGGCTGCCGCCCCCAAACCCCCGCTCGGGGCCCGGCCTGGCCCCGAACCCCGGCAAGGTCGGGAGGAAAAGTGTACAGTACTTTCCTGGATAGTACTTTCCTGATTAGTCACCACAAGCTAACAATCTCCCACTTGGTGACTGATCAGTATCCACACTATACTAAAAAACCTCCCACCTGGAGACTGATCCTGTAGCAATACCGCTACCCACATGAGGCTCCCACTGGATTGAACCACCTTGGACTTAGTTGTTCCTTTATGTTGTTTAGTCTATAAGACCAACTGAAGCTGAACATGAGTTCAACTTCTCCCTTGTTACTACCTTTGTAAACATATCTGCTGGATTATCATCAGTATGAATCTTTTCCAGCCTTAACTGTCCATCATCCAAAACTGATCGAATGAAATGGTACCGCAACTGTATGTGTTTTGTCTTTGAGTGCAAAGCAGAATTCTTTGCAAGATGAATGGCACTTTGGCTATCTGTATGTAGAAAATTATCCTTTTGTGGATGTCCCAATTCTTCCATGAAGAATTGAAGCCATATCATCTCCTTGGCTGCCTCTGTAGCAGCAACATACTCTGCCTCTGTAGTGGATAAAGCAACCACCTTTTGTAGTCGAGAAATCCAACTCACTGCTGTCCCACCAACAGTAAATATATAACCTGTAGTACTCCGCCTGCTATCTATATCTCCTGCCAAATCTGAGTCAACATAGCCTTGTACAGTAGTAGTAGAACCCCCAAAGTGTAAACACTTACTAGATGTGCCTCTCAAATATCTGAGAATCCATTTGACTGCATTCCAATGCTCAATACCAGGGTTACTCATATAACGGCTAACGACTCCCACTGCGTGTGCAATATCTGGCCTAGTACATATAAACATAAAATAATGTAGCTGTCATCATCCAACCTCTTAAAATAAACACAATGGTCAGAATGACACCGACTATATCCATGCCCATTCATAAAAGTGTCAAATTTAATATACCATTGCCGAGGTGCTTGCTTCAAGCCATATAAACTTTTCTGCAATCTGCACACAAAATTCTCCTTACCCTTGACCTCAAATCCTTGTGGCTGAACCATATATATTTCTTCATCCAAATCACCATGAAGAAAGGCTATTTTAACATCAAGCTGCTCTAAATGCAAATCTTCAGTAGCCACAATACTTAAAACAGTACGAATAGAAGTCATTTTAACAACTGGAGAAAATATCTCATCAAAATCAATACCATGTTTCTGTGCAAATCCTTTTACAACTAATCTGGCTTTAAATCTTTTCGTACCTCCATCCTCTTCTTTGATCCTGTAAACCCATTTATTCTGTAAAGCCCTTTTACCTGCAGGTAACTTACATAAATCCCATGTCTGATTTTTCAGCAAAGAGTCCATTTCATCTGTCATTGCAGACTCCCACTGAAGCTTTGTATCCACCTGCACAGCTTCATTATAACATTCAGGTTCACCAGCATCTGTTAACAGAATAGAATACAAAGATGGAGAAAATCTTTCTGGAGGTCTACTTAGCCTTGTTGACCGTCTAACACTCACTAGGGTGTGTGGTATTTGTTGTTGCTGTTGTTGCGGAGCATAAGGAACTACTGGAACATGAACTTGTGGAGTATCATCCAGTACTACATAGTCATTTTCTTTCTTCTCATGCTGCAGCAACAGATCTTTGTACAATACTTTCTCATTGAATATGACATCCTTGCTTCTTACAATTTTATGATTTTCAAAATCTCAAAGCCTATAACCAAATTCATCAATGCCATACCCAACAAATACACATTTCTTTGACTTAGCTTCCAGCTTGGTTCTATTTTCAGAATCTATAAGTGCAAAAGCTTCACAACCAAAGGTTTTGAGAAAAGAATAACTCACCTTCTTACCACTCCATGCTTCCTCTGGAATACCACAGTCCAAAGGAGTAGAAGGGCCTCTATTGATTAAATAAACAGCAGTGTTCACTGCCTCTGCCCACATATTTTTGGGCAGCCTAGCATGCAACCTCATACTCCTTGCACGCTCCATTATTGTCCTGTTCATGCGTTCAGCCACTCCATTTTCTTGTGGAGTCCTTGGTACAGTTTTCTGCCTACGAATACCATTAGAGGAACAATATTCTTCAAATTCTATGCTACAATACTCACCACCATTATCAGATCTGAGACATTTTAACTTTTTACCAGTCTCAGTTTCAACCAAGCATTTCCATTTCTTAAAAGTTTGAAATACATCAGATTTCTGTCTAAGGAAATAAATCCATACTTTTCTTGTTGCATCATCTATAAATGTAACATAATACAGAGAGCCACCAAGTGAAGATACCTGAGCTGGTCCCCATACATCTATATGCACAAGCTCTAATCTCTCATTTTTCTTTTCCTTCCCACTCTTCACAAAACTAACTCTCTTTTATTTTCCATAAACACAACTTTCACAGAAATCCATATTGACACATTTCAAACCAGGTAAAACTTTCTTTGAATGAAGTAATTTCATACCTTTTTCACTCATGTGCCCGAGTCTGTTGTGCCACAGTGCTGTGTCAAAATCTACAGCAACAGTTTGATGTTCTTCCTGCTCAACTGCAGCCACTGTTCCTGAGCATTCATTATCTTCTGAAACAATTAAAGTAGAAGGAACAGTATGACCTGTACAAAGATATAAGGTGCCTACTTTCACACCTTTTTCTACTACTAAGGAACCTTTTGAAACCTTCCAATTTTTATCATTAAAAGTAACTGTGCAACCCTCATCACCCAGTTGCCCTGCTGAAATTAAATTCCTACTCAGCCTTGGAACATGTCTTACCTCTTGTAGTAGCCAATGATTCCCATTCTGCAACTTAATCTTAATTTTTCCCTTTCCAACAATCTGACAGGGTTCATTATCTCCCAAATAAACTAGCCCAAAATCCCCTTGGACATAATCAATAAAATAACTTCTATGGGGTGTAGCATGAAATGAAGCCCCAGAATCTAAAACCCATGAATCATCAATACTTTCCAAGGACAAGAGCAAAGCATCCTCCTCAGATTTGTTACTTACCACATTTGCCTCCTTGTTTCCATCATTTTTGTCTCCTTGATCTTTCTTCCGAGACCAACAATCTTTCTTCTTATGACCTGGTTTTCCACAGTACCAGCAATCATTTGGCCCTTTAGATTCAGACCTCTTTCCCTTTGATTTTCCTCTTGATTTCCCACGATTTCCAGAGTTGTTTCCTCTATCTCTTGTTCTGCCTCTGCTTTCTGTGTTCAATACACTACCCGATGTGGATGCCCCTGAGCTTTTCCTATGAATTTTCTCACTCAATATAACACCAATAACATCATCATATTTTAGGGTATTAGAACCAGAAATAGAATTACTAACAGCCATTACCAAGCCATTCCAGCTTTTTGGCAAAGAACACAAAATCAAGAGAGCCCTAACCTCTTCATCAAAAGTAATTTTAACTGAGGTTAATTGACTTGTAACTGTATTAAACTCATTCAAATGATCAGTAACTGATCCACCTTCTACCATTTTCATATTAAATAAACGCTTCATAAGAAATACCTTGTTTGAAGCTGAAGGCTTTTCATACAACTTCGCTAGGGTTTCCATCAGATCTTTAGCTGTCTTTGCTTCAGTAATATTGAATGCCACCGATTGTGCCAGGCATAGACGAATACTCCCCAGTGCCTTCCTATCCAAAATATCCCAATCCTCCTGAGACATTGATTGCTCTTTCTTGGCTACTCCCTCTAATGGCCGCCATAGATCCTTCTGATAGAGATAATCCTCCATTTGCATCTTCCATAACTGGAAGTTCTGCCCATTAAACTTATCAACCTTCAGCCTACCCTCTTCTGCCATTTCTCCCACTTAACCGAGAGACTCTCCCACTAACTCGTGAGACCTGCTTCAAAGAATAGATGAAAGAACGAATGAAATAACCTCGCTCTGATACCACTTGTTAGGATTAACAAGGCAGAAATAACAATTATTTGCAAATATAACTAATATCAGAAAATAATAAACCACACAGAATAGAACATAATGGCACACAGATTTAACGTGGTTCACCCAATCCCTGGGCTACGTCCACCAACAGCGAGTCCAATATTATTATCCAGTGATTACAACCTGATTACAATCCGTAATCCCTTACAGCCCAATTCTGCCGCAAGTAAAAAATCATACATCATAAAAAATCCCTAACCCTAAGCCATATTATACAATATTTTTTCCCGCTTTAGGGTTAGAATGAGTTATAAGTAGTCGGCCCAAATAACCGAAAAAAGTAGTCGGCCTCAAAAAAAATTTCCTCGGGGGCTGCGCCCCCGAACCCCTGCTCTTGGGGGCTGCCGCCCCCAAACCCCCGCTCGGGACCCGGCCCGGCCCCAAACCCCGGCGAGGTCAGGAGGAAAAGTGTACAGTACTTTCCTGGATAGTACTTTCCTGATTAGTCACCACAAGCTAACAATTATGTTCATTAAAGATAAGATAATTCATCTGAGATCATGTTACAGTCATTTATGTTGGTCACAAATACCTAATTCTAGTCAAAGGATAGTCCTACAAGGAAAATGTAGAAAATGGTCGTGTTAAGATCCTTCTTATAGTTAAAATATAGTTATCAACATAGAAAAAACACTCTTGATAAAGATAGTGAATAAGTCACAAAACCAGTCCCAAGTATGAATGATAATGGAAGCCTTGACAACAAAAAAATGATGATATTAGGATACACAAAAAATGAAGTGGTATTGACTGTGACAAGAAAGTAATGAGAGTAATTTTAAGTAAATCAATAGTATCACTAGGAAAAAATCAACATAGTCTCAAAGAAGTGGGTGATATCAAGAGATGCTCCAATTCACCCAACTTTAAATCTCCAACTGAAACTACAAACTGACATGCCAACCTCAAAGAATACAATCACCTGTGTAGTTAAAATCCAACCAAGCATCATCACTCTTATACATCTAAGCTTATAAATAGCTTAAAAAAATTTATAAATATTATCTCCACTCGCTTTCCCTCTTTCACCTCTAAAAATTAATCCTTCCTAGAGTAATGATATTGAAAATATCTTTAAGTTAATATCAATTTCTTGCATTTATGTAGAAGTTAAATTTGGTGGTGAATCATTTGAGCTTGAAAAATTATGTTTGAAATTATTCATCAATTCTCAACTAATTATCTTTTTTGTTATTTGAAAATGGTTACTATCGAGTAACCATCAATTTTATGAGTGTTGATAAGCTCTTATTTTCTCTTTTTTATAGCTAGTCAATGATATGATCATAGTGATTCTTTGAGGTCTTCCTATCATTTAAAAAAAATTAGTACATCTAAATCAAATTTGCAGACTTCTCCAATCTTGCGTTGAACATTCTAATCGTAAAGTATTCACTTGACATGTTGCCATAAAACCATTATTGACTGTTATAAATGGATCACAATAAAAAATATTGATGAAGAAAAAAGTTCGCGCACAATCATATTCAAAAGTATTTATTATACCTATGAATTGTGCAAATCTGATAGATCTTGTCATAAATAGATTAAAAGAACTATTAAAAAGAAATTGAGAAGGTTTAAAATAGATCAAACAAGTTTAAATAGCATATTATGTTTTGATTGGTAAGTTATTCAGTTGAAAAATGGGCAAGCCTGAATAGTACATTCTATGTTTTGATTTGTTTATGTATGACAAGCCTAAACAATAAATTATATGCTTTGATATTGATATGTCTACGTGATTCATCTGAAATAATCTAACATGAAACTAAATTTTTTCATGAACATAAAAATACATAATATTCCAACCAACCATCTATAAATGACCCAAAAAAAATTCAAATTTTCAAGGTTCTTCAAGGAGTTAAGTATGCAACCACTGAAAACTCTTGTAAAACACCTTAATTTGCTAATAATTAGCATCTAAATTGAATAGCCATTGAAAATTAAAGAGCTTATTCTAGTAAAATACATTTTCAAGGCTTGAACCTCGTCTACATAAAGGTAAAACACCAATTTTGACATGAACTTTTCACAATTCCATTGATTGCTATCATCAAATTTCCTTCAACTACTAACCCTAAAAATCTCCTTTGCGCACGCGCTGCCCTTCTTTTTTTCGTAAATGAAATAATGAAATGAGAAATGAAATTCACCCTTTTTTTTTTACTTAGCAAGATTAAATATAATCAAGATTATATTTTATACTTAGCAAGATCTTGCTAAGCATATTAATATTAAAATCTTGCTAACTATAAAATATAATATCTTTATATCATCTTTGAAAATTATGTAATAAATACTCTCTACACAGGCACAACACACGGTCTGACTACTGCAAGGTGTATGACATAAACATTGGAGGAGGCATGGCATCCCATGGGACATGGGACATGGGGGCACAGTTTTCTACGGGTGCAAATGCCTATAACTGACTTTCAAACTAGTTGCCCATTAGTTTTGTGCATTTGCTAACAACTAGACTCTAATCTTTAATCTAACCCCTAATATGTTGTTAAAGGTTTAAGTCTCATTAAGACTGCTTTAATTTATTCCTCTTTCAAACACAAAATTCCATTGGCATTAAGTGTGGCAGATCTTAGTTTCCATCAACAAAAATATTTCAGATTGGTAATGGACAAGTCTTATTTCAATGATAATTATCCTTTGTTTCAGACCTCAATGAATTCTAACCAAAATCAGCTCATAAAATCTTGATTGTATCTATGTGCACCCAACAACACATGTACTATTGTGAAAATCATATCACTGGGAGCTTACCCAACAACACATTAGTTAAAACCATTATTGGTCATTTCCCAATCCCCTAACCTAGGACCAAATCATGAGAAAGAAAAGGACCATTGGTTCAGTTTTGTAATTTTTTCAGGAACAATTTGGCCAGTCACTGTCTACACAATACCTGTTACTCCTTTGGTATCACAAACAACCAAAACAACAAAGTTCTTGCACAAACAACAAAAACAACAAAGTTCTTGAATACACCAAGAAGTACCAAATGATGAATGCTCAATTGTTGTAATGGCAAAGCAATATCAGAACCGTCCATTTCTAGAACTTGATTTTTCTATAGTCCTAATGATTTTTCTTATTTCTCGTCTGTGTTTGGTGACAGGATTTTGAACATTGTTGACATACTTAAATGGAATACACAATACCAAATGATGAATGCTCAATTGTTGTAATGGCAAAGTATCAGAACCGTCCATTTCTAAAATTTGATTTTGTATAGTCTTAATTATTTTTCTATAGTCCTAATGATTTTGAAAATTGTTGACAAATAGTGTTTCTTTTTTTTATTATAGTATAAATGATTTTTCTATAGTCGTAATGATTTTTCTTATTTCTTGTCTTTTGTCCCTTTTTTATTTCCTATGTCTGTGCTTTGTGACATGATTTTGTCACCTTCTTTTGATGGTATATTTCATTCACTCTATGTGGAATACTATTTTGTTCACTATTTTATTTCAGCTTGATATTTCTTTCATTTTCATATACATAAAGACTACACATGCTGATAAAAAAATGAGCTATTTGATTTAGGTTTACTTTTCATTATTGTAAATGGTTAATATTTCTAATGGTACTCCTTGGTGTATTCCATATAAAAATAATAAATGTAGTAATGATGGTGTAGTGCATTATTGATATAGGCTCGTGACTCTTTTCAATGTGCCAAACTGTCAATGTGGTGGTGGGTAGTGTGTGTTGAAGACTTCACGGACACTGAACAACCCTGAACAACAATTTTGGTGCTGCCCAAATAGAAAAAAGGTTGCTAATGTGTATATATTTAATGTTTCTAATGTAAATACTATTCATTATATTATAAGAACTAATGTAGACTGGGCATCACAGGGAAATAATGGTTTCAGACTTTAGTTGGGTTGATGACAACTCATCTGCATCTATCTGCCCATCTCCACTTATCCGCGATGAAGGATTTGAGTGCAAAACATGTCAGGCTAGGACAAATGCCAAAATTATATTTTTACAATGCCTTCTCTATATTGTAATCACATATCTTTGTTGCGACCATATGCGGAGATGAGCTCAGGAATTAATCAGTTTAGTATTTTCATATTGTAACTAATATTTTAATATGGATATGGTGTAACTTCTCTTTGCCTCAAGTGCACATATATATGGTTTACATCTTTTTTTACAATAATTCTTCATGTTTATGGCTCAAGTGAGCCCCAATCTTCTATCAATCACATGATTTAACGTATAGTGTTTTCTTGGTTATTCCATTTGTTCCTTGATACATCAATTCGACCACACCCACTCCACTTCATGTGGATGTCTTTGAAATAAACTCCTAACTCTAATAAACTGACTATAACTACTAACTAACCTTATAAAAAAATAGCAGCTAAGAACGATCGCTTGCCAACATCTGTTGAATACAAGGTCCTTGAGAGATCAATCAATCAGGATGAGTGGACGAGGATGATGAGATGGGGGAAGTGGAATTGAATCTCGATGAAAAGGAAGCTCTAGCTACAATTAGGAAGAAGAAGAAGATGCTTATTGTCGAACACAGATTGAAGAAGATTACTGCAGAGAGAGGCCTACCGTACTAAGGAAGTTTGACAAGAACAAGGAATATGGCTTAAACAAAATGGGAAGACATCTTTCTAGCCTAGGCTTGGATCCTTCGACAATTAGCTTGATAATAAATGAAGTAGATGAGAGCTGAGAAATTAGCTTCCCAAGAAAAATATCGTAAATGAACTGTGTGTACCCTAATTCTTGTTCCTTCTATGCGTATCTAAATGACATATTTGAAACAACAAGGGTAAGGCATAAAGAAGTTAATTTTGCATTCCTAGACAGATCTGTATGTTTTATCCACAATGACCAAACTTCATAAAACATACAGACCTGTCTAGTGATCATATTGTGCTGAAGGTGGTGCCTACTTATCTTTACACAGTTGTTGCAGTGTAGCAGAGCATTAGGCACCACCTTCGGCACAATATGATCACTAGACAAGTTTGTATGTTTTATGAAGTTTGGTCATTGTGGATAAAATATACAGATCTGTCTAGTGATGCAAAATTAACTTCTTTAAGCCTTACCCTTGTTGTTTCAAATATATCATTTGGGTATGGACAGAGGGCACAGGAATTGGGGTACGCATAGTTCATTTATGAGATTTTTCTTGGGAAGCTAATTGCTCATCTGTCATCTACATTATTATGAAGCTAATTTCCAAAGGATCTAGGCCCAAGATAGAAAGATGTCTTCCCAAACACATAAAAAAATGCACATAAACATGACAACTGAGAAACATAAATGTAGATTACACAATAGCTGAGAAACATAATTGTAGGCACCATGGTCACAATTTTTTGGAGACAACGTAATTGAGTTGTATAACCAAGCGATGGAAAGTGACTTCTGCACCTCCAATTCCAAATTGAATACATCTGTTGGAGGACCTTGTATTCATGAGCAACAGATGTAGTCAACATGGAATTGGAGGTGCAAGAGTTGCTCTCCATCATTTGGGTATACAACTCAATTACATTGTCTCCAAAAAATTGTGACCATGATGCCTGCAATTATGTTTCTCAGCTGTTGTGTCCTGGGACCCCTTATGACCCTTTACAACCATTTATGATCCCTAAGAATACATCTTAGAGATCTTAAAATGTCGTAAAGGGTCATAAGAGGCTCCTAGGAGGGGCCAGATGAGTTTCCACCTCCACATGGTTGGCCCTATTAAGTAGAGAATGTTATACTCTTCTCGAAGCAAAGAGAAGCTCAATAATTTAAGGTCTCAATCCATAGATAAATTAAATTAGCTTGATCTTGGGATTTTTCTTGGGAAGCTAATTGCTCATCTATCATCTACATTATTATGAAGCTAATTGCCAAAGGATCCAGGCCCAGGCTAGAAAGATGTCTTCCCAAACACATAATAAACATGCACATAAACACGACAACTGAGTAACATAAATGTAGATTTCACAATAGCTGAGAAACATAATTGTAGGCATCATGGTCACAATTTTTTCAAGACAACATAATTGAGTTGTATACCTAAGCGATGGAGAGCAACTTCTGCACCTCTAATTCCAAGTTGACACTGTGGGATCCAAAGACCATAGATAAGGAATAAATTTATAGAGCATAGGAGGGCCATAATGACCAAAATAATATAGGATGAACCTCAAGTTAAATGAGGCAACTGCAAACATTTTAATAGATTTTTATTATTAAATAATGAAATTTGCATATACTAGTGTTCTAAGCCCCCTCATTACATGATTTATTGCCAGCTCATTTAACTTGAGGTTTGTCCTGTATTATTTTTGTCGTTATGGCCCTCCTCCGCTCTCTAAATTTATTCCTTATCTATGGTCTTTGGATCCCGCAATGTCAACTTGGAATCAGAGGTGCAGAAGTTGCTCTTCGTCGCTTGGGTATACAACTCAATTACGTTGTCTCCAAAAAATTGTGACCATGATGCCTACAATTATGTTTCTCATCTGTTGTGTCCCAAGACCCCTTGTGACCCTTTACGACCATTTACAATCCCTAAGAATACATCTTAGAGGTCTTAAAATGTCGTAAAGGGTCATAAGAGGCTCTTAGGAGGGGCCAGATGAGCTTCCACCTTCACGTGGTTGTCCCTGTTAAGTAGAGAATGTTATACTCTTCTCAAAACAAAGAGAAGCTCAATAATTTAAGGTCTCAATCCATAGACAAATTAAATTAGACTTACTATCCAAATTGGTACATTGATGAGAATCAATGATGGACCAGAGTTTTTAGATTCTAAGAAGACATATATGCAGTGGAGGCCAGAAGGGATTTTTGTGGAGATTTTCTAGATGTGGAGATTTGCTAGAGTGTCTATATACATACGAGGGTTTCTAGATTGAATACCAGTGTAGAGATGATGATTCAGTAACCTACGTCTATAAAACCTTCACAAATATCTTTATCTTAGTCTCTGTAGTATTGAAAAAACTGAGTGGGTTGGACATTAGTGGTGGATCTATTCTCTCTTATCATTCTTCATAGTCCCTTTGGTATTTATTCTTTCTTGTAACTCACCTTAATCGGTGTGCATATATTTGAGAGCAATCTTTTCCATGGTTTTTCCCTTTACAAGTTGTTCCACATAAATCTAGTATTTCTTGTGTTTATGTTTTCTATTATTTTTGTGTTCCTATCCTTAAAAGGTTGTAATTTCAAAGTAAGTTTGGTGGAACTAATTATGTATTGCATGTAGGATTGAGGAAAGAAGGTGTACAACTAGAAATGGACAAGGAGCTCTACCTTGTCATACGCAGTGAGAAGTATCCCCAAGAAATGGGAATGCTAAGGTGGAAATGGCAGGTGGTGGAGAGTGGCAGTTCGAGAAAGCCTTTCCCAAACTCTCCCACAAACCATTCAAACCTCAAAGCATCCCCCTCTTTCTCATCACCCGACAAATCAACCCCACAAACAAGAAGAAGGCAAATAGCCAATTGACTAATAAATTGGGAGATTAGTTTTAGATATGATCTTTAAGTATTATTTTTGGCATAGTTGTAGATTGCTTAGTCATCTCCTATGAATGTCATTGAAATATTGTGAGGCTTATTATTTCTATCTTTAGAAGTGAAAATTTTTATTGAAAGGTTAATGACCTCGAGAAAGAACATGTTTATGTGAAATAAGATAGAAAATGTGTGACTGTTTGTAAATAGTAAACAACAATGACATAATATTATTGTGTTTAATTTGATTATATATATATATATATATATATATATATAAAATTTTGTCACTTTTTTTACCAATAAAGAATAGACATATCGACGAGAAAGCTATACATTTGACATTTATTCCAACAATTTTACGTCATAATTTCGACCAACATTCGTCGCAGAGATAAACGTTATATACACGACAATTCTTCCAGGTTGAAGCAATGATTTCAACATTGTTTTTGTCGATAATTCAACCATTATTGACGTCGTAATTTTGATGGAGATTTCATGTGTCGTATTATTGACTAAAAAACTTCGACGACCATTATGGTCGATTAGCCGACCAATGGGTGTCTAATAATCGACTAAACCTCGTTGAAAAACAAGCTAAAATTTACTAGTGGATGGATCACATCAAAATAAGGACACCCATGATGAATCTCAGGGACATAGTAGGAGGTCAAGAAGAAAGTGTAGAGGTGGAGAGGATAGGAATACCCCTCATGATCCAAGTTCTTCACCTTCAGAGAGCCATTATGTCCCAAGAGACAAACAAGATAGATTTCACATTAAAACTTTAGAATCTGAAACCACTCTCCCAAATTCTGAAGATATTTTTCAAGAATTTTATGATTTGGAGAGAAGAATCTAGGAGAAAATTTCTATTAGATGACAAAGAGAAAAAGAAAAAGAAGATGAGATAAGACAAGCTCAAATTATATCTGATTAGTTAAGAAGGCAATTGTTGGGCCTAGAAGCAATAAATTATGTTGCAACACCTAATAAAAATGAGGAAGAACCTGTCATTCATCAAGTTTATGAAACTAAAAACCTAAGGATAAAGGAAAGTAGGTGGCAACAAGAATTTTAATAAATGAACCCGTGAATGACACAGTTCCAATGAATTAGTTGTCCAAATTGGATATTGATCTTGAGAGGGCTAAGAGAGAGAATGAAATCTTAGCCAAGGAGCTTGAGAAGGCAGAATTGGAGGCAACTTATCTAGAGATGAAGAAGAATATGGATTTTCTCAGGCAGTCCTCAGGGCCTTCTAATGCGGTTGCTTCTTCCTCAACACCTGGTGAAAATTCTGGAAACTCTGCTAAACAAACAACCATTATTCCACCACCATATAGTGCTAGAATTGCTACTACATCAAATGCTAAAGCATCTACTTCCCAAAATGATGGTTCATTCCAAAGGAGACCACTTCATGTAGAAAGGTACATACAACTCTCTTTTCTTGGTATTTGTGGTTATCCTAATACAATTCCAAATGAAATTAGAGAGAAGCTTCCTAAATTTGTTGGAAATAATATCATTACATGTGAAGAATATATAAAGAAGTTTATTGACATGATGGATGACTATGAAATTGAACATGAAGATGTGATTATGAAACTATTTGTCCAATCACTAACTGAGGATGTTAGGGATTGGTTTAGAGGACTAACATATGATTGTGTAGGGTCCTGGGATGGATTTATAAATTATTTCAAGGATTAATATAGTGATAAGACCAATGAAGGATTCATGCTAAATGAATTCAACAATATCAAGAAGAGTCGGAATGAGGAAGTGGTTGAATTCAATGTAAGGTTTCAAAAGGCCATTCAGAAGCTTTTCCAAGTAATGAGGCTTGATGAGAAAGTATGTCTTGCAACTTATTTAAATGCTTTTGATGCAAAGATAGAATATCTTCTTAGGGATAAGAATCCTAGAACCATTAGGGAAGCTTATAGGTTAGCTATTAACATTAAGAGTAATATAAAGAGTATCAGGGAAATCGGATAGAAGGGAAGATTGGAATCCTCCTAGGTTTGGTAAGAAAGAATTAGATAAGCCCTCTAATGTGAAGCCCAAAGAGGAAGATAATTTGAAGCAGATCTTAAATGCTTTAAAAAATTTGAATCTTGGAGAAAATAGAAATAACAAGGTTTCCAATAATGAGAAACCTTCCTTTAATAATTTTAATAGACAACCAAGGTTGCAAAATTACCCTTACAATACCCAATGGAAGGATGGGAAGCATGTTCTCCCATTTAAGAAAGATAAATTTGATGATAAAACCCTTGATCCTTTACAAAAGAACTCTATTAATATGAATGATGATGTTCCATGTTGTGAAGCTTGTCTTCGATTAATGATAAAATAGTTTTTGAAGGGAACAATAACCCTTTACATTAGGTAGAAAGATAGAAAGAATAGGCACAAAGCAAAAAGAGACAACTGGGGGACAAGGCAAAGAACATTAGATACCCCTAGCATAAGCAACCAGGAAAAAAAAAATTGACACATCAAAAAAGGGGCAAAGACCAAAAACAACACAACAAAGACATTTTTTCCATAAACTTCATTGTGTCTTCCTTAAGCAAATTGAATTGTTAGATGTGTTGGAGTTGATGAAAAACAACCCACAGCTCCCAAGAACACCTGCACACAAACACCTGTCACAAAAAGAGAGAGAAGCAAATAGCTATGGAGGCCTGAACATATGGATCCATGAGAGAGGAGAAATCCTTGATGTGCAAAAACAAAAGTTGCAATCAATAATGAAATGTCAGAAAAGGTTACAAAGTGTTATGAGATCAATCCTTATAAAAGGAGATTAGAAAACCTAAAAAGGTAAAACCCTAGGTTGCATAATAATAATTAATAAAACAATTAATTATTATATGCCTAAAGTTTATCTTAAGTAGAAAGAAGTAATAAGTGACTTAATAATTAAATCAATATGATTCAATTAATAAGCAAACACTTTATTACTCTAACACCCCCCCTTAAGATAAACTTTGGGAGAAGCTAAAAACCTAGAAAGAACAACTGAAAGCAAATGGGTCCTGGCAACAAAAGGCCTGATCAGGTACCCAAGTACAAAAAAGAGTCTCTACAAAGTGGAGAAATAGATAAAACCACATGGGGAAAACTCTACTCCAAAAAGAGACCAAGACTAGACTGAAGGACTAAAGAAGCCTCCAAAAATAGGAATGTTCTAGAAAATAGGAACAAAGATGAACATGTACAACATCACTGAAGCATGAAATGACAAACTCTGTCAAGAAGAAACTGATGGTCTGAAGATCCTCCACAGAAATATGACCAGGTAGAGAAGATTGTAATCTGTATGAGTGCCCTCAAATAACACTACTCAAATCAGGAGGAAAACAAAGGCAAACACTTGAACTCAAAGATACAGATGGCATAAACACCAAAAGCCTGAAGAGCTGATCAATCAAAGCTAGAAGAGTGCATCCAAAAATAGGAAAGAAAAGAGTGTCCATATGGTAAATGATCCATCTCACCGGAATGCATAGGTACCCAGCCACTGCAACCGCCTAGTACATAGGATCAAATACTAAATACATACCTCACACTATCGAACCAAGGAAGCAATAGAACCAACAATAGAAACCCGCCCATACTGCTGACAAGGGATTAATGACAGGTACACTGAAAAGATCATCCAATATGAATTGCATGATGAAGAAGAATTTGAAACATCGAATGTGCAGAGAGAGTACAAACATATATAGAGATAACTAAGGCTAATGTCATTGGAGGAATGTTCACATGACAAAAGAAGATTGCAAACAAAGGCAAACATCAAAACCCCCCTGGCACTTTATGATGGAGTGCGAGTACATAGAGCACAAACATGTGCAAGATCCCATACATGCAATAGAATTGCACTTTATCTCAGTGCATGTGCATAAAAGAATGCTACAAAAGTGAAGTATACACTCCTCAAAGAAGATCGAAGGTTGATGAAACAAAAGAACAGCCTAAGATGAGCCATCCCTCAAAGGGAAGAGATCCCAGGATCTGTAACAACCAAGATATCCACCAGACTACAAAAAAGAAAGAATCTGAATAAAATGAACCTAGAGTAGAATCTAGAAAAATGACTCATAGCACTGAAAATCTCTCTGAACAAGCTTTCCAACGATATATCATTTTCTGAAAATGGAGTCCGGATGCTCAAGATAGAGCTCCCAGAGCGCAGAACTGAAGATCTAGCTTTGACAAAGAAAAACACCATCAGAAAAATAAAACCAAAAAAAATAACCTCCAAATTTGGAAAGAGCTCAAAATCAGCTTTCCGACGATATCTCGTTTGCCAAATTTCAACACCGTATGCTCAAGATATGAGCAAAAAATCAACATCTGCACTGGAGGGCCCAAAGAAGGTGTTTGCAAGGATCAACAAAAATGGATTGGGCTCAGGACCAGCTTTTTGATGATATATCGCACACCTAATTACGATCCTAGATGCCCGATATATTCACAAAAAATCACAGGTACCTCCAAAAAGCTTCAAAAAAGGGCAAACTCATGGTGACATTAGCAAACATTAAGCCTAAATTTGACAGCCAAATGGTCGTCATGGCTCAAATCTGTCGGGGGCTGAAAGAAAGGGCCATGGTCACGTGGGTGACCAAGGGCTAGAAATTTAGGCCTTGGGGCCTGGGGGCTGGTCCCCCATATGATTGGGAGGCTCGGCTGAAGGGGGGTAACTACCGGCGGAGGAGGTCGGCGGTGACAGAGCGCAGTGGAGGAGGTCTAATGGAAAACAACCCATAGCTCCCAAGAACACCTGCACACAAACACCTATCACAGAAAGAGAGAGAAGCAAACAACTATGGAGACCTGAATGTATGGATCCACGAGAGAGGAGAAATCCTTGATGTGCAAAAACAAAAGTTGCAATCAAGAATGAAATGTCAAAAAAGGTTACAAAGTGTTATGAGATCAATCCTTATAAAAGGAGATCAGAAAACTTAAAAAGGTAAAACCCTAGGTTGCATAATAATAATTAATAAAAAAATAAATTAGTATATGCCTAAAGTTTAGCTTAAGTAGAAAGAAGTAATAAGTGACTTAATAATTAAATCAATATGATTCAATTAATAAGCAAACACTTTATTACTCTAATAGGATGGACTCCTGGAGAGCCATGATTTCCTTAGAATTGTCTATTTTATTTTTCTTCGTACTAGCTCTAGTACGAGAGCCAGAGTGAATAGGGGTAGAGCCTTTAGTATGTTGTGTAGCTTGTCAATCCTCACATAATCTTGATTATTGTGTTGTTGCTTTGAATGTATCTACAAGTGAGGGACTAGGGGATGAAGAAGATGAATCATATGATGATAGTGGTTGTGCTATGACTTCTTCACATGTGTGGGATGAAATAGATTCTACAGATGAAGATGAAAACCAAGATGTATTTGGCTCACAAAGCAGAAAAGAAGTTTATCATCAACAAGTTTTTTTGATGATGAAGAGGAGGAAATTGATGATGTAAGATGTAATGTAGAAAAGGGTGAAGAACCCATTGTGTTAAGAAGACCCTTTGATGAAGAAATAACACAAATTACTGTTGATATGGTTACTCAAGCAAGGAGTAACTATGTTTTAATAAACAAAATAGTTGATAATGTAGATGGTACACCAACTTGTTTTTTCATTAAACAGAATAAAGTAGACACCAAGCAAACACAAGAGAAGGGAAAACCTCCTGAAGGTGTTAAGAAGATCAAGATTAAGAAAACCAATAAGACAAATGGTCCAAACATTATATATAAGGTAAAAGTACAAACACTAGAAACAAATATACCTCTCCCCAAGGAGACAGTAAGCAACAAAAGAAAGATGAGCCGAATTTGGCCTTTCAAGTTGAGGATGGAAATGTTGTTACTGTGAAATAAGATTTTTAGATGTAAAGTACACCCCTATTGATATGGGGTAGTTGTTATCATAGATCATTGTCAAGGTCCCATTATTGGAGATGATGAGAATTGGGGAACATAAGGAAAAGGCCTTGACATGGGTGAATAGTGTACTTTCCACAAAAATTCAGCAATCAGAAGATAATGAGAAATTGGGAAGGGTAGAAGATAAATCTGAAAACAAGGGGAAGGAATAAGAAGAAATTGTTTCAAAGATCCCTTAGATTTATTTGGATAGTAATGTTGTAAATACTTCCTTGGGAGTTGTAGATCCTTTTTTCTTGACTGTAGTTATAAATTGTAAGATGCTAAAAAATTGCATGATTGATTCTGGACCATCTAATAGTGTTATGCCTGTAGAGGTAATGAAGTCAATGGGATTGCAAGTTTATACTCCTCATGGAAGATGTCAGGAAATGGATTCTAGAGAGGCACTTTTCATTGGTACTATTAAGGCTCTTCCTTATAGGCTGGCTGCATACCGTGACAAACTGTTGACAATGAGTGTCTTGGTTATTGATATTCCTCCCCAATATGAAATGTTGTTATCAAGAAAGTGGAGTGCTTCAATGGGAGGTAGTATTTAATGTGATTTTGTTAGGAATAAGGTGTCTCAACCTTGGATAATTCCTATTCTTATTATTTGTTTTGTACATGTATTTTTTGCAAATAATGAAATTAAGTGTGAGTGTACATGTCTAGTTGGCATGTTGATGTGTCACTCCACTTGATGTGTTGGCATCTTGTGCGTAAGGAGATCATGACTGAAACGGTCATGACGGTTTCCTATGACATGTAAGAGCTATTTAAGGAATGTGCTATGACAGGTGTAAGAGCATCTTATGACTTGGGCCTATTTGGGTGCCCAAAGGAGTGGTTGGTGTGTGTAAGAGAATATGCCACAAATAGGTTGGTATGACAGATTCTCTTACACTTCTCTTGTGACCGTTATTTTTGGTGGATTCTATGACAAGCTGTCATAGTCTATTCTAGGGATGGACGCCTATTCTTGGGATTGCATGTAACAATTGTGTACATGTGGCTTTGTGCATGGATCTTGGTGGTTGGACGCCAAACTCCTTTTTTGGGTATTTGTTGGGTCTTGAGGAGTCTATATATATGATGCTGCTTCTATGGGAGAGATATAAGTTTTTACTAGTCTCTCATCTCCTAAAAGAACTTGCATTGCAAGTGTGTTGTAGTCTTTGTGTTGAAGATAATACATTGTGCATGTTTTGGAGGGGTGGGGTTGTTTTATCGAAAGGTTTTTCCCCACTGGCATATATTTATGTTTATGTGTTTCAATCTTCTCTATCTATTTTCTATATGCATGGTATATGGCTGCAATATCTTTGTTAAAGTAGTTAATGAATCTGAAATTGTAAGGATTTAAAAAGAATTTGCACAATACTTTCCTTTAGAGATTAGTGTAGGAAGTTGTTTCCACACCTGAGTTTCCTTACAGATTTGTCCTTTTCAACTTTTAATATCACTGGTGAGAATGTCAAAGTATCCCGAGAAATTAGAACTTCCCACATGATTGAGGAAACTGAAGATCATAATATGAATTATTTCCTTGACACTAACATTGATTCTTTTCAAATGCAAGATATAAAGGTTGAAGGAAAAGCTAAACCTATGCTTTTATCTGAGGACATAGATAATATGACAGACTAGAGTTTCTTATGGACCTTGCATTTTGATGGTGCAAGCTCTAAGGAGGGAGATGGTGCAGGAGTTTTGTTGGTAGCTCCTAGTGGTAAGACTTTCAAGTTCTTTTTCTCTTTAAGGTTTACATGTAAAAATAACATTGAAGAATATGAGGCTCTGTTGATTGGATTGAGGTTGGCCTCAAGACATGGAATAAGAGATCTTAGAGTGATTGGAGACTCTGAACTAGTGATGTCTCATATTAGATCCAAATATGCTTCTAAGAACAAAAGATTGAAGTAATACAAAAATGTTGTTTGCGATGAATTGGAAAATTTTGATACATTTGGTATTGATTGGATGGATAGAGGCCAGAATAGAATGGTAGATTTGCTAGCTAACATTGCTCTAACACCAAAAGTGTTAGAAATAGGAAATACTGAGAGGGGGGGTGAATCAGTATTTCACAAACTTTTACTTTTGCCCAATTATGGATATAGGAAATTAACTTGTAGTTTGCATAAGAAACTAAACTAAGTAAACTGAATAACATGCATAACAATAAATTGAATGAACTCATAACACAATTATTATTCTCAAGGAAACCCTGGCCAAGGGAAAAACCCGGTGGGGATGATATCCACAACTGATCCACTAATCAAAAGTATTTGGTTAAGGATGTTGACCATGTTAGGAGTCTATTACATACATATAGTGTTTGTGTCCTGGTTAAAGGAGTTTAGGCCTTGTTAGAAGCCTCAACCTTGTTAGGATTTTCTATTACAAAACACAGATGTATGCAAGATGAGCTCACTGCCCAGACATGCAATATACAATGATAACTTTGAAGATAAAAGGTAAGATACAAAAACCTTTTACTGCTGTCGAATAACTTTATTATTCTGATCTAGCTTTGTAGGCTCTTCGCTCTGATATACAATACTTGCTTCTTTTCTTTCTTACAACTTACAGTTTTGCATCATATATATATCATATATCAACTTCTTACTAGTTCTTGCTACTTCACATTACATTATTCTTACTTATATACAAGTTATTACAAAATAACTTCCTGTCGGCTTTACAATATGTTATACTCTTCTCAAAACATAAATTCATTATATGCTGCCTTAGGGTTAACATCTAGGATGTCATCCCTAATTAGTTAAGTCATTATTTTGATAAACAAAGTAATCCCTTAACTGAATATAATCATATTTTGACTGCTGCTATGTTCTGGTCAGTTCAATACTATCTCTATAAAACATCGATATCTTTTCCCGTACATGCCATACAGACTTTCTCTCTTAGATGTAGCTTTGATATACATAGAGTGATCAATGTTCAAGCGTGCATTTCTTTGTGATTCCCTTTTTTAGTTAGAATTTTCATATCCGATTCATAACTTATTGTGGATGCAGATTATTGTCAATTTTGCATCTTTAGGCTTAGTTCTTGCTCTATCTTATCCAATCATGTCAACAAGCAATAACAACAAGTAATTAAATACTCTCTCATTGTGTCCAACTCTTTCTAACCCCAATTACTTTGAAGTTGGGCCAATTGAGATATTCACTAATGAGTTTTGATGGGAATGAGTTCAATTCCTAGTTTACATGTTTAGATTAGTGATCCCTATTCCCTAACACATCAAATGTGCTCTTAAGTTTACCTATTCTTCTTGTATTCTAGCTTTTTTTCATCTTTATTATATAAAGTGATATTACTATTGTCTAAAATGCTCCATTACATCAATTTATATAATGATAATCATGGGATTGCTAGTGCTTGTATTGATAGAGGGCTTGTAAACCTTACATAGAAGTAGCTAAGGGGATTGTTGCTAGCTTTGTTGGATGACTTGAATATAAAAAGAAAGCAGATGTACCCAAATGTTTGCAAGTTTCTATTAGTCATGGTTCTAGAATATCACGTGCACCTCGTTGAAAAAGCTTCTTCTAAATTCTTTAATTATTTTCATCAACACTATATCATGATTATTTCCTTTGGTACATTAAGGACTCAAAAGAAGAAGTCAAGGCATCATAGAGTGGGAGCTTTATATGAACATAGGAGGCCCTTGAGTTCAATCCCACATAGCCCTGCTAATTGAAATTTGTCAAGAGTAGAGAACATAACCCATAGAGGAGGCCTTTTTGGGGGTTCACTTGCTAGCCTTAATTCTAACTAGGGGTTACCACTAATTTACCAAAGACAAACTATAGTGTACCTCCGTCTTCATTTTTCTCAAATTTCGTGTAGTTTGATTTGTCAAAAACTTGAGAAGCGCAATTGCTTACCATTTCAATCATCTTGGGTTGTAGTGATTGGATGCTTGAATCCTTGAGTGGATCATCTCTATATCAACTAACAAAAAAACCATAGGAAATGCAAAGGAAAAAATGCACTAAAACACAATGACCCTTTGTATTGTTAATGAAATAAAACATTGGAATACAAGAATTTATAAAATTTGACATTGATGTTTTTAGAATAAAATCATATTAAAGATGTGGCTACTTTCACATTGATTGGTATATATATTTTTAAATCAAATCAAATAGCAAATATGCCACCACTTTCACATTGATGAGTAGATTCCATGGGATTTAAAGCTGCAAATTGTATTAAGATATACTATGAAAATTTTAAATGAATAGGAAAAATTGACAATTGAAAATGACAAATTATTTCATATATGTCCATCATCTTTAATCTATATATGATAATTGTTAAAGATAAACAAATGATATTTATCAATTAAAAAACAATAAAAATAATAATAATATAAAATGAAAACAATAAAAACTTAAATAATATTAAGATTATTTAACCTCATGAATTCACTATAATGTGGAAAAAATAAAATACCTTATAATTAACTCCATATAAACATAAAATAACAAATATAATTAAAGAAAGGTAAAAGATTAAAAAAACTAATAAATATTAAAACCCTAATAATGAAATGGAAAAAAGGAGATGTGAAAAAGGACTCTCATGACAAAGATAGGATTCCTCTGTGACGCTAGAAGACTGACTTTTGAACTAGGCTTGCACACGGTGAGAACGCTTTCATCCATAAAACACATCTGTGCATTCCATACATTTGCTCCATCTAGTCTTTTCACCATGACCCCACTTCAGTTTAACACAATACACTTACCCGACCTTACACAGACATAATAATGATGCTTCTCCTCTTCTTTACTGCACTTTTCCCCAACAAATGGTATGCACCAGCCTTATAGCCAATGCAATACCTATAGCAGTCAAATCAAATCAAACGCTACCTATGCCTCGTTTGCACCGCTGAACTTGTTACTTGTTTCTTTCTTTTTTCTTGTCTATGCTTTCCAATTTTTTTTGTCAAAATCATAAAAGAAAAGTAAGTCATTTAAAAATATAATTGTCTAATTTATTAAACTTAATGAAATTTATTAGAATATTTTTATTAGTTAATTTAATAAAATTAAATATTAAAATTAATTAATTCATAAGTTTATTATTAAAGTTAATATATTAAATAATAATATAATATTATTAGTACTTGTCGGTAGGCTAAATACTATTGTATCACTTTTTGAGTTTTTAAGTTAACGAGTGATTAAATGAACTCTGCTAGACCAATGAAAATAAACTCTATTTTACATTTCATTATGAATTTTATATTTATGCATATATAGATGCAAAATTTTTAGCTTTATAATATCTACAAATTATTTATTTAGCATTTCATTGGGTGATTGCATTTGAGCTCTTATACGCGATTTGTCACAATGGCATTGTAAAATATAATATTTTGTGAACCTATATTATCGGATTCCTTTTTATCTGCAACCAATTCATTTTTTTTCAGCAACTGCTACTTGCTCTGTTGCACACTTGTTCAACCATTTTCCTATATTCTACTATTGCTGCCATTTTATCAGTATTTTCTTTATTTAATCCAATGTTTCTTTTTGATGGCTTGTGGTTCTCATCACATCTTGATTAATCAGGTACGCCAAATGGTTTTTTTAGCCCGTCTTGAATTTTTGCTGTTGATTTTGAAATCTGTTTCTTGAACAATTTCTTCTTTCGTTTATTTTTTTGTAATAAATTATTATAATTTATGGTTTGAATTTATTGCTATGTCATGCCATTTTTAGATGACCCTCCGTATTTGAGTTCTTTGAATATCTTACCGCAACTAATTTTTGTCTCTTCTTATGCTCAGTTTGACATCCTCAGCTGACTTTGTAACAAGGTTAATTGCGAAGTTCTTTTGAAATACCTCTAATTTTTTGGGACCCAGAAATAATTATGAGGTAAATCTATACCTGATACTGCCTATTTTCGTGTCTTCAACTCTCAAAAAAAAGGAAAAAAAATCAAGTCATGCTTATTTCTAAAAATTCTGGGTTATTTTTCAATTATTTCTCATCACAATAACAAACAAAAATTTATGTTTATGGTCCCAAATCTGTTCTGAAATCTGTGATGTAATTAGAATAATCAGATGTAAGTTCATTTCCAGATTTATGCCCTAGTTGCAGAGGATTTTTTTGTTATCAATTTATGCCCTAGTTTGCAGATTTTATTGTTTCCTTTTTAGTATCATCAAATTTGAATTTCTTATTTATACAATAGTAATAAGCAATGGAAAATAGATGAATGGGAGATCTGGAAACTTGTTCTTTGTTTTGCTTCTTTTGGGAATATTTTGTCCAGAGATACTTAAACCCCAAACAAAAAATCTTTGTGTGGGCTCAACATATGCACACTTGTATTGAGGACAGATACTTTTGGCATGTGGCCAAGAATGATATAGGCCTTTTTGTAATACTCTGCGTAGGCCTTATAGCCTTTTGAATGTAGCAAAGGCCAAGGAAAGTCCACTGTTGAAGTAGTTCCTTTCCAGCATGTACATAGATGCAAGCAATTGATAGTTACCATTGTCCTTGGTTGATTTGATGAAACAACACAATGTCACATTATGACTAGTATAAAAGCAAAATAACCCATTATTTTGAGTTCCTGGCCGTAGATATAGCCAACTGAATGCACTTGATAAACAAATGGCAATTTGAATTGTCACAGGATAAATTGGTGTCTATCAAATGGAAAGAAAATAGAACCCTAATGTATTTTTTCAAAATTATGGCTAACTTTAGAGAGCTCTAGGAGAATGTGACAACAATTATGTTCTCGGATGAAAATCTGATTTCGTGATCAGCTGCAGTGATACTCAATGCAGTAAACAATACCGTGGATTTTTGTGATGAGTGATAACTCAATTATATATCTATTTCCTCTGGAAGTTCTTTCAAACCCACACATACTGAAATGTCCAGATATTCCAACCACCCCAAGTTACCACATTTTTTATTTATTGTCGGATAATATATATTTATTCTCATCCATAAATTTTGTTCCATTCTGGAAATCATGTTTATACTATTAATTTTTACAATATATTATAATTTAAATAACAACCTATGATATTATAATATATATTTATTTTTATTCATATTTTTAAAGGTTTTTAATTTTTATTTTTATTATATACTAATTATACATTAACAACTATTTATGTAAAAAAATTATGTGATTTTATTTGCTTATAATTTTTATTTTTTCTCTACAAAATATTAATATTTAAATTAAACTATATTAAATTAATATTTAATATTATTATAATAGTTTTATTTTGAAAAACTTATTAAAATTTAGTTTAAAAGATCAATTTATTTAAATTTATTTATTTATAATAGTTTTAATAAAAATTCTTTTATAAAAATTTATTATTTCTACTATTACTATATAAAACATAGTAATTAAAAAATTAATATACTATTATAGTTTCTACTATAATTAAAGGCAAGTACTTAGCCACTACGTGGCACTTGTTTTGTTTTGTTTTTATCGATAAACGGCTAGAGCCTTTGAATATATTTTATTAATAAAGAATTTTAATACAGATCCTCCGTTCAAACGGACACTGGTAGGAAAGAACGGGGAAGAAAACCTCCAGTCTTGCTCGGGACAAAGTCCTAATTTTACAGATGTCTTAGGGGCATACCCCTGCATTTTACATATTAGTTTAATCCTTCTCAAGGCTATTGATCACTTTACAAATAGATTTATTGAATCTTATTACAAGATACATTTTGCTTCATGGGATTTGACAAGCCATCTTCAAATGTTGGAGGGTATTTGTCAGGTAATCTTCAAATGGAGGTGTTCTGCTTTCTTTAGCTTTTTTCATTACCTGTATACATCATCATAAAGACAGAACAAGAGAAACTTCCATAGAAAATACATGTTAGTATTGTTAGAGTTAAAGTATAATATGACAGTTAATTAATCCAGGATCAAATAGGTTGTCTTACACAGTAATTAATTTTACAAATAGTTACTGTTTGTTAGCTTTATTTGGATAGATTTCAAACTGAGGGGGGTATAGAAACCTTCATGGATGAAGATTTAACTATGAAGGAGAAAACCAGTGAGAACATGTGTTTAAATGTATTGTCTACTGCTACTTAGCATATACAGAGTAGAACATGTATCTATCTATGATGTCATTCACAAATACATGTGTAAATCTAAATGGCGTCCATATATATGTCAATGACTTACATATATGCATACATATGCCACTCTTTATAAGCTGCTTATTCAATAAAATGTCCATGATAGCTTATAAATCTGTGAACAATAACATCAACCATGGGCTACATCTGAAAAAGGGAGGGAGAGGAGCCAAAAGATAGAGACAAGGAGGGGATATGAATAAGACACAGTAGTGAATAAGCTGGCAGGGTGGACTTAATGCCATCTCAACGACTAGTTACAGAGTGTGGGGATTTGACAACCACATAGATATTGTTCCCAATGGAATAAAGGTCAGAGCCAAGAGAGAAGACAGATAAGGGGGCTAAAAAATAAAATGCCTAAGGATTAGAAGACTTTGTAGATTGCAATCAGAGAACTGGACTAGTTGATATTCTTAAATGCAAAAGATCTAAGTTCATATATTAATACCAAATTTTGTTAAACAAAATTCAATGAGACTTTGATCATTAGATTATCTTAGTAATACTAAATATTGAGAGTCTTTATGTGGCCGAATGTATGATCTATCTAAGATTTAATATAATCTAGCGAGTTTCTAAGGAATTACATTCTGTAAATACATCCTTTATTTGTCAGCTTCTTCGGATTTTTCTGTGAAAACCATAATGATATCTGAGGTATCCACCTGATCTTTCGACTGGAAGTTGGGGGGGAAAACATAAAAGGTCTGTTTAGAAGGAGAGAAGGGAGGTTGTTCAAATCGGATCCAGGTTCAACATACACTCTGGTAGAGGTGAGATAGTTGGATAGCCATTCTCTATTGTTGTCTTCTATGATTCCTCATCGTCGCAATAGGTATTGATTGCTAGCTTCCATGTTTGCCCATTCCTTGCGAAAGGTTGGTGGGTCTCTGATGAGAAGGACAGGGCATGTAGGATGCAGGGTAGTGTCAAGGACCCCCAGGGGCAGGGCCATATAAAGTTCTGGAAGGGGAATATGGTTATTGAGGTCAATGCTCATCACTGCTTCTTCTAATCTTGTTAACCAGGTAGGGTTGAATATATTGAAACAGAGACGAAGGATGTCCCATTTTCCTATTTTTTCCCTTACCATGCAACCAATAAAAGACCCTATTATGTCACTGTTGGTTCTCCAAGAGAGTTCATACCTGAAGACGCCTTCTCCCATTGCCCTGTTGATTGCCACCCTTGATATGTCGTCTACAGGGTTTAGAATCCATTACCATCTTTCAGGTCTAACATTCCCCCGGAAAGCCATGGTTCAAGTTTCAGTTGCATGATATAGGCTAATGAAGGTCTCCATTGTACTGGCAAAGAGAAGGTAAGAAGATTCAAAGAAAGATGACATTTCTTGATGTTAAAGAGGGCCGAAGTTTCAGGAAAGATTGGGAAACTGCTGAAGGTTCAGGAAAGTTCTAACATAATATGCGAACACTACCGAGGAATTTGAATGCTGATAAATACTAATGGAGTAAAGCAAGGATGAGGTTAGTTATGACATATAAAGTGTTATGAATTGTGACATTGATTTTGATCTAATGTGAATTTTACTCAAATATTAATGTATGTTTCATTAAAGAGATTACTTATTGTATGCACCACAGTTTCTATATGTATAATTCAATTTCTTAACTTTTAATGTCATTACCTAAGCGTAAGAGTTTGTTCAATGCTAGGGTATTTAGTGGAAGGGATAGGAGAACCTATGTATTTTAGACCATATTTATATATTCATATAAACTTAGATATATAAATATACTTGTGTTTAATATATCTAAATATGTAAGCCTTATATGTATATATATTTATATGTCCTGAAATACACAGTGTTTGGGAATTTCTGTGAGGGCCCTAGAGATAATAATGGATTTATTAATTCTTAGTTAGATTTTATTATCTGATTTGATTAGAAGGATTTCTTTGCCATCCACTCCTTCATTGGCCAGCTTATCGGCCTCAGTATTGCCTTCTCTATAAATGTGTTGAATAATTACTTCTTCTATTTTATCAATTTTTTTAATTACTTCTTCTAATTTAGAGTTGATCCTCCAATTAGGGGTGGTTCTTTTCCTTAATGCATTTAGAATGATTTGAGAGTCTCCTTCTATTATTAATTTATTAATTTTAAGTTTGTTGCAGAATGAAAGTCCTTTGCTTACTACTTCTAGCTCTGCTATATTGTTAGTTGTCTGGCCTAGGGATTTAGCTTTTTTGACGAGCCATTGTCCCAGATGATCTTTTAGGATAAATCCCATTCTTGATGCCTTAGGATTTCCTCGGGAAGCACCATCAAAATTGAGCTTTGTCCAGCCTTGGGGGGGGGGGGGTGCCCAACTACACTCCTTTCTCGTTGTGGTATTCTTTGTTTTATAATATAAAGGTGGATTAATGATTTGGGGCCAGTTTTTTTTAATTTTTGCATCCCATGATGTGAAAGTACCTTCAAATTTGGGAGTATTTTTGAGGTGGTTATTTATAACTTCTGTTATAGATACTTCTATTTTGTTGACTAATTGGGAAATTGACATCTCTAGGTTTTTAAAGATTCTTTTGTTTCTCTCTTTCCATATCTCCCAAGTTATAATTGCTAGGGCAATATTCCATATTTTTATCATAAATATTTTTCTCTCTACTTTTGGGCCAGCCACGAATATGATCCTTCCAACTATCTAGAAGAGGCGAGGTCTAGTTGAGTTTTCCTTTAATCCATTGCCAACATTCGTTGGAGAATTTGCATTGATAAAGTAGGTGATCAGTTGTTTCAATGTCACTTTTACAAAGTGTGCATCTAGAAGGACCTTGGAAACCCATTTTATTGATTCTGTCAGCAGTGAGTATACTGTTTTGAAGAGCCACCCATAGGAAGATTCCTGCTTTGGGCAGGATAGCTGGGTCCCAACATAGATTCATTGGGATACTAATTTCCTCCCACCATTGGGAGTTGAGGATCAAATTGTATCCTTCTTTTACTTTATATGTCCCATCGTTAGATAAGACCCATCTTAGTTTATCCTCTTTGTTGTTTAGGTGTACTTTATGGTCTTGAAGGATTCCTTCTAGTTTGGTTCGGTCATTCATTGGAATGTTGATGTTAGAGAGGGGTTTCCATTTCCATGGATTGTCTTCATTTGATAGATCTTGTTCCACATAATCTCTCAATTTTGTTCCCCATCTTGCTTTTAGGAGATTTATAGTTTGATTGGAGATGTTATAAGTGTCAAGACGAGGTAGCCCATTCTAGGAGTCTTCCCAGAAGAGGGCATTGTTTCCATTTCCTAGATCCCAGGTTACATATTTGGAAATGATATAGCGGCATTTAGATAAAAAATTCCAACATGCTGACCCTCGAGGTGGGGATTTTGTTCTGAATAGAGAGGTTGGATCTTCAAGATAAAGGTATTTGTTATAAAGGATTCTGGCCCATTTACTGCCATTATCCTGAAACATACGCCATGCCAGTTTAGCCCCTAAGGCTTCAATTTTCCATTCTAGGTTTTTGATGCCTAGTCCTCCTATTTTCTTTGGTCTGCAGATATTTTCCCATTTGATTAGGGCTGCTTTCTTTTTATTTTCTGTCCCGTTCCAAAAGAAATTTCTTAATTTGGATTCAATTTTTTTACTGGTATTTTTAGGGATTAGTA
>BSBK01003612.1:1360000-1810619 GCA_027943335.1 Chamaecyparis obtusa | reverse complement strand
TATATTTTATTGAAGTTAATAATAATAATCATAAGTGATAACATCAACATTACTATCAAGTTGCACATTGCTATTGTTATCAATAATGTCTGTATTATAAATATTAACTAATTAGTAAATTAAGCATGAAATATAATTCCAATAGTAACAAATGATAATGTTCATATGTCATTAAACTTAATATTCCCTATACATATATAATCTAGAGTAATATTAATGTGACTATTATGCATGAGGGATTTGTTTAGAAAGTTGCCAAAGTGATATTTACTTCTTAGGCTTATATTTTTCCTTTATTAATGATCACATCCTCATTTATTACCATTGTGATCTAGGTAGAGAAATTAAATGGTTTTACCTATTGGGATGATCTCTAAGAACACTTTGTATAAAACATGAGAAACAATACATTTAATAGAGAGTGACTACTAATCAAGAAAGCCATACATGAGGCATGGACACCATGTGAAGACATGGGCATCCCCAAATGCATTTAAAATATTAGGTAGCTCATTGAATTGGAGGGACACACATTGAACATCATTTGTGATGAGGACATGAGTTCTACATAAATGGGGGATACTTTAAGAAATGAGAGCTCATGGAAAAAAGGGGCATTTAGAGGGGGAGAGAGACATAGGATTTTGGAAAGGGGCAGTGTCAAGAAGACAAAAAAAAAGGGCATTTGTTGATAAAAATAGAAATTTATGTAGAGATGAGGGTGACAAGGAAGGAGGAGGAGAACACTAAACCTAGGGGAGTTTCTCAAACAAGAAAAGGGTGACAATCAGGCAGGCTTTTAGAAATTCACTCTTTCAATAACACATTTCATTTTTTATCTGATCCAATTTTTCAAACAAGCTCAATTGCCTAATTTAGAGTTCCCATAAGGGCACAACCAAATGGGCATTTAACAAAGGCTTTCCTCTCAAATATTTCTCTCTATACATTATTTAAAAAGCTTCAATTTGACATAGTTAGAGAGGATGTTAGAGAAGGTTGTGGAATTTGGTTTTCCATGTCCCAAACCCAATCTGACAATGTTCTCACCCACTCTATATTTTAGGTTGTAAGTGAAAAAATTTCCTACCAAGATGGTCAACATTTTGTATGTTCTTCATGGTTGATCATTATGTACAATCATTTATGTTTCCTTATGTTTCATCTTGATATCAAATTATGTACTTTATCTCAATTGTACTATAATTTCATGTCTTTGGACTTGTGTGTCAAATACGTAGAATTAATGTATATTTGATTTTTTTTATTTTGATGACTTATATGAATTCTTATTATTTGAAATTAAGGTGGTCCTTACATTACCCAGATGGTAAACTAATAAACTAAAAAAAAAAATAGACATAAATTGTCAACTAATTTATGTTATGATTCCATGTCCACCTAGACCTTTGAACAAACTATTTCCATACTAGTGCCTACTTTGGATAGTAGAGTCAAATACAAAACTATGTAAAGACTTCTTCATAATACCACTAATCCACATTTAGAGGGCATATATGCATTAATGCCAAGTTGCAAGGACACACCCCAAAACTAGTTTTTTCTACAACTCTTCTTTGAAATCCATAAATGATTGCATACTTCCCCACACTCCACTTAAAAACATTTAATCCACTCCCTAAACATATGTCATAAGTAGAATATGCAACTTAGAAAACCAAAATTAAAAAAAAATATTGAAACCTTGATCCGTTTATTTTTTAAAATGCATTCACATTCATGGAGACAATAATAGTAAATATGCACAATAGTGCTTACATTAAAATTCAACTTAAACTAGGGAGTATTACTCATAAATGCATTTACAAAGGTGAGATATTCTCACTAAAACCCAAAATCAGAAACTAAATCCTATAGAGAACTATCATTCAAAATATGAATGACTTTTATTCAAAATCTAGGAGTAGAGAGTCGAACAAAAAGAAAGCAAATGGATATAGAAGGAAAAAGAAGCCCTAAATTTGATTCTATGTTACACTTGGCACTTTCAACTTCATCAAAATTTGATTTACAAATATATCCCTTTCTTAAAATCTGATATGCAAAATATTTGATTCTCACCATCCCCTTATTATGATGACAGTAACATAAGAATATCTTATTTTTCTCTATCATCACATATCTTCACCTTATGATGATGATAGGAATAGAAGAATATATGATTTTTCTCTATCCTCACATATTATTTTCTATGTTTTCAACAAATATGTCTTTTCTACCTTCCATGCCTTCCCCATGAAATATTTTGCACATAATCAAACGTACTTAAAGGTGACATTATTACCTCCTCCTTTGTTGGTAAAAATGTCCACTTTTGATATCCTTTGCAAATGGACTCTAATGCATAGCTTCACACAGTGTAATTTTCTAATTCTTACAACATAACAACCAATTATACCAATAGTATTACATGCTTATTTTTGCAATATGTTGACTTTGTTGAGAAAGTGGGGTTATTTAAGCTCCACATATAATATCTCTAATTTTTTAATAAGTTAAACATATGTATTAACATTATTCTTATTAGCATAATTAGAGAGGATTATTAGCATAATTGGAGAGGACTAGGTCCCTCAAAGCTACTTCCACCTTTATCCATTGATCATTAGAGAGGTGATGCCTAGTGACCAATGGTTCTACAAGTATCCCTATGGTTTCTCTTCCAAACAAGGTTCTTAGGCACCTACTCTAATAGGTCCTATACTCTAACCTATTCTAGGTTGACTCTTCTTCATAGCCTTGCCTAGGCCCACTCCAAGTGTCCTATTCCAATATGGCAATCTGTTTCACAATAAGGAATTTCCAATCCTTCTTTGAACCTTGAACCCTTAAGACCTACCTTAGACCCCACTTCCACTTTTCAATTAGGATCTCAACAAAATACTCCCCCTATTGGTGTGAATGCCTTTACTAACTCATTTCCATTTAACATGAACATTTGTCAAGGTTTTAACCCACTGTCAAATACCCACACTGTATTTTGTGTTATTAGGCCTAATAGGAGACCTAATTCTAGTAGCCTTCCTATTTGACTATTCTGGATCTAAACTCCAAAACTCCTTAACAACCCTAAAAAAATCATAGTTTATGATACCCTTTTGGGCCTACTTTAAAATTTCACAAGATGGCATCTAAGTTTTAGGTTTGACTGGGTCAACCAACATTGCCTCCAAACTAGCCTATTGGGCCTAATTATGCAAGGCTTGTGTAAAACCTTCACCAGTTGATATCTTTTACCAAACCAACCAATTTCCATGGTAGAATACACTCCAAGAACTCCTTCTATGTATCCATAACACTCACACCAATCTTCCTCTTCTTTTGCAACTTTCTTCTATGCTGACACTGGCTTGCCTCATACCAAGAACCAAGCCTAGGGCTTCACTTGACAAAAATAAGAGATTGCTTTTATTGTCTTGAAACCAAATGCATCCTAAAATATGTACAAATACCTAAAATTCCTCAAAAGGATGGCCATTTCCCATGGTGGAATGTCAGGTTATTTACATTTCTTTCCAAAACCCTTGTTTGGTTGTTTCCTGAACCAGTCAGAGAAAATAAAGTCTGAACTCTTCCTTGATGGATTCAAGAGCACTCCAAAATGGTTGGAACAATATCCTAACTCATTAACCTACCAAGACATACACATAACTTTTTAACTCTAATCAATAGAACATCACATGTCATAGTTACAATGAGAAAAAATGAATAAATTTTTTTAGAACAACAAAGCAAAAATCTCTTTCATTCAATACCCAATCCACCATTACATCTTCTCTCGATTTCTCTGACCAAATAGAACTCAATTCCGTTAGTTGTAACCAAATTTTGAGCTTCCCAACCGTTAAACCACCAGGAAGAAACTTCTTGATGTAATACCCCAAAATTGACACCTTATAATTTCAATCAATATTGGTGCATTTCTTCAATTTTTCATCATTAAAGTCCTATTTTACTAGGCAATTTTCTCTCTCCTACCTGACTTTATTTTGACTTGGTGTCGATTGCAAAAACACTAAATTGCACTAATCTTACACTATAATTAATTCCTAAGTATTTGACTTTATTAGTTAAATAATCCCTATGATAAATTGATTTAATTCTAAAGTCCTAAGTGCTTTAAATTAAATTAAAATCCACTTGCTTTAGCTAATACACATAAAAGGAATTAATATTACTTGGTTATTTTAATGGTTATCTTTATTTGGATTAATAATTCAAATTATTTGAAGGGTCACCCATATGTGGCAATAATTCATTCTTTAATTAAGTAATTCCTCAATATTTGTCTCAATTAGGAATGAAGAGTCAACCGTTTCATTTCAAGAACCTCTTCATTCTCTCCCCAGGCTTGTCTATATTATGGACTTTCTTCTTCTTTCAAAAAAAGGGCAATTGTGAGAGTAACAAAACTATAGTCGATTTTAGTCTCAATTATCTTCATATTTTCAAGCTTTCATTGCAATTAGCTTAATTCTCATTTAGTGTTAATTGCATTCTCATAGTAGAGTAATTTTCTTATTGTTATTAGCTTAATTTGCACATTTCTTTCAAGTTCTTAGTATAATTGCATCTTCATTCTTAGAATTAATTGCACATTCATCTTAGATTAATTTTATTTTGTTCAATCTTTCAAGCTTTCAAATCCTCCATATTAGCTTTGTCTTTTGGTTGTTGGCTCTTGTTCTGAGAGTAATTCAATCACCCCAATTAATTAGGAGGCAACAGGTCAAATCGATAGAATCTTATGAATTGAGTAATCCATACTCCTCTTCATGATTCGATGATCGAGCAATGACTATGTTGTTTTTATGGATGGATTAGAGGTCCATGTTCAGCTATAAACATTCTGGCGCCCATCGTGGGGCAGAAAAATTGATTTCTAGCCTCATCAATCTCAAGATTTTTTTTGAATTCTGAACTCTGTCATGCATTTGTACTTCTCTATGTACATAATTTCACACGAGGTTCCAAAGTGTACTGTGCAAAGATTTTCTCCTGGTAGCATTCTATCATGCGAAGAAACATTTTCTTGCGTAGTCCCTTGTACTTTATCATGCGCAGTGCAGTACTTTCTTGCGTGGAGTTGTACTGTCAGTCATTTAATTTTTACAGATTCTATAATTTACTGTTGTTTTTCCTTACATTTACTCTCTGTTGTTGATTTGATATTTCTAATTTCTACTACAATGTAACAGTGGTTTGTAGGTCGCTAGTCAAAGATCATCAAAGCCTTCTAATAGTTTGCTTGCAGGATGGTTGTTGAAGAACATTCTAAAAATGTTGTGCTTGTTTACTATTTTTCATTCACATAGTCTAACTAGGGCTCCATTAAAATTTATTAAGGGTCCTGATAGCAAAGCAAGGGAATAGGCTCTTCACTACATGGAAGTGATGCCCATGAATGAAACCAAGACCCAGATGTTGCTAGAATGATGGATACCTAGGGAAGCAGGGAAAGGTAGTGAATCTTTAGCACTATTACTTGTTAGGTGATTATGTTCTTCTCTCTTTGAGAGAACCAGAAACCCAAAAGCTTGTAGATTTGGTGGAGTGAAACTAGCTTGGTGATTAATATGCTTGATGTGTTTGGGTAAGGTGAAGAGGTGGAGAAGTATGCTCTTCTCTCTTTGAGAGAATCAAAAAATCTGACCCTCAAATCCGAGCCAAGTCCTGAGTCACCTTTAGAGGGCCTGCTGAAAGTTGAACGTCTGGGAACGACCCAAGTGAGTACACACCTATTGCCGATGATTCCATCTCACTATAATAAATA
Source organism: Chamaecyparis obtusa (assembly GCA_027943335.1). Classification (NCBI taxonomy): domain Eukaryota; kingdom Viridiplantae; phylum Streptophyta; class Pinopsida; order Cupressales; family Cupressaceae; genus Chamaecyparis; species Chamaecyparis obtusa. The sequence continues at coordinate 1,804,825 of BSBK01003612.1, read as the reverse complement.
ATGCTTTGTTGAGTCTAAAGACTCCAAGCCATGTTAGCTTCCTTCTCATGATTTTGACTATCATCTTGAGAAGGCTCTGTTTGTTGTACTGAGCGGTGCTGCTCCTAGCCCTGCTTGTGGGGGTGTATGAATTTCAGGTGTCAGTGTGGCTATGAGGCCCTAGTGCTGTATTGGGGGCACTAGAGGTTAGTGTGAATAGAAGCCCAATAAAAGCTTTCCCTAGTTAGTTGCCTACCCAGTTCACCTCCAAAAGGAGTCATAATCTTTGCGCAGGGAGGGGGAAGAATCTCTCCATAGATTCCCACCATAGGCATGCACTTGGATGCTTGAATGTGGTATATGACACTGGCCCCTACCTCAAGGGTAACCTTTGAACATATACTATTGAGTCCTTGGAAACACCAAAAATACAGGCACCCTCTAAGGGGTGACACGGCTGTGTGAGGTGCACGCATGCGCATAAGCAGTGGGGCAAGGCTTTTGTCTTCTCACCATTTTTTTTTGTAGGGATAAATATGTGTTTGTTATCAAGTCTTAAACTTGTCCATCATGATTAAATAAAGACTCCCATGATACTACCAAGTTTCTTTGTCCTTGGTAGGTCTATTTACGACTAGTTCTTGTGTCACTACTGATTGATCTAAACCTTCATGCTTGTAAATGAATGCTTGAAACCTTCAAAATGAGATTGTTGATTAAACTATCCTTCAAACCTATCTAGAAACTAGATTTCCTATCTGAGAACCATTTGTGCTATGTCCTGAAAACTATCTTTTATGTCAAAATTTGCGTTGAACTATTGAACACTGGATTTTTCCTGCGCAAAGTTTTAGAAACTAAGCATTTCCTCACACGAGATTTCATTCTCTCACATGAAGCCTGGCACTTTCTTGTGTGACCTTGCAATCTCTCATGCAAACTTGTACCTTTTTTTTTAAAAATAGTGAGCTATTTATGGTTGACTAGTCAAACTTCTGCCTAATCTGATTTTTGTCTAGGATCTATCTTCTTTTTCCCCTGTCATTCACTATCAGAAACTGAGTGTATCAAGCTAAGAATCAATCAATTATTTCTTTGACTCATTTTATCTCTCCTTTGTTTACCTTATCTCTTTATACTTTTGTACCTCACGTCGTGATAGTCTTATCTCAGCTATTCTAGCCACTCTCTTGATGACTCGTGCCATACATCCATCTTGAATCTTAGTTGTTCTAGCCATTTATCTCCTTTTCATTATCTTAGAGATAGAGTTTTAGCACCATCCCAAGTCTTCTCTCATCGCATCTTCATCTATGACTATCATGACTAGAAGTGGAAAAACTTATCCCATTCAGAATACTAGTCAAGGTAAAGGTAAACCTCCTAATCAAGAAATAGATCATCCTAAATCTATCATGAAATCTAAGCTTTGTGAGGGATCCTCAAGTTCTTCGTTAAGTACTTTGAAAGATAGCCTATCTCAATCATCACCTTCGGTATTCCAAGAGTGTTTTAATCTGTTGTTTCAAGCGCAACTTGGTTTCTCATTTCAAGAAAAAGACAACTCTTTCTTCCAAGACAACTCATTCTTTCATAACTTTGGAAGACTACTCCCTCAGACTACTCCTATTATCGAATCTATTGATCCCACTGAATATAGTGACTCATTTGAACCTGTTGACCTACTTGATCCTATTCACACATCAAAAGTTACTTGGTCTGCACCCTTTCGACATCATTCACATCATTTTATTGAGTCTTCATTTTTTGCACATCCCTACATTGACAATATGGGAGATCCATTCGATTTCCAACCAGGCAAATAAAACCAAACTCATAATCAATCCCAAAACAACTAGTATCATGGTCAATCTTCTGATAACCAATGTCATGCTCAACCTCAAAATGAGCAACATCATGGTCAATCCCAACATGACCAAAATCAGTCTCACAATGGTGATCAATCTTGAAACAAACCTCAAGGCGATCGACAACCAACATATCTCTATCGCCCTCCTCCATACAATCAAAACCAAGATGATTAGCAACAAGACCAAGTTCTGAGCATCTATGAGATTCTTGGTAATGAATATGATGTAATAACTCATAATGATATAGCTACTGCTAAAGCTAATAAGAGTCTCATCAAAATGATGGAAATCCTCCTTTTCAAGGAAAAGGAGAATTACTTTCTTGAGTTGGCCCAACAAGGGGCCAAACTGACTCCAAACTATCAAGCTAAAACACTTGTAGCTAAAGAGGAAGAAACTAAAACTGTTAAGCTACAAAAGATGATTTAGAATATGTAAGATTAGATTAGTCAACTAGAAAAGGAAAAGGATAAGCCCACACAACAATTCACAATGGATAGTATATGCCCTTTTTCATTTGACAAGAGTATTTGCATGCCTCCTTTTCCAAAAGGAGTGGAGTTGCCCAAATATGACAAGTACATGGGTACAACCAATCCCCAAGATCATCTAAGGGAGTTTGGTTCTTTGTCCATGGAATTTATACATGATCAAACTTATCTTATGAGACTCTTTCCCCGTAGCTTGGGTTGGTCAGCTATGGAGTGGTTTTGCAGATTACCCATTGGGATTAAGACTTTTTATGAGATCGCTAATCTATTCCTTCAACATTATTCCCACAACATTCAACACCCTATCAACATCTATGATTTGTGTAATCTGAAACAATGACAGGGAGAGCCTTTCTTGTCTTTCCTCCAAAGGTGGAGATAACTTTGCATGAAGTATCCTTGCAAATTACCCGAGTCTGAGAAACTTGACATCTTTTTGGACAATCTTGTCTGAGCCTTTGGATATCAAGTCCAACTACAAGGTCCTTTGACCTTTGAAAACATGATCAAACAAGTTATGAGGATAGAGGCCTTTATGGTTAAGAAAGGAGAATTAACTTTGAATAAGGACAATAAACAAGGGTTCTCCTCGAACAAGGATAAAGGAAAGGTTGTCAATAAAAATAGAGATGTTGTAAATGATGGAGTGGTTGATAATGTCATTGTGAAGCCTTCAAAGCCTATTTTTAATCTTACTTCCAGTATATAAGTGGCTAAGGCTATTAAAAAGACCACAATGAATAATCAACAAACTTCAAGATTTTCTAAGAACAAACCTTGGGCCTCTCGACCCAAGTGTGAATTCACTTCTCTTAGAGAGCCTCTTGATGTGGTCTATAAAAATCTTATACAAAATCAAGTACTCACTCCCTTGGAAAATTTTCCTTATGACCAACAACCACAACCTCATTGGTGGAATGACAATGCATATTGTGACTATCACCAAAACATTGGTCATAAGACTTCTACTTGTCTCCAGCTAAAGCATAAGGTTCAAGATTTCATTGACAATAGTGATATTCTTGTGGACAACCATAACAAGAATTCTAACCATCAGGTGTTTAAGGATCCCTTCCCTCCTCATGAGAAAGGTGAGTCTTCCAAAGCTAAGAATACTAATGCCAAAGTCAACTACACGTACACTGCTAATGATAATGTCATCAACATGATTGAACCTATTGAAGTTGAGTATTGTGATGTGATCACTTTCAAGGGGAGTGGCAATGTTCCCAAACCTAAGACTCCTTTCATCTTGTGTATCTCTACATCTCACTCATCTGAATCTGAACAACCTTGGGATTTTGCCAATGTTGTTACTCGATCAAGTGGAAGGATTATTTTGAAAGGTCCTGATCCTCCTGTATCTACTCCAAAACAAACTATGCATAAGACTTCTACTGGTCCTATCAACAAAGCCTTGAAATTGGTCCTTGTGCCTAGCAATGCTAGTTATAGCATCTTAGATTAGCTCTAGTGAACCAATGCTTAGATCACCATTTTTGAGCTATTGAAGATCTCGCCTGCTCACAGGAAAATTCTAGATAAAGTCCTCATCAAGGCAAACGTCCCCAAGGATCTTGATCTTAATCGGTTCAAATATATGGTGGGTCATTTGACCTCACCTCATTATTTTTCCTTCTCTGAAGAAGATGATCACTCTCTGATCCATCCGCATAATGCTCCCTTTCATTTAGAAGTCATGATAGGTCCCAAGTGTATCCACCGCATGCTTATTGACAATGGTGCTGGTCTCAATATCTTCTCTGTTAAGTTGCTTACCCAGCTAGGTTATGATGAGGATTGTATAGATTCCCACAAGAAAATCACTATCAAAGCTTATGATGAAGAAAAATGAAAATCCAAAGGCTTAGTTGTGTTACCTATCCATGTAGGACCTATTGAGAGAGATGTTACTTTTCAAGTTCTAGACATTCCTCTTACCTACAACATGTTGTTGGGTAGACCATGGATTCATGAGATGTAGGTTGTTCCATCTACATTGTTACAAGTAGTGGTTGTCGTTGCACCAAAAGATTGACCTGTTAATTCCCGATACAACCACTAGACTTATAGTAGACACAGGAGGCTACTAAACCATGTCATGAATCTTGAGGGGAGTGCTAACCATTTTTCCAACAATCTCCCCCTCAGTGTTACCTGAGGGGATTCAAACCTATGGCCAAGCTCTGATACCACTTGTTACAAGTAGTGGTTGTCATTGCACCAAAAGATCGACCTATTAATGCCTAATACAACCACTAGACTTATAGAAGACACGGGAGGCTGTTAAACCATGTCATGAATCCTGAGGGCAGTGCTAACCATTTCTCCAACATACATACCATTAGTGCATCAATTTTCCATTCCATGAAGTGGAAGTCACTATGCCTGCTAATACCAACTACTCTTGCAACACACTCACTCAGTCTGCCAACAGCTTTGTTCCAGCTAATAGAGAGTCCATTGAATTTTATGATGCCAAGCTTAAAGAAATGGAACAGACTCTGAAACTTAAGGATACAGGCATGGGAGAATATCAAATTAAACCTGTGCTATCACTAGTTGCTCTCCCTCCATCTCTACACTCTTATGGGAGACCTTCTGAGAGTAACAAACCTTCTAATGACTCTCCTCCAATAGTTTATGATGGTGCCTTTGTGCGAGCCTCTACACCATTAGAAGATGAGGATGAAGAAAGATCTATTATAGCTTGGATCTATAAAGGGAAAGAAACATTTGAAATGACTACTCCACCTCCAAACTTAGAACAAGAGCCATACAGTGAGGCCTTCAAGATCATGAAGTGCTTTGGCTACAAAGGGAGTGGTCCTATAGGAATGAATAACAATGGCTTGCTCAAACCAATTGAAGCCACAGGTTGTAGGACCAAGGACACCATGGGTCTTGGCTTCAAGAAAGTCTTGTTTCATCTAAGGACAAAGGAATTTGTGCCAAACCTGAATCTGAACAAGAATTTGAAGGCACTACTCCAGAGGTAAATCCAGAGGTTAGCTCTGATGAAGACATTTTTCCTTACCCCATACCTTTGGATCTTGCTGCACTCTTTGTAGAACCAGATAAGCCTGTCATACCTGTCCATATGGTAGGGATTGATAGTGACTCAGATGAGTCCACTTCAATATATCAACTCACATATGATCAATGGAAAGCAACTCTAACTGACAGTGCTAGTTTTCAAGGTGAACAATACATACCACCACATTTTCAAAAGTAGTTTGAACAAGATCAACTTTAGCAAACTATAAATACCACAAGGGATGGCAATGAGTTTGATATTACTACTAGCACTAATGGAATTCCCACATCAAGTACTGACTCACATGAATATGAGTTTGACTCTTTGTCTGATGCTACTTATGATAAAGATATAGACATGGTGCATACATATGAAAACCCTCTCAAAGTAGGTGAAGGGTCTAGCATTAGGACACATGAATTAGATGCCATAGGTGTTAACTTGTCCTCTAATTCTAATGTGGGGTCTCATATAGATTTGAATGCTCATTTGGATGAGATTTCTCTAGGTCTTGACTTGCTCATCCATCCTTTTGATGGTTATACTGTGAACACAATTGAACCAATCATTACTTCTCTCTCACTCAAAAATCTCAATCTAATAAACTAGAACTCCCCTTTCCCATCCAATGAAGTAATCACATTCTAGAATGATTACTCTCTAGCCTGTTACCTCCATGCTATTGAACCTGTAATGTCCTCCACTAGCGAAGGCAGTGTCAGCATGACAGAGGTAGATATCAAGTATCTTAGTCAAAAAATTAAAAGAAGGAAAAATAGATGCTCTGATGGTGAAAACCACATTGTGGTAGTATTAGAGCCAAAAATAGTAAAAATGAAAGACATATCCGAGGGTGAAAACCTCTCCGAGGTGCCCAAGGATGAGATACTTGATATGCTCTTGAGCCATTTTTAGAAGAGATCATTAGTATTGATTGAGCTGACACAACCATTGAATTTGGGTACAGAGGCTACTCCACAAATTATTCATCTAGCACAGTCATTATCTACAAAAGAAAAGGAATATTTCACTAGCTTCTTTCAAAGCAAGAAAATAAACTTGGCATGGACTTACTCTAATATGCCTGGATTGGATCCCAATCTAATCATGCACCATCTATCCATTGCACTAGGTATTAAGCCTATCAAATAGAAGCTTCGAAAGATGCATCCACATGTGGCACTTTTAGTCAAAGCAGAGCTAGAAAAGCTTCTTATGGCTGGTTTCATAAGGACTATTGACTATGCATAGTGGATTTCAAATATTGTTCCAGTCACCAAACATGATAAATCCATTTGTGTGTGCACAAAATTTCAGGATCTAAATAAGGCATGTCCAAAAGATGACTTCCCATTGCCTAATATTGACATGATAGTGGACATGACAACATGCTATGAAATGTATTCCTTAATGGATGGCTTTTTTGGCTATAATCAAATAAAAATTGTGCTAGAAGATCAAGAAAAGACTACTTTCAAATGTGCCTGGGGTACCTTTTGCTGGAATGTCATGCCCTTTGGGCTTAAGAATGCTGGAGCAACATATCAGAGAGCTATTACTACCATCTTCCATTATATGATGCATAAAATAATGGAAGATTATGTGGATGATACTTTGGCCAAAAGCATGCAGCGAAAAACTCATCTTATAGATTTGGGTCCCATACTTGACCGCATGGAATAATTTAGTCTCAGACTTAATCAAAAAAATGTGCATTCAGTGTCACTTCTGGGAAACTCTTGGGTTACATCATTTCAGCTAAAGGTATAGAGGTTGATCCTAAGAAAGTTCAAGCTATTATGGATATGCCTCCACCTAAGAACATCAGTCAAATAAGAGGACTTTAGGAAAGGCTACAATCTATTTGGTGCTTCATTTCACAGTTGGCTGATAAATCACAACCATTCATTAAAACTTTGCATAAGGGTGTGACTTATGAATGGAATGAAGAATGTGATAGGACTCTCACTTAGATTAAATCGTATCTTTCTAATCCACCTATACTGATGCCTCCTATTCTTTGGAAGCTGCTCATGCTATACATCTCGGCCATGAACACATATTTGGGTGCTCACCTAGCTTAAGAAGATTAGAACAACAAAGAGAGAGCCATTTATTATATCAGCAGAACATTGGTTTCTTATGAAATGAACTATATTGTAATTCAAAATGCTTGTCTAGTAGTAGTGTTTTCTTCACAAAATTATGACATTATACGCTTGCTCACACTACAAGGCTTATTGCAAAAATTGATCCACTAAAGTACTTATTGAGCAAGGCTGCCCTCATGGGTAGGCTAGAAAAATGGGTTATGATACTCAGTGAATTTGACATTGAGTATGTGGAAAGAAAATCTATTAAAGGACAAGCAATTGCTAATCAGTTGGTGGAAGCTCCTCTGAAAGATTACTAGCCTTTAACCATTGAATTCCTAGATGAATCCATCATGCTTCTCACACATTAGACTTGGAGCATGTTCTTTGATGGATCATTCACTTAGCAAGGATCAGGTGGAGGCATTCTGTTTATAACACCTCAAAGATACTCATTGCCAAAAGCTTATAAAATGTTGTTTCCCTACACAAACAACATTGCTGAATATGAAGCTCTCCTTAATGGTATGAAGATAGCCATTGAATGGCATGTGGATGAGCTCAGGGTCTTTGGAGACTCTCAGTTAGTCATCAACCAAGTTAATGATATCTATCAAAAAAAAGATGACAAGCTAGTGCCTTACAAATGAATGGTGGATGATCTCAAATAGTATTTTGTACACATTTCTTTCCAGCAAATTCCAAGAGCAGACAATAAAGCAGTTGATACTATGGCCACTCTTGCCTCAATGTTACAAATGCCAGAAACTGACTTCAAACATGAATTCTTGGTGGAGACATTATGCTACCCAACCTATGACATTCCTTAATCTAGGATGATATTTTCATTCATTGGACATGATTCATCCCACTACTGCCATATCTATTCCTACCTCCATGACCAAATCATTCCCAACACATATACCCAGAATGAAAAATGTCACCTAATTCATAATGCTTCACAGTATGTCATCATAGAAAATTACTTGTATAGGCGGGGTCTAGACAGTACCCTCCTTAGGTGTCTAGAACCTGATGAGTCTAAATGTGTGCTAGCTGAGGTACATGAAGGTATCTGTGGGTCTCATTCTAGTGGTTTGACGTTAGCTCATAAACTTATTAGATCTGGTTACTACTGGCTAGATATGGAGAAAGAAGCTGTTCAATATGCCAAGGCTTGTAAATAGTGTCAATTTCATAGAAATCTGATCCATGCTCCTACTAAAGAGCTTATTTCTTTCATCAGTTTCTAGCCATTTCAGCAATGAGCCTTTGACTTGGTAGGTTAGATTCATCCGTCTTCTTCCAAAGGGCACAAGTTCATCATCACCACCACAAAATAATTTACTAAATGGGTTGAGGCAGTCCCTCTGACTATAGTTGATGGCAAGTCTGTGGCTATGTTTATACTAAACTATATCATCTGTAGATATGGTGCACCCTCATCCATTATCACTGACAATGGGGGACAATTCAAGAACAAGGACCTGAAAGAGTTATGCACCAAATTCAGGATCATTCAGCATTGGTCATTTATCTATTATTCCCAAGGTAATGGACAAGTAGAAGCTTCTAATAAAACAATTCTCAAAATCTTGCATAGAACAGTTCATAAATCTGGTAGAGATTGGCACCTCCAGATTAATTCAACTTTATGGGCCTATAGAAAAAGCATTTGAACACAATTGGGGGCCATGCCCTTTGCCTTGGTTTATGGAGCAGATGTAGTATTGCCTATTGAGATTGAGATTCCTACATTGCAAGTCTCTCTGAGGGGCCTCATCACTGATGAAGAAAATAGAAGATCCTGGCTACAAGAGCTAGAGTTACTAGATGAACATTGGAAGGTGGCGTTTGATAATCTTTGAGCATACTAGAAGAGAATGTCAAAAGCCTACAATAAGAAAGTCAGACAAAGGGAATTCCAAGTGGGTGATCTCATCCTAAGAGAGAACCCCAAAAATCAGCAGCAGCAGCGGATCCAGAAAGGAAAGTTTGAACTGAACTAGCTTGGTCTATACGTTGTTACTGCAGTATTTGGGTCTGGTGCTTACCAACTCTCCACCACTAAAGGAGAGCAACTCAAAGAGCCGATCAATGCTCTTCATTTGAAGAAGTTCTACAGCTGAGACATTCTCTATGTGCTCCTGTACATATTTATTGATCCTGAAAAAATCCAAAAAAATGGTATATTCTCAAAAATCCTAAAAATTGCAAAATGTCTTGAAAAAATGATCATCTTAGTGAAAACCTGGTAAACAGGTGCTTTGATGTATCTATTATCCTGGTGAAAACCTGGAAAACATGTGCCTTGATAATACCAAAAAAAATAGAAAATTTGAAAAAAAATACAAAAAAAATGAAATAGTCAAAAAATTAAAAAAATTAAAAAGTACAAAAAAAATTGAAAAAGAAGAAAAATGTGTCATTGATGAAAACTTGGTAAACAGGCGTCATGGTAGCAAAAATAGAATCTCTGCCAAGATGGTGAAAACTTGGTAAACAGGCACCTGTTGTTTCCTGAAGCTATATCTCATCTTAGCACCATTTAGCTTTGTGTAGTTGCTTCTTGCTTTCCTGCTTTTTAGCTTTAGTTTCCCTGCATTCCTGCTTTAGTTTTCTTTCCTTGTTTCCTGCTTTAGTTCATTTCCTGCTTTAGTTTGCTAGCTCATGCATTCTCTTTTTCCTATCTTCAAGTTTTTCCTCAACTCTACATGGATTGGAACTGGTCACACTTGGGGGCACCTTCCTAGTCTAGGGGGCATTGTCCTATCACTTTTAGAGATCCTTTTTTGCATCAGTCACCAATGGTTCCCACTGTGTCTACCTGCTGATGCCCAACTATTTTGAGATCTCTCTCCTTAATGGTCTCTTGTGTATCAGTCGCCAATGGTTCTCATTGTGCTTGCCTACTAATACCTAGCTATCACTTGGATTTCTCTTTTTTAAGATCCCTTATACATTGGTCACCAATGATTCTCACTGTGTCTGCCTACTGATGTTTCGCTAGTATTTATGAGATCTCTCTCCTTGAGGATCTCTCTTATATTAGTCACCAACATTTCTTGTTGCGTATACATGTTGATACTTCATTTAGCTCTTTGATTTTCTCTTCAAGATGATTTCTTGCACCAGTCACTAGTGATTCTCACTGCGTCCACCTATTGTCCCTATCCTATTGAGACTTCTAGCATCATATTCTTCCAATCTAACTTCAATCCGCTTGATCACAAACTTAAACTGGAACTAAAACTAAATTTGTGATTCTCTGGAGCATGTTGATCTTTTCTCTTTTGTGTGTGTTCTTTTGTTTTTTCATTTCCCCTTGAGCAAATCTAAGACGTCTTTCTTGACCAAGAAATGTGAAGATTGGGGGCATGCTCTTTTCTTGCTTTTTTTTGTTGGTTTAGTTCCAATGATCCAAAGAATCTATATAAGAGGGGTGTCCACTGTGAGAGCCTTCATCTCATGTTGGATGGCCATGTGTACCTCGACTCCTTTTATATGGATGCTTTGGTGAGGTTGGTTCTTCTCCTTGTTTGTTTGAGTGACTTCTTTTTGCTACCGATGAAATTGTAAATGCTCATCCTGCTAAGTGAACATAAGGGTCACTACGAGAAATCTTTGGAAAAAGAAGGAACTCTCATGTGTCTGGTGTGTTTGTTCACAAGAAACATTCAGGTCATTCTAGCAGCTATGCTTTGATGCTTATGTTAACTTGCTAAATCAAAAGGAATAGGTGTTCAGGTCATTCTGGCTTCTTGTGCCTTAATGCTTACACCTCATTCTGACAAATCTAAGACTTATGTCATATTCATATTCTCATGATCACAGTGTCAATGAGGATTGTATGGCATCTTGCGAATGTTCATTGCTAAAAACTCTATGATGATAATACGATGAGTCCAACAACCAAGTCCTAGGGTTGCATCTAGTTTAGGCTTGCATTTTCATTCTAGGCTTGCATTGAGACTGTGTTTTGGTGCTCTCTTGATTGTCTTCTATTCATCAAAGGTTCTCATCTTTGTCCCTAGTTCGTCATGGCTGCACAAGTGTCCAGTCCTCATCCTCGATCTTCAAAACATTCTTTTGGTTAGTACCTATCATATATTGCTACATCCTGCATGAGATGATTAGTACCATTTTCATTTCATTTACATGTGCATTCATTATAAGCATAAATGAAATCATACATTGCATTTTGCATTTCACATTTCATTCATTATATGCATACATTTACATCTACATATCCATCTACCATCTATCATCGTATTTTTTACATATTCATATACCATCATAAAATGAAGCATGTGCATCTCATACATATCTAATCCATACATCTAAAGCATCTAGGAAACATCTCATAAAACATAAAATATCAACATCAAAGCAATATATAAATAAGTACGATGATATCAAGAGGAAATCTCATATATAGCTTGGTCGATCAATGTCATGTACAAAACAATGGTTCTACTCGAGCATAGTATCAAAAATGGGCTATGAAATGAATATCAAGATAAAGCTAACTCTGCCCCTCACCACCTAGAGGAGGTACTGGTGGTGGTCCCTATGTTGGTGCCTATGGAGGTGGCATCAGTCTCTGTGGAGGTGGCATTGGTCTCTAAGGAGGAGGCATCGGTCGCTGTGGTGGTGCCTGTGGAGGTTCCTATGGTGGAGGTGCCTGTGGTGCTCCAACATACATAGAAAATGGAGGCACCTACTTTGACAAATCTAGAACAAATCTGACATATGCCGCATAGTAGTAGGCTTCTCGAGAGGACTCATATCTAGCCTCTAGTCATGCCCTCGCTAGCTCCTCTCGGAGCTCTCTAACATTTCACGTCTCCTAGATGATGACCTATGTGTGATAGTAATCTCTCTCATGATGCACTTGCCTCACCCTATCTCAGCTCTTCCTGAGAGCCTCTTGAACTTGTGCCAGCTGTGGTGGCCCCTATGTGGCTTGATCTATCATATCCACATCCTCAACCTATGCCTCCTTATCAGGAGGTGTCTGTTGTGATGGGTCCCCTATCCTCTACCTAGTGGACCTCCGCTAGGTCCCACTGCTCCTGGCACTTGCATCTGATCCTATCTATCTAGGAGGGATGTCCACCTACCCTATCCTTGGCCTTAGCACTCTCTATCTCTGTTGCTGCTATTGTGGCCCCTGCTATGCAACTTGCAATTGTGCAGGCTACTATACTGGTATCTTCTACTAAGCAGGTACCTACTATTGTTGTCTTTGTAGTTGTTGTTGTGCTAGCTACTACTGTGCCCCCTAGCCCATGCTGACAGGATCTGTAAATCTAGGGAAATGATGCACCAAGAAGTAATATCTGTATGTAGGTGTCATCCCTACATTGGTGATATCCACCATGTAATCCCATCATGTTGTAGGTACTCATGACTCAATAGTGCACCTCCCCTAATCTAATATGGGCTGCCATCCCTTCTTTGTCTCATCGACAAAGTGAGCATATGTGGCATGCTCTTGTGAGAGGTCTTGCAGCCTCCCAAACTACCTCATAATGTGTGTGAGTAAGAATTGCTCAATGACAGAGATAGTGCACCCAATCAGTGGATGCAAGACAAACATGTGAGAAATCTCTCACCAAGCATTGTCCCACGGCTCTATAGCAACCCAAGGTCTCCAGACAACTGCTACCATATCATCAAGCTGCCCACACCACTACTCTATCCTACCTAGTGCAAGATAGGTCATCAGACTTGCGTATCTGTATATATAAGGCTCCAGGGTTTGTCTTGTATCATGGAATATCGGCCTACAAATAGGGAGATGCTCCCAGGCCCAGATCTATAAGAGAAAAACTCCAACCGCCATGGTCTTGGCACTCCAATACACTACCTCATGCATCTCATGATACATCTAGGCAAGAATACACTCACCCCATCCGGATCTGGTGGCTGGCCTCTCCAACATCCTCTACAACATGTGACCCTAGCCACACTCAAATCCATGTTGTCCCCTATTTGGAACCAAATAGCAGCTCAGGAACATGGCTAAGATGACTGCCAATTGATGAGCACTGCCATATCTGCTAACCATCTCATCCCATGAGATAGCCCGACCCATCACTTACTCATCTCTGAAGATGGCCCTTAGTGCCAGTGTACTTTCCCTCAACTGAATGTCATACTCAACCTGGGTGTAGTGGAAGGGTATCCTTAATATCCTGTAGACATCCTCGGGAGTAACTATCATCTCCCCCAGCAGAAAGTGAAACGTATTCGTCTCTGAATGGAAATGCTCAACAAGTGCACCAAGAAGATTGTGATTTACCTGAATGTTGGGTATATCACGCAAGTATCCTAATCCTTGCTCATCAATATGAGCACTCTTAGCATCAGTCAATCTCTGTACTAGTGTAGTAATCATTGGATGATGTGACTGGAAGGAGACGTTAGGGAAGTCAACCTACAAAGCAAGTGACGACATTAGATCAATATCTCAATATGATGGTTTCTCAAAGTAATAACAAAAAATGAAGCTACACATCTATCCTAACAGGACTCTAGAATGTTTTAATTAGCTGATTTTATGCAAAACTGGGTGAAGATTCTAAATGCTGTAGTAGTTTCCCGCACAAGGAAACTGTTCCCTTGCTCGAGATGGGATCTCTTCCTACACGAGAAGAAGAAATTTTGCATAGCATAAGCTAGCACTTCACGTGAGACTACAGAAAGGCTCCAGGTGAAGAAGCCCTAAGCTGCATGAGGAAACTATTTCCTCATGCAAGGGGTGACTGAGGCTGGGGCAAGGAAACTATTTCCTCATGTGATGGTTGAAGAACTAGACCTAAAAGTTGTTGAATCTATCCTAAATCGACCTAGAAAGCAATAAAAATTGAAATGCAAGATGGTTTATCGACTACTCACAAGTGGGTCATACTCCGGCGGTCAGCTATGGCATCACAAGCCCTCAAATCAATGTGTGTGCACTAGAATTCCCTCCATTTCTCTCTTAGAGCTCAAATTGCAAGAAGACAAAGTGAATAATGATTTGAAAATGACCCCTCCGGGCCTTGTATAGCTTTTGACCTAATTTTCAAAAGTGCTCCGTTTTGCATGAAAATTGCACCATTGGCTAAGTCAACTATTCTGAATCCATTTTCAAGATCGAAATTGAAATTTGACATCTCTAGATGGCTCAAAATTGTGTTTTAAAGTATGGGATTCTTCGGGATCAAATGCTTGTGCAGTCAGCTTTTTGGCATCATTTTCCTGCCAGATCCTCATCTCCTCATCACTTTCTCAAGATCTTCAATGTTTTAATCAAAGTCAACTAGTCAAATTTGGTCAACCATGGTCAAACTTGGTCAACATGACCTCTAAATTGCTCCAAATTACTTTTGTAGCTTCTTCAATCTAGTCTGATTGCTTCTATTCTGCAACCTCTTGTTGTCAATCATCCTTCTAATATGTCATCTTTCGATTTCACTCCCAAGGGGGCAGGTTGATTGCATCATTTGAATCTTGTCAAACCAGTCTCATATCAATCTGATCTAAATCAAAGTCCTCACCACTTGGGGCGTCTCTTCACTCAGGGCATCTTTGTGCCTCGCATCTTGTTATCTTGTCATCTTATCATCTATCTTTTAGGTATTTGAGCAATCTAACTTGGATCCTCGGGAATCAAGCTTCATTCTGGAGATGGTTCTTGAAATCTATTAGGTATTGGGGCAATCTAACCCTAATTCTTGGGATTCAAACTTCATTCTAGAGATGGCTCTCGAAAGCTCTTTTGGACCGTTATTTGGGCAATCTAACTCGGGTCTCGAAGGGCTAAGCTTCGTATTAGGGAAATCTAACCCTCATTATGGAGATTAGTCCTAAATCTACATCTGTCATCATTTGATCAATGGGCATTGGGGCAATCTAACCCTAATTCCTAAAGACTAAATCTTGTTTTGGGCATTGGGGCAATCTAACCCCGATTCCAGTCTCCTCTCAAGTTGTTGTTAGACCGTTGTCTTCGCAATCTAACTTAGACTTTAGAAAATCATGCCTCATTCTAGAGGTGGTTCTGCAATTTGATCTATTTCAGTGTCTTGTCATCCTAACCTTGACTTTTGAGGGTTAAGCTCTATTCTGGACATAATCCTAA
This sequence comes from Chamaecyparis obtusa, assembly GCA_027943335.1. Lineage (NCBI taxonomy): Eukaryota > Viridiplantae > Streptophyta > Pinopsida > Cupressales > Cupressaceae > Chamaecyparis > Chamaecyparis obtusa. Next base: position 1,789,223 of record BSBK01003612.1, on the reverse strand, counting down.
AATATCATCTATCGCATCAGACTATTTGTTGAATCAATGTGTTTTTCGCACATCAATTCAAAGAGGGGCAAATGTAATACCACAAAATTGGTACCTTATAATTTCAATCAATTTTGGTGCATTTCTTTAATTTTTCATCATTAAAGTCCTATTTTACTAGGCAATTTTCTCTCTCCTACCTGACTTTATTTTAACTTGGTGTCAATTGGAAAAACCCTAAATTGTACTAATATTACACTATAATTAATTCCTAAGTATTCAACTTTATTAGCTAAATAATCCCTATGATAAATTGATTTAATTCTAAAGTCCTAAGTGCTTTAAATTAAATTAAAATCCACCCCCTTTAGCTAATACACATAAAAGGAATTAATATTACTTGGTTATTTTAATGGATTATCTTTATTTGGATTAATAATTCAAATTATTCAAAGGGTCACCCATATGTGGCAATAATTCATTCTTTAATCAAGTAATTCCTAAATATTTGTCTCAATTGGGAATGAAGAGTCAACCATTTCATTTCAAGAACCTCTTCATTCTCTCCCCGGGCTTGTCTATATTATGGACTTTCTTCTTCTTTCAAGAAAAGGGTAATTGTGAGAGTAACAAAACTATAGTCGATTTTAGTCTCAATTATCTTCATATTTTCAAGCTTTCATTGCAATTAGCTTAATTCTCATTTAGTGTTAATTTCATTTTCATAGTAGAGTAATTTTCTTATTATTATTAGCTTAATTTGCACATTTCTTTCAAGTTCTTAGTATAATTGCATCTTCATTCTTAGAATTCATTGCACATTCATCTTAGATTAATTTCATTTTGTTCAATCTTTCAAGCTTTCAAGTCCTCCATATTAGCTTGGTCTTTTGGTTGTTGGCTCTCATTCTGAGAGTAATTCAAACACCCTAGTTAATTAGGAAGCAACAGGTCGAATCAATAGAATCTTACGAATTGAGTCATCCATACTCCTCTTCATGATTTGATGATCGAGCAATGACTATGTTGTGTCTATGGCTAGATTAGAGGTCCATTTTCAGCTATAAACACTTGACAATTTGTAAAGGTTCCTCATGACAACATTTAAGCAATTTTACATCTTTTTTAAACATTTTTTGCATTTGTCACATTAAGTGACTTATTAGATGCCCCATCCATCCAAGAGACCTAAGAACACCTTAAAAACCCATTTTGGATCATTTTACATGATTTAGTGGTTTGACCATCGTTTCCTAGAGGTGACCCAATTGACCAAAATTGTCCAACTAGGGTAATAAGGTCTTACATTGCACCAAACATAGACAAACATCAAAGGCCATTGGAAAGGCTTCCTATTGTAAATGAAAAGCCAAAATTAGATTGATCATGAGATGAGGATCCTTGGGTGCTCTTGCACCAAGAGGTTTGGTCAATTGTGATGTGGCTTAGTAACAATTGTCTTGTCAGGTTTTGAGAAATATTTTTTTAATTCATTATTCACATGAAGAGCACAAACTATCAATATCAAACAAGAAAATGTAGAGTATGAAGAGATAGTTTTTAACAAATCATCTTAAATATTAAATAGAACCATTTTGGACACCTTCTAATGAACATGGTTTCTCATAGACACTCTCTTGCACAATGTGATTCATTAGATAATACTTTTCATTGCTTTCCAGATAATGTTGTGCTTGATCATTCCCTTATATTGACGCAGTGCAAGGCCAAGAGAATCTCCAATGGAGATGTCCAAGCCCCCAGCTAAACAACCACACAAAGGAATCACAGTAGGAAACCAGATCTAAAAGAAAACATATATCTTTATTCATCAACAACTAATTACATGCAATGTGTGATGAAGAGTGCTCCCCTTAGTACCATAAACACATAATAGAAATATAGAAACAACAACAATATGCAAGAACAGAAAATTGGCTTCTTATTATCTCCACAAATGTGGAATTACAAACTTTCAAAATTACAATATGCAAAGCCACATGGGCATTCCCTTATAATATTCTGTAGGAAAAAGCCTTGAATTAATACCCAGATCTACTACCAGAATTGTCCTAGAAAACACTACGGGCCTTCTTTATATAGGCATTTTCCATCGCCTAAGAAGGTTCCAGAAATTTAGCCCTTAGGGCCGACCAAACTTAGAATTATTTTATTTTTCAATTTATTACATCAAAGTCGACTCAAAATAACTTTTGAAACCCGAACAAAATTTTTTGAAGGAAAATTATTTTTTGCCATTTCTAGTGACCTGACTTCTGGAGACCGTAAGTCATCACCAGTTGACCCGATGGACTATTATAACCCCATTTCAGAAAGGCCACAAAGCGCTCTACAAGCTTGACTTGCGCAAGCACCTATCACCCAAATTTTCAACATCATTCGGGGCCTCTAAGGCCTTCAAAACTGATTTCAAAGTTTTTGTACCCTGCTGCCAATACCAAAAATCTTCAATATCTTCAAAACTAGACCTCATCTAGCCATGAAACTTTACTGGCAGGATGATATGACTGAGATGAACCTCCACATGTAAAATTAGAACATTCTAAGATTGTATGACCAACTTAGAAAGTTCCCATAAATAGCAGCTCTACATAAGATAGCCCTTATTGAATATAAAAATAGAAATATTTTTGGGTGATGCAAGATTGCTCTTACACCCTGGATGCTCCTGCATCAGACACCCAGGGTAATTTGAGAAGTGACCCCATCACGTCCCAAGTGTGTAGAGGAAAACCAAGATGGTTAACCTTCTCCTTTGTTAGCCATGATGAATCTTCAACAAGTCATCCTTTCCACTTGACCAGATATTCTTCATATGTCTTGTTCCTTGTGCTTTTGCCAACATGACTATCCAGTATATCCTCAATCTATTTGGTATCTGAACTAGTTGCTGGAATACTCCACTGTGCTGCTGTAACCTCATCTTCAACACCTCCTTCATGATACTCTATCAAATATGAAATGTTAAACACTGGTGAAATATTTAGCTCAGTAGGCAGTTCTACCTCATATGCATTTCCTGAATCATGCTTCTTCAGTATCTTACATGGCCCAAACTTCTTCATTTTCAACTTCTTATATGTACCAACTGGAAATCACTCCTTCCACAAATGAACCATGACTTCATCTCCAACCTGAAATTCCTTATGCCTCCTTTTCTCATCTGCCTTAGCCTTATACTGTGCATTCATCTTGGTAATATGCTTCCTCACCTGCTCATGGATGTTCTTCAAATATTCTGCAAAATCCTTAGCTTCAGCACTACTTATTTCTCCTTTATCTATCTTTCTCAACTCAGATGCATTTTTGGGACTACTCCCATATACAATTTGGAATGGTGATTTACCAATGCTCCTATTGATAGACTTATTATATGCAAATTCTACCTATGGTAAAATCAAATCTCATTCTGTTGGCTTATCTCCAACCAAACATCTCAACAAATTTCCTAAACTCCTATTCACCACCTATGTCTGTCCATCAGTCTGTGGATGATGTGATGAACTAAACTTCAAATCTATCTTTAACTTCTTCCACAATGTATGCCAAAAATATCCAATGAACTTAGTGTCCCTATCTGAAACTATACTCCTTGGCAAACCATGTAGTCTCACCACTTCTCTAAAAAATAATTCCGCTACATGAACAACATCATTAGTCTTTTTGTAGGGAATAAAATGTGCCATCTTTGAAAATCTATCAACTACTACAAAAATTGAATCATGTCCCCGTTTTGTCCTTGGTAAACCAAGAACAAAGTCCATACTAATATCCTCCCAAGGCTTCTTTGGTATAGGTAATGGCTAATACAACCCAGTATTCTGCTTCACTCCTTTTTCCATCTGACATACTCTGCAACTCTCTACAAACTTTTTGACATCTTGCTGTAACTGTGGCCAACAATAATTCTCACTAACCAAAGCAAGGGTTTTATCACAACCAAAATGTCCAGCCAATCCTCTGCTATGCTTCTCCTTGATGAGATTCTCCCTCATAGAACTTCTTGGAATGCACAACTAACTCCCTCTAAATAGCATATCATCCTGAATGATGAAATCCAACCATTTTGTCCTGTCTAGAGTAACAGGTTCTTTACAAGCTTTCCAAGCTTCACCAAAATTAGGATCCTCTGGATACAAATTCTTGAGTTCCTTGAACGCAACCACCTCAATCTACATCTCTGTCAGCAATAGTTGCCTTCTGCTAAGAGCATCTGCAACCCTGTTAGACTTTCCACTCCTATGTTTCAAAACAAATGTATAACTCTACAAAAACTCAACCCATTTCAAATGCCTTTGATTCAACTTTCCTTGACTATTCAAATATTGCAAAGCTTGATGATCAGTATACAAAAAAAACTCCTTAGGAAGCAGATAGTGCCTCCACTTCTTTAATGCCTGAACTATAGCATAAAATTCTTGATCATAAATAAAATATTTCCTCTTGGCATCATTTAACTTCTCACTGAAATAAGCAATAGGTTTACCTTCTTGGCTCATAACAGCTCCTATTGCAGTACCACTAGCATCACAGTCTACTTGAAACACCTTATTAAAATCAGGAAGTGCTAAAATAGGTTGTTCTGTAACCTTTTGTTTTAACAGTTTAAAACTCTTATCCACCCCATTAGTCCACTTAAACTCTTTTCTATCCCCTCTCATTGTTTCTGTCAAGGGTCCACATATACTGCTAAATTTTTTGATAAACTTTCTGTAAAAACTAGCCAAACCATGAAAAGATCTTACCTTAGTAGCACTCCTTGGAGTAGGCCATTCAAGGATAGCCTGTACTTTCTCTGGATCCATTTTTAGACCTTCTATTGAAACTACAAATCCCAAATACACTAATTCCTTCTTCACAAAACTGCACTTCTTCAAATTAATCAATAATTTCTCATCTCTCAGCTTCTCAAACACCATATGAATATGCATCATATGTTCCTCCAATGTCTTGCTAAAGATCAAAATATCATCTAAGTAAACAATGAAAAACTTACTCAAATTTTTTTTCAAAACCTCATTTATGAGCCGCATGAAAGTGCTCGGTGCATTGGTTAGCCCAAAAGGCATGACTAACCACTCATACAGTCCTTCCTTTGTCTTGAAGGCAGTCTTCCATTCATCTCCTTCTCTGATCCAAATCTGGTGATATCCACTCTTCAGATCTATATTTAAAAAATACACAGCTCCACTCAAACAATCCATAATATCATCCATTCATGGCAATGGAAACCTATACTTGATTGTGATCTTGTTTATTGCTCTAGAATCTATACACATCCTCCATTCTCCATTCTTTTTTGGTGCTAATACTACTGGTACAACACATGGACTCAGGCTCTCCTGAATCAATCCCTTTTGTAACAGCTCATGTATTTGTCTATTCAACTCTTCACTTTCTGCTAGTGTCATTCTATGTGCTGCCTTGTTTGGAAAATTGGCTCTTGGAATCAAATCCATCTGATGACTGATCTTCCTTATCAGTGGTAATCCATCAGGTACATTATCAAATACAATATCTTGAAACTCATTCAACAAATTTGCAACCTCTACAGGTACATCCTCTACTTCTTCTTTACCAGCTTTTGGAATTAAAGTAAAACGCACATGTTCATGCCTCATACCATCTAGGAATTTTCTTCCATCAAAAAATGTTATTCTTTCATTACCACATACCTTTTCTTTGGTCTCCTTCAATGGCTTTAGCTTATGTCGCACTCCATCCTTTGTTAGGGAATAGGTATCCATCTATCAAACTGCCATGGTCTACCCAACAACATATGACATGCATCCATAGATATGATATCACAGAGTACCTCATCTTGGTATCCACCAATCTTGAACTTTACCAGGCACTGTTCACTGACCATGACCTTGTGGTCATCCTGCACCTAGGCAATCTGATATGGATGTGGGTGTTTCTGTCTCTTGAGCTTCAACTTTGTCACCATCTCTTTTGATACCAAATTGTCAGTGCTTGCACTATCAATAATCACATCACAACATTTTCCCTCACACTTACATCTAGTGTGAAACAGGCTCCTCCTTTGTTCAAGTTCATTCTCACCACTCAGTAGGACTCTTTTGTTAATCAACATTTCTCCTCTTTCAACATCATCTAAATTTGATAATCTAGCATCTTCATCTACATGTGCAACTCTGGCCTGGCCTTCATTCCTCCTATCATTCCTCCCTTGGTGTTGAGGACATTCAAATGCCCTATGACCTTCTTCTCCATAGTGAAAACATGTTCCATGGAAGCCTCCTCTTCCTGAACCTTGTCCTCTTCCTCTTCCTCTTCCTCTTCCTCTTTGATCTCTATTATTCTAATCTTTGAAATGATTGAAATTGTTTCCTCTCTGATTTTGACTACTACTGGCCTCATCCTTCTTTTTCAGATCTTCATTTTGGCCTCCATATGACCATCTACTAGATCGTCCACGTGACCTCTTGCATTTTGTCTACTCTAGAACTTCTTGTTCAACTTTTCCTCCACTTTTAAGGCAAACTAGTATGCCTCTTCAATACTATTCATTCAAACTAAATTCAGCTCCTCCTGAATGCTTAGCCTCAACCCATTAAGGTAATGAGCAACTTTCTCCTTATCAGCTTCCGCATGGCCTATTCTGATGAGGATTCGATAGAACTCTTTTGTATACTCCTAAATAGATCTTCCTGCTTGCTTCAAACTTTGCATCTTCTTTAGTAGGTCAAGCTCATAATCAATAAGAATGAACTGTCACTTCAATTTATCCACCATCCAATCCCATCTTGTGATTTTATCTTTCCCTCTTCTATTTCACTCCAATTGAATCTCTTGCCACCAGATCTTCACATGACCTTTCAGTCTAGCCTTCACGAATTTGACCCTATCAGGATCCTCAATATCTTCATATTCAAAATATTCTTCACATTCATTGATCCAGTCGATCAATTCTTCTGGGTTAAGATTTCCTGAAAATGCAGGAACCTCAATCTTAGGTCTTTTTCTAATCTTGGAAATGGCCCAAAAAATCCTTTCTTCTTCTCAATTCAAAATTTTACCTTCTTCTTCTTGATCATCATTTCCTTCTTCAGCTTCATCCTCACTTTCATCTCTGACATTAAGATTCATTCCTCTATGAATCTCTTCTTGCAATGCTCGCACTTGTCTCTGGAGTGCTCTAACCTCAAGTGTTACAACACCATCTCTTCTACCACATTCCCTTCATGGAGGCATTTTTGTGATGCGCGCTAAAACCCTAACCATAGTCCTAGTGCAAATTGCCTCACAATCGGCAATCTATTTAGACACTCAGGAACTCCTGCTCTGATACCACTTGATGAAGGGTGCTCCCCTTAATACCACAAACACCTAGCAGAAATAGAGAAAGAACAACAATATGCAAGAATAGAAAATTGGCTTCTTATTATCTCCACAAATATGGAATTACAAACTTTCAGAATTACAATATGCAAAGCCACATGGGCATTCCCTTAAAATATTCTTTAGGACAAAGCCTCGAATCAATACCCAGATCTACTACTAGAACTGTCCTAGACAACACTACGGGCCTTCTTTATAAAGGCATTTTCCATCGCCCGAGAAGGTTCTAGAAATTTAGCCCTTAGGGCTGACCAAACTTAGAATTATTTTATTTTTCAATTTATTACATCAAAGTCAGCTCAAAATAACTTTTGAAACCCGAACAAAAATTTTGAAAGAAAATTATTTTTCGCCATTTCCGGTGACCCAACTTTCGGAGACCATAAGTCATCACCAGTTGACCCGATGGACTATTATAACCCCATTTTGGAAAGGCCACAAACTGCTCTACAAGCTTGACTCATGCAAGCACCTGTCACCCAAATTTTTGACCTCGTTCGGCAACTCTAAAGCATTCAAAACTGAGTTCAAAGTTTCTCTACCCTACTGCCAATACCAAAAATCTTTAATATCTTCAAAACTAGACCTCATCTAGCCATGAAACTTTACTGGTAGGCTGATATGACTAAGATGAACCTCCACATGTAAAATTAGAACATTCTGAGATCATATGACCAACTTAGCAAGTTCCCATAAATAGCAGCTCTGCACAAGATAGCCCTTATTGAATATAAAAATAGAAATATTTTTGGGTGATGCAAGATTGCTCTTACACCCTAGATGCTCCTGCATCAATGTGTCAAGTTGTAAGGCCTTCTCGATTATGGCCAAATACAAAGCAAGAAATAGTTATGCAAGATCCCTCAAGATCCAACTCCAAACCCTAACCCTAGCTAGCTAGATTTGCAACAATAGGACACAACAATCTGGTAGGAACCCCAACAAGATCTAAACTTGTGCACATAGGCCACCAAGAAATCTTCTTGTTCCTAATCTCACAAGCTACTAACTCTAATAATCTTCCCTCAACAACTACCCCAGACCTTCCTTAAATACACTTCTTCAACCACAAGTCAGTTGAAAGAAATAATTAACTCCTAAGCCTAAGTCAGATCTAAAACAAACAATTATTAAATGCAATACAAGTCAACTCTCAAATAGCCTTACAAATAATTAATTCTCCATGAACTCCAATCGGTAAGCCAAAATTACCGAGCATTAGCAAAACAACTGAGAAAGCTAGGCATCACCGAGAAAACATGTCTACTGAGCACCACAAGCACCATCGAGCATAGGTTCTAAAAGATTTGATGAAAAAAAATCTATTAAGCCCAAGAAACCTACATGCAAAAACCTATCACAAGGAAGAAATATGTAGGAAACAAACAAGGGTTTTTCTTTGACAATATCAAAGTTTTTATTATCATCCAAAAAAATAAAGCAAAATATACAATGGATCAATCCTTATAAAAGGAGATCAGAAAACCTAATGAGAAACCCTAATAGGTAAATAGGCATTTAATAATTAGATTTAATTATTAAATGACTAATGCAAGTGCATAAAGTGAAATCTTAAGAGGTAGAAAAGTCAATTTAATCAATGTAATTAAATTAATTCTCTACTCTAACACCCCCCCTTAAGATGAACAACAATGCAGCTACAAACAATGAAAGAAAGAAGCAAAGAAACTACAATGCTAAATGCAATTTTGGGTCTCAACAACATGGCTTGATGAGGTACCCAATCACAACCAAATCTCTATGAAACAAAGAAACAAGAAAAACCACATGGGAAAAACCCCCCCTCCAAAAAGAGATAGAAAGATGCAGAAAGTAGAAAAAAAAGAAAGGAAGGTAGGCCTCAATGAGACCCCCCAAGGACAACTTCCTTCACCCCAAGCATAGAATGCAGCTGAAGATACCACGGGGATGCAAAAGGCTTAGTGAAGATGTCAGAAACTTGCTTTGAAGTGGGAACATACTCCAAGCTGAGAGAACCATCCTGAATTAGCTGCCTAATGAAATGCATATGGATCTCAATGTGCTTGGTCCGCTGATGCTCAACTAGATTGTGGGAAATATGAATGGCACTCTGATTGTCACACCAAAGAAGAGTGGGACTATCAGGAGGAAACCCAAACTTTGTCATCAATTGTCGAAGCCATAAAACCTCCTGACTAGCTAGCACAACTACTTGATACTCTACCTCTGTAGATGATTATGCAACAATAGTCTACTTCTTGCAAGACCATGTGATAGGACTAGAACCAAGACAAAAAAAAAAAGCTAGAAGTAGACTTCCAACCATCTATATCACCACCCCAATCAGTGTCTGTGAAACCAAAAATGTGAGGATCTCTTGAGGTATAGTGAATGCCATATGAAGTAGTGCCCCAAATGTACCTCAAAATACATTTGGCAGCTTACCAATGAATCTCATGAGAATTATGGGAGAATCAGGAGACAATTCTAACCAAAAAGTAAATATCAGGACAAGTGTGTGTCAGGTACAACAAACTACCCACAAGTTGCCTATATAAGGTGGAGTCCACTGAAGGAGTGGAGCAAGTGGTAGACAAAAGAACAACAGACTGAAAAGGTGTGGGAACAGGTTTGTAATCAAGCATGTTGAATCTCTGAAGCATGTCAAGAGCATACTTCTATTGGTGTTTGGAAATCCCATCTGAAGACTGAATAACCTATAGGCCCAAAAAGTAGTGCAAAAGTCCAAGATCTATCATCTCAAACTGCTCCATCAATGCTCTCTGAACATTTTGAATCATAGAAGATGAGCTACCTGTGATGATGAGATCGTCAACATACAACACAAGTATCACAAGATCAGCCCCACGATGTTGAATGTACACTATAGGATTAGAATGACAGCAAGTGAAGTGTGAGGCTAGCAAGAAAGAGTCCATCTTCTCATACCAAGCCCGAGGGGCTTGTTCGAGACCATATAATAACCTTCAAAGTCTACACACAAGAGAAGAGTCCTGCACAAAACCCTAAGGTTGTTCTATATATATCTCCTTATGTAGATCTCCATGCAAGATTGAACTCTTCACATCCATCTGATACAGTACTGTCCAACCCTGTGAATCTGCAAGAGAAAGTACCAGGCAAATAGAATTCATCTTGGCAATAGGAGAAAAGGTCTCAGAGCATTCAATACCCTCCACCTGTGAAAAGCCCTTTATAAAAAGATGTGCCTTATACCAATCAATAGAACCATCTACAACATACTTGGTACAGTACACCCACTTGCACCAAACCAGCTTTCTTCCTTTTGGAAGAGTTCAAAGATCCCAAGTGTGATTCTTCATCAAAGAAGAGTACTCCTCATCCATAGCCCTATCCCATTTAGGAGTCTTGTCACCTCTGAAAACTTTTGAGGATCATTTGAAATAGTATGACTCAAAATACCAGTACTAGATCACTAAGCATGAGTACGATGGGTATCTGAAGGATCTCCTACCAAAGAACCAGCAGCACTGATAGTATCTTGAGCCCACTTGGGCACTCACAGAATATATGGTGGAGGAGGGGAAGGTGGATCATCATATAAATTATCCTCAAAGGATATAGAATCATGAAGAGGAGAAAAGCAAGTACTAGGCAATGAGGGAGAAGATGGTGATGGAGGCTCCATCTAAGGACAATGCTCATCAAACTGGACATCTCACCGAAATAAGACCTCTTTGGAATTAGGGTCAAACAACCTATATGCCTTCATATCCTCACACTAGCCAACATATATTAGTGGTCGACTCTTCCTCTCCATGCCTTTCCTCTGAGCATCTGGAATAAATGCCCAAGCCTCACTGCCAAACACTCAAAATATAGAAACATCAGGCTTGACATGGGACCAGGCCTCCTCAAGAGTCAAATATCATAATACCTTATGAGGCATCTGATTCTGAATGTAGTTGGCACAACTCACTACCTCTACCCAAAAGGAAGGCTACATATCTCGAGACTATATCATACAATTGGCCATCTCCCACAATGTTTTGTTCTTTCTCTCTACAACACCAATCTGCTAAGGGTTATGGGGAGTTGTCAATTGATGCAATATACCCTACTCAGTGAAAAAATCATGAAAAGAATGATTCACATATTCCCCCCCATTTTTAGTGTGTATCCTCCTATTAGAAATACTAGACTACTTCTCCACAAATGTCTTAAAGACTCAAAATGAATCAAAGACATCATACTTGTAATTCAAGAAGTAAACCCATGTGCATCTGGAGAAGTCATCAATAAAGGTGAGCACATAATGAGCACCAAAAAAAGGAGTGGGAAATGACATGATATCACTATGTATCAACTCCAATGGTGCCTTAGCACATGAGGATCTACCTATCAGAAAAGGATCTCTATGATGTTTTCCAAGTGCACAACCTTGACAAACACCATCAGTGCAAGAGATCTAAGGAAGCCTAATCAATAACTCCTATGTATACATCTGTTGTAGATATTAGTAGTTGACATGGCCAAAATGCTCATGCCAAAGCTTGCTCACTGTGTCTGCATGAGCAACAAGAGAAACACATGTATAATCAAAGCTCTCAAATCCATCAAACCTGTATAAGTGAGACTCTAAATCAACACTCCCAATAGCAACAACCAAATTAGGATCATGGAGGTCTTGAATAACTACATCATGTGGTGAGAAATCAACTATCTTACTAGAACTAGACTGACAAATCTGATAGACAAACAGGAGGTTCATAGCAATGGAAGGAACCAAAAGAAAATCTTGTAGAGAGCCACCATCCAATGAAATAGTACTAGAACTTGTAACTAAAATTCATGCTAAGTCACCAACTACAATATGTGTAGTAGCACTCTGAACAAGTGAGGTAACCAAACTAGGTGTGTGTGTCATATGGTGGGAGTAGGTGAAGGCTGTGGAGAAGCAATACTATGTTGTTGCAAGGCTTCCTCTAGAGCCTCAAAATGTTTCCAACACTTGGAAATTGGATGCCCTTCCTTGCCACAAAAATTGCAAGGTTCACCTGTGAACTTCTTAGTCTTGGAGGAAGACTCACCAGACTTCGAAGATTTACCCTTAGGAGTGGATTTCTTAGACTCTTTTTCTGAGGTGGCTTGGAGGAATGCTTATTGCCAACTGAATCTATTTTGCACTTTTGCTTCTGCTTCTGTGTCCCCTTAGAAGTTTGAGCAACCAAAGCTTGGTTCTTAGTTCCAAATAAAAAATCCAACTGTGTGAGCTTGGCCTGCTTTCTATTCAACCAATCATAGAACACCTAAAAAATGGGCATCTAGAATCTTTGACCCAATGCATCCATGGTAGAGTGGAAGGTGGAGGAGAAAATTTGAAAGTTTCCCCGAAGCTTTGATAAAATCAGGTAGATACACTTTGTGTCAGTCTTAGTCTTTCCACATCCCTATAATAAAGACCTCTACTACTTGAACTTCATCAAGAAGTCCTCAATGGATAGAAAATGATCTGGTATAAGAGAGGTAAGCTCTACCTCAATCTGAAGTGCCCTAAACTCATTCACTATACCAAATAAGGTGTTAAGCTTGGTCCACATAGCTAGAGGGGTATTGCACCCATCAAGATGAAACTATAGACTATCTAATACATGTAAAGAAATAAACCACATTGCCTCATCCATCTTGTTCCTTTTGTGCATGACCTCGAAAGGCCTCTGTAAAAATGGTTGCACTGTGTCTAAATAAGACCACAACCCTTTTGACTAGAGAAGTCATGTCATCAAGCATTTCCATGTTTGATAGTTATGAGGGGTCAGAAGTTCTAGACAAGAAGAGGTCTCAGCCATATTTTTAGAAGGGGTTTTGTTTTGATATAATTTCAAGTTTACTGAAGTAAATTATAGAAAACAAGAAATAGAACACACCCCACAATTCAATAAACCGAACCCTAGAAGCTGGAAAAAATTGCTTACAATGAGAGAAAAAAGCTTCAAATGAGTATCATGTGTACCTTTGAATTTTTTGATGAAAATATCCATAGATCTAGATAGCAATCTCAAGTAAAAAAAACTTGCAAGTCAAAGTACAGTGCTCACGAGGGTTTGAAGTTATGCCTTTTCAGATTTGCCAAAACCTCTCAAATTAGCCAAAAAATCCCAAATTTCTTCTGTCAAGCCCTTGCCCTTTTTTCTTCAAACATGAACAAGCTACAATAGATCCAGCTTTGATACCATGAAAGATTTGATGAAAAACAAATCTATTAAGCCCAAGAAACCTGCATGCGAAAACCTGTCACAAGGAAAAAATTTGTAGGAAATAAACAAGGGTTTTGCTTTGACAATATGAAAGTTTTTATTATCACCCAAAAGAATAAATCAAATTATATAATGGATCAATCCTTATAGAAGAAGATTGAAAAACCTAATAGGAAACCCTTATAGGTAAATAGGCATTTAATAATTAGATTTAATTATTAAATGACTAATGCAAGTGCATAAAGTAAAATCTTAAGAGGTAGAAAAGTTAATTTAATCAATGTAATTAAATTAATTCTTTACTCTAATAGGTTTTTCCAAACACTAGAAGTTTACCAAGTTCTTTCAGCAACCAAGCCCTTCAATGACCAAGCTCCTCGGTCAAAGCTACAACCGAGCAACACAAAGAGCAAACTACTCCAACATAACACACCAACATGCAAGATTGCCAACTACCCTAGGATGATCCTGCATCATATTTGATCTCAGAACCAAACTCATTTCCATTGATTTCATTAACTATTTCATTTTTATCCATCTCACTCCTCACCATAACTTTTTGATTTTGTAGCTTTTCTTCAAGCTTGTGAATGTATGAAATTCCTTGGCATACCAATTAAATCCTATGTAGTGTTCTCTCTTAAGTTTAAACCAGTCCTCCAATTTTTCCCAAATGAGTGTATATCACTTGTATATTAACAATGTTGTAAGACTTCCCTGAGCCTTATGGTGGATTGCTTTAAAAATGTACTAGTGCTTTATCTCTATCATTATCATCAACAAAAATATATGAAGGGAAGCCCATTACCACATATTTGTTAACTATTTGATCCCTTACTATTTAAGTCCCTTCACTAAATCAAGATCCTTCTTTGGTTTCTTTGGCTCTTCATCTGTGTATCTTAAAACATCATTCAATACCAAAAAAAAACCTTTTCCATGCTTCACATTTTGCATTCATATCAACCAGAGTGTCTCTACTCATAATATCTAACAAAATCTCCTTATAAACATTTAACATTTCTTCGAGGCATTCATACAATTCTCAAGACCCATCAATACATTCTTAAAGACATTTTCTACAAATGGTCTCCTTAGAAAAATAAAAAGAAATGCTACAAACAGTAGCTTCCCAACACAAAATCACCAGCCTCACTAGAGTATGAGCAGCAAAAAACCCTAACACATATTGCATGCGTAGCTATTGAACTATCTTGATCATACATCTTTCATTAATCACACAACAACGCAAGACGTCCACCATTTATTGTGTTATAAGCTTGACCTTTATAGTTGTTATATTGCCTTATGGAGATGGTTGAAATGCATGCCTCCATACATGGACAGTGTGGATTCTTGTGTTCTTGTGGAGTAGGAAGCATACTTTTAAGCACCACATTCAAATGAAGATTATTTAAATAATAACACCTTCATAAATTAAAATGTTCTTATAATGTCATAATGCATGTTGTATCCTTTTGTGGATCCAACTAAACAATTTTTTTTCCTAAAAAAATCTGACTCTGAATTTATACAGTTGATGAAGACATTTTTGTGGTGACCTAGATGAGACAACATGGTCAGAGGTCACACGTGTGAAGATTTATTGTGTATAGAAGTTGATAGTTTTTATGTAATTGTGGAATATTATGTAATGTGTGAAGGTTCATATTTTATATTTGGTTAAGCTTTGTTGGCCAACTCATTTGTAAGTTATTTGAGTGTGGTATAAAGGAAGGATTGTTTTCCTTAATTGAAAAAAAAAAGAAATGAATGATGAAACATAGATGAGAATTGTGAAATTGAGTAATATATAGTGTAAGAGGATATACGAATTGTAGAGATCTAGTATTGAGATCTGGTGAAGCAATTGGTGTGGTTTGGCATAGATGGGGGAGAAAAGATAAGTTTTTGAGATCAGTAATTGTTGGTATTATTTTGTTTGGATAATACAAAGATCAGTTGGACAGTGTGTTCAATGATATTTCCCTTAAAGTTGTTTGGACAGTGGGTCCTTCTGTCTTCCATAACTCTTAACCAGGTTAGAGTCTTTTAACGGGAATTCAAAGTCTCCTAACAGGGACTCATATGTACTAAATGTATTTTATAAGGCTCCTAAAAAAGTCCATCCTCTCACAAGAAATTTTCATATTAGTACATCTTTTGTGGGCATCATTCCAATCGGGGTTTACTCTTTGATCAAGAGGTTCCCTAGTCAACATATCTTGTGTTATTGTGTTGTTGTGTATGTTTATCTTTCAATGGTTGTTGCTTATATTAATTACATGGTTGAAATCTGATAATGGTAGTAAAAATTTTTATTATCTAGTGATAACTGATTCACCCCCCCCACTCTCAATTATCTTGGTGGACTTTACTTTCTAACAATGGATGGAACTCTACTTGAAATATGGATTTAAAAAATACTGCAATTTTTTTTTCTAAGTGACTACTTGATTGGTGAAATCATGTCTTTTTAGAAAATCAATGAAGTCTTGGACCAGATAAGAGATGATAAAAGCATGATATTTTATTGATTTCTGCATGAGTATCTTAAGGTCAAGGTTTTAAAAATATGTATCATTCATCTAATGAAATGATCATCAAAGAATCATCGAGGACATGTACATATGAAAAAACCAAGATCTTTGTTTGTTTACGCAATAGGATACCTTGGATATTTTGATTTTCTATATCATAATGCCAAAATTCACTTGCAATATTGAGCTCGACGAAAGTGGTATTTAGACTCTCATGGTTGAGTCTAACCAGTGATAGTTGTACCAACTTTAGGCATGTAACATAGAAGGAAAAGGGTATTCATATCATCATGGTTGAACCATTGAGGATTGTACCAATTTTAGGTATCAAAAAATGCTTGATGATAAAAATAAGTATCCTAATTCTAAATAGTGACAGCTAGTTGCATTCATACTAGATTAAATGCATTTAGTTTGCATGGATCCTTTTCTCAAAACTAGTTATGAAAGATAAAAGGGGGTCGAGCTAAGCTAAAATTAAAAAAAATTATCATTATTTTATGTGATTGAATGTGTTGGAAATCAAAAAATCTAAAATCAAACTTGCATTAGATTAAGGTGGATTAGAGTAAATTGCATCAAATTAATTGCATCATAAATCAAAGACATTTTAGTTGCATTCATTGTAGATTCATTACATTAAGATTGCATTTATTACTAAAATTCATAATTAGATTGCATTCATTATAGTTTGTGGCATTAAGTTGCACTAATTATAATTCATCATTACATTGTATTGACCATCATTTAGTTGCATTAACATTGATTCATTGCATAAGGTTGCATTCATTTAAGGTTCAATGCATTTAGTCATTCAATTGCATTGATTAGAATAAGTGCATTAATCATTAATAATTAGGTCATCATAAAATTACATTAAGTCTGTTATTAAGCATTAATCATTAAATAACATGGGGTTATTTCATTATTCATTAAGTTAATTTACATCCATTAGAATAAATTGCATTAACTATCATTTATTATTAGGTGCATTCATTCTTAAGTTAGTTCATCCATTAATCATTAAGTCATCATAATTGCATTAAATCCATCACTAAGCATTAAAACATTAAATTCATCATATCACTGCATTACATACATTATCCATAAAATATTAAGCATTAAAATCCATCCATAACATTACATTGCTTATCAGTAAACATTAAAGCATTAATTACAGAATTAATCATCAAACCATGTAATAAATCCATACATCTAATTTGTGTCATAAATAAGACATCCATCTATATTAAACTAAGCATAACATGAGCATTCATAAATTATGCATCTAAAAAAGCATAGAAATAAAGCATATAGAGATAGGATCGTGTAGAACTGCATATCATAAATCATCTAGAAAGTAAAATCCAACACATAATGACATCACATAAAGAAAAGTAAAATAGATTCCATGGTATCATCAAAGTCTGTATAATCAAAGTCCATATCATATAAAGTATCCATCAATAAAGGAGCAGAATCTGATAAAAGAATATGTGAATTGTACAAAGTCTCAATAAAAGAATCATAAAAATACATGTATATTAATCAACAGGGGCATACCATATCAATCAACTACCAACTACACCTGTGCCTGCACTACCCCCAACACGATCTATGTTGGGACCATCAGGACTTGTGGCAGGACCCCTACTTGAGCTGGCTTGTAACCCATGCTAACTCATAATAACCATGAAGGTCTACATCATGCTGCTCAACTATGTAACCTGATGCCTAATCTCAGTCACATCATATTTTAAAGATTGGACATCTGAAGCCAATCTATCAGGTGCCTGTGATGGTTTCTATGAGGGTGCTTATGATAGTGCTTGAGATGAAGGTGCCTAAGGAGCTAATGGAATCTGTGGAATCTGTGGCCCAATTTGTGCTCCAACCTATACAATAGCCTGTGCACCAATCTATGCTAACAAATCAATGGAAACCTACCTATAAACCCAAGCCCTATGCTGAGCCCATCCGTCTAACCTCACCTGATGAACCTAATGTAAGGCTCAAAATGGTCCACCTCTAACCTGTGCTCTGCCACCTCACATGTGAACACCACCTCTAGTAGGAGCCAGGGCAATGATAACAGGAATCACCACTCTACCACCCCATCTAGCTCTGCCAATGCATCTTCCTCATTGACCTCCTCTACCTCCACCACTGTCACCATCATTATCATCATCTAACCTTTCATCTATCCCAGGAACAGGCTCTATAGGATCAATAAATCATAGAAATGGGTTATGAATGAACCAATGTGTGTAATCATCAGTCATGCCAGCATTAGATCAATATGATCCCTCATATCCCAGGCCAAGTGTGGCAGACCTAGGAGCTCATCATGTGTTGTATGAAAGTCTATCAGAGGAGACCAAAGGGATCTCTCTGCCTATACTCACGCATAAAGTGCCAACCCCTGTGGTATACCCTGTACTCAGCCATACTACTGAAGGACTCTGTAGAAATAGAAGTGCTTTATAATCAATGGTGTATGCCCTATCATCCAACGAGGTATACACATAAAAGGAATCTTAGTCACATCCTCAGACCATGGCTCACATCTGAGATATGGCCTCTATGTAACCTTATCCAAGTCATCGATAATATGTCACCAATAGTCTAGTTTTCCCAAATGAGCCTGGATAACCATACCCTCATATATGAATGAAAATGGCTACCCAGGATCTCATCATCGTACTGTTATAGGCTATGTGACAAGGAGATGCTCCCATGTCCATAGCTAAAGTAATACTACACCAGCAGAAAGTGGAGCGTCACACCTATAAACAACGTCATGCAACTCATTATATAGTTGCACCAGGATGTAGGAACCCCAATCAAACCTATGAGGATGGTTGATCATGTCCTCTAGAATTTGACCCCAATTGACTGAACAACCGTGACCTCGCCAATTAGGAAGCAAGAAATCACCAACCAATACTCCTAGTACTACATGAATTATAGGGAAGGATGTGAACTATGCCCATAAAATTCTCTCATTGTCAATAGTAGGATCACCAAATAGTCGTCTGCACACTGTGCCATCATAGACCGGGTCATAGTACACTATATCTCTGTATGTTGGAATACAGAGAAGGTAATACACATTCTCAGGAGTGATAGTCATCTCCCCTAGTGGCAAGTGGAAGGTATTATGGTCAGAGTGTCATCTCTCTTTTATAGTTGTTAGTAAGCCCTGATTCACTTGGAATCAAGGTAGAGTGAGTAATAATGAAAGACCACAATGCCCTATCAGTCGACGCTCATGTCTAGTTAGATTATCTATCATCTGCAATGGCCATGGATATAGCCCTCACATAGCTAACTTACGAAGGGGATCCTACGAAAGTAAGTTAACACTACATCAGTAATCAAATCATTAAATGTTGAATCATCACAAGTCAATCGACATCCAAAACCTATCAAACCATCAAAAATTTTCCTAATTCTAATCAGACAGGATGTAAAATTCATCATCATAATCAAACCAACCAATCAAGATTGACAATCAAAATTCATCATTACATGATCAGAACTGACACCAAACAAGTTGTTTCATCACAAGACTCATCAATAAAGCCAAATAATAGATCATCGTAATCAATCAAGTGAACGATTGACTAAAAGTACTAAAAATTTCAAAAAAGGTTGTACGCACTATTTCATAGCTTGTACGCACTAAAAGGAAAATGTGCCATGAAATTATTTGAACGCGCTATTAAAACTATCATACACACTAAAATAAGGTATGTGCTTAATAAAATTTTAAAAGCACTACAAGAAGTATCATTTGTGCAGAGCTAATCATACATGCTATAGGACACCTAAATGTGTGCAGAGCTAATCATACACACTACATGACACCTAAATGCTAAAATATAACCTAGGGTTTTCTCTTATATGTGTTACTAAATTGTTTGTACATGCTACTAAAAAGTGTGGATGCACTGAAACTCTATTATATGGGCTATTTAAAACTTCATATGCACTATTTCATTTAAATTTGAAAAAAAAAGCTAGAAAAATCCAAATTTTTTGAATTTAAATGCAATAAATCAATAAAAGAGGTTTCCAAGGGTACTCACGAGAGGTCCATAGTCTAGAGGGTGTTGATATCAGTGATTGCGCTTGAATCTATGCTCTCTATATGACACCACCATTGTCAAAGCTTAGAGAAGTCAGACGGTGAAAAGTAAAATTGAGAGGTGAAAATGAATAGTAAAATTGACTTTTCACCCATATATATAGCCATTTGACCTAAAAAGGGGCCTTTTTAGTAGAAAATTGACCCATGATCAAATTTGAGCACCAAATCAGCCAAATCAGGGGCATTTGTTATCACATCATCATAAAAACAATATTGAAAATGAAATCAAAATTAATGCAAAATTGAAAATATTTAATGAAATGGATAAAAAATGTGAAATTCTTCACCAAAAGAAAATTTCATTTCATTTTCAAGGGGGCATACACTCAGATCTTCATCGACATCATCAAATCAGTGGCACAATATTTCAACTTAATTTTTTCCAAATTCATCAGTGGGGCATCGAAATCAATGAATCAGGTCAAAACAGGCATCACATCAAGGATCCATCATCAAAATGAACATTGAGACTTTCAATCAATCAAGATTTCATAGACGAATTTGTATGTATCATTGGAATCAAATCAAAAATTTGCATCAAGATATTGGGCATTCTTTGAACCAATGCCCTTCGCACATCGATTCAAAGAGGGGCATTTATAGACACCTAAAAATGGTCAAGATCAAATCAAGTAACTAGGGAAAATCAAAGCATTAATTGTAATCAAGCCTAAAATTAAATATTAATTAAAAATCAAAATCTAATTAAATCAAATAAATCAATTAGTTATGCAATTAATCTAATTAATTATATAGTTCAATTAAAATCAAATCAACCCATTCAAGGGGTACACATGGCTAAAGAAATTAATTAAATTCAATTAATTAATTCCTAATTTATCTCACCCACCACATGGGAGGAAGTTACCTCAACCAATAGGAATTAAGGATTGGACTCACATGGATTAAGCCAAAATTGAATCTCAATCACTCATAAGGTGAGAGCATCTTGACCACTCATTTTGTCTCATTGTCCCAAGTTTTGAGGACAAAATATTTAAATTGTCCCCATATTTGAAACCATGGACTAAACCTTAATTCAACCATGATCAAAGTAAGTCCACCACCTATGCTTGCTAAAACCTATAAATAGAGGGCTAAAATTAGGAGAAATGATCCACACATCTGAGAATTGCATCCAAGTTATAGCAATTTTGAGCTAGAAAGGCATTTTAGGCATAATTAAGCATAGTTTCTTTGAAATAGGCTTTATTTGTGCAATCATTTAGCATTTTCTCATTTTAGGATTGTCACTAATGGAATCTTGTTGAGAGCTCATCATTAGCATTCTTAATTAGAGAACTATAGGATGTTTATTGGCTTTATTTGCATTAAATAGCTTACTAATTGTTTAATTGTAGCTTATTTTGATCAAATATTGTCAAATTAATTCTATAAAGGTACTTCTAGTACACAGGTAGTAATGGAATTCAAACACACACACACACACACACACACACACACAGAGTACTTGTTCATTGAAATGATTATTCAATGCATGTGTATGTTGTCTCATCTTAAGTGTGCTTGCTTCGAATGTGTGTTTACAATGATTTTAAAAAAGTTGGTCTTGATGAATATGCATGTCAATTTTTAGACATGCTACAAAATTGAGAGCTAGAATAAGTTAAAGATAGACAACAAAAAAATTGCTAACCATGCTACGTGTGATTTGGTAGGAATTGATACTTTGATGATTTATGCATGTCTGCATTATTTTTGAGTTTTTGCAAAACAAATTCATTATTGCATGTTAGAAAGATGGAACATACAAACCATGTTTGGAATGTAGTTGTTAGCATGTTTGGTATAATGATTAGCTAGATTCATGTATTAGGGTGATGCATTTCTTAAGGAGGCAAGGATGTCACAACCTTGAATATTTTATATTTTATTTAAGTATCACTCAACCTTACTTAAAGACTATAAATATTAGGTAACCATATGTAAATTTTAAATAGATATATTGAATCCTCTATTTTTAATGACTATATAATTTTATTGTCTTTACATCAAAATGTGCTTAATGAACCTAGTATTGAAATATTTGTTTGGATACCTATGCTTATACTTGACTATTAATAAGGCCCATTAATTATGTAATATTCATGAGGTATTCTATTAAGTGTAAGTCCTCATAGATCACCTTGGAGTTATGTTGTGACTTACATGTATATGCATTCCTTAGTCATGTTAGGAGCATCTTTGGTTAGTTTTAAAATAATAGTGGCATTACATATATTATTGAAGTTAATAATAATAATCATAAGTGATAACATCAACATTAGTAACAAGTGGCACATTTCTATTGTTATCAATAATGTTCTCATTACTAATAAAATTGTTAATAATTAGTAAATTAAGCATGAAATATAATTCCAATAATAACAAATGATAATGTTCATATGTCATTAAACTTAATATTCCCAATACAGATATAGTCTAGAGTCATATTCATGTGACTATTATGCTTGAGGCATTTGTTTAGAAAGTTGCCAAAGTGATATTTACTTCTTAGGATTATATTTTTCCTTTATTAGTGATCACACTCTCATTTATTACATTGTGATCTAGGTAGAGAAGTTAAATAGTTTTACCCATTGGGATGATCTCTAAGCACACTTTGTATAAAACATGGGAAACAATACATTTAGTAGAGAGGGACTACTAATCAAGAAAGCCACACATGAGGCATGGACACCATGTGAAGGCATGGGCATCCCCAAATGCATTTAAAATATTAGGTAGCTTATTGAATTGGAGGGACAAACATTGAACATCATTTGTGAGAGGACATGAGTTCTACATACATGGGGGATGCTTTTAGAAATGGGAGCTCATGGCAGCATGGGGTGTTTAGAGGGGGAGAGAATCAAAGGATGTTGGAAAGGGGTAGAGTCAAGAAGACAAAAAAATGGGGATCTATTTATAAAAATAGAAATTAAAGCAGAGATGAGGTTGATGGGGAAAGAGGAGGAGAACACTAAACCAAGGAGATTTTCTTAGATAAGAAAAGGGTGCCAATTCTTCAAGTAGGATTTTGGAGATTCACTCTTTTAGTAACACATTTCATTTTTGCTCTAATCCAATTTTTCAAGCAAGCTCAATTGCCTAATTTAGAGTTCCCATAAGGGCACAACCAAATGGGCATTTAACAAAGGGTTTCCTCTTGAAGATTTCTCTCTCTATACGTTATTTAAAAAGCTTCAATTTGACATAGTTAGAGAAGGTTGTGGAATTTGGTTTTCCATGTCCCAAATGCGCTTTGACAATGTTCTCACCCACTCTATGTTTTAGGTTGCAAGTGACAAAAGTTCCTACCAAGATGTTTGTCATCTTGTATGTTCTTCATGGTTGATCATTATGTACAATCATTGATGTTTCCTTATGTTTCATCTTGATATCAAATTAGGTACTTTATCTCAATTTGTAATATGATTTCATGTCTTTGGACTTGCATGTCAGATACATGGCATTAATATGTATTTGATTTTGTCTATTTTGATGACTTATATGATTTCTTATTATTTGAAATTGAGGTGGTCCTTACATTACCTAGATGCTAAACTAATAAACTACAAAACAAAACAAAAATAAAAATTGTCAACTAATTTATGTTACAATTCCATGTCCACCTAGACCTTTGAATAAATTGTTTCCATACTAGTGCCTACTTTGGACAATGGAGTCAAATACAAAACTGTGTAGAGACTTCTTCATAATACCACTAATCCACATTTAGAGGGCATACATGCATCAATGCCAAGTTGCAAGAACACACCTACAAACTAGTTTTTTCTACAACACTTCTTGAAATCCATAAATGATTGCATACTTCCCCACACTCCACTTAAAAAAATTTAATCCACTCCTTGAGCAGATGTCATAAGTAGAATATGCAACTTAGAAAACCAAAATTGAAAAAAAATATTGAAACCTTGATCCCTTAGTTTTAAAAAAAAATACATTCACATTCTTGGAGACAGTAATAGTAAATATGCACAATAGTGCTTACATTAAAATTCAACTTAAAATTTTTCGCTCTACTAGGGTTTCATGTGTA
The DNA here is from genome assembly GCA_027943335.1 of Chamaecyparis obtusa. NCBI lineage: Eukaryota > Viridiplantae > Streptophyta > Pinopsida > Cupressales > Cupressaceae > Chamaecyparis > Chamaecyparis obtusa. Next base: position 1,764,881 of record BSBK01003612.1, on the reverse strand, counting down.
TGGCTTCCTGTCTGTGTCTTTCTCTGAGCTTTCCATCTGTCATGCCGCATTTAGTGTGGGATTTTTGCATTAGGGTTAGCTTTTAGTATGGCTCCGGCCAACTTCGGCCCAACAATTAATGCTGGTGCATGAGTTGAAGCTTTAGAAAGCCATGGTGCCTCTTCTAAACAAACATCCTCGTAAGTTTGTTCCAAAGGTCTTCCTCATGGTAACCTTGATATTGTTCTTAATCTGCAAGAATTTGAATCTGCATGTGAATGGTTAGAAAAGCATACTTTGATTGGATATTTTGTGGGCCGCACTTCTCCTGAAAGTGTCCGTAAAGATTGGGTAAACAAGAGCTGGACCCCTCATGGGGTCTACCTTGACGATGTGAAAAACCTTACAAAAGGTTTTTTTCTCTTCCATTTTGCTAACCCTTCCCAGGGGAAGCTATTTTTAGCTGCGAGCCTTGGACGGTTAGGTCATCCCTGCTTGTTTTCCATAGATGGTCTCGAGACTTCACCATCTCAGACAACAAGAAACTTAGGGTCCCTGTTTGGGTTGAGTTTCCTGGTCTCCCTTTACCATGCTGGCCATTTATTGAGTCTATTGCTAAAACCCTTGGTAAGGTCATTGTCATGGAGCATGAAAAAAAATTTAATGTCCGACCCCAAAAGTGTGTCTGTGTTAAGGTCGACCTTTCTAGGGACCTCAAGGACACTGTGGAAATCTAGGTGGGTTCTCTCACCATCTCTCAAAAAGTGCTTTATCTGAATCTACCAAACACCTGCTATAGGTGTCAATCGGCAGAGCACAAGATTAAGGACTATCTGCTGGTTACCCCTTGGGTAAAGCCATCACCAAAGGAAGCATCGGTCAAAAATTTGGATGCTAAAAAAAAGAAGAATGGACTACAATTTTGCAAAAAGGCAGGAACGTGATAGGTTCTAAAATGGCACATGCTACTTTTGTAGCTATGTCACCTCCGACACCGCCGACTGGAGAATTTCCGCCAAGGTGTCGTTGGTTGTGCCACCTATTCCAAACCCTGTTATTCAGGGGAAAACTTTGACCGTGAGGTCTTCCACTTTAGAGGTGGTGCTCATGTCGCCAACTATTTCTTTGGTTTCCTCCTAGTCTCTGCATCGGTCTCGCAGTCTTGATGGATGGTTGGACGACCTAGAAAAAAGGTTGTTTATCTCTTCTGGAGATTTAATCCCTAGCTTTGGCTCAATACCAGCTTTCTTGCAGAATAGCTTCTCCTCTCTTGGGGATGAGGAAACCATACAAGAGTTTCTATGAATTTTTTGTCAAGGAATGTGCGAGGTCTAACTGACCTCTCCAGAAAGTACTATGTTCGTGATACCCATTGCAAACTTCAAAGTCAGGATGTTCTCTATCTCCAAGTAGTTAAAATTTTAGGTTTCCTGCTTAATTCTCCTTGTCATGTCATTTGGCCGGATGACATTATTTTTTCTTCTTAGCATGAAGCTGGTAAAGGTGGTGTCATTACTATTATGTCACCTCACCTTCATTCTTCTGTTATTGCTCATGGGTCTGATCCAATGTAGCGTGTCACTTGGATTTTGTTTTCCTTTCACAACCATTCTTTTGGCATCAATAATGTTTATGCTCCTAATGATGCTGTGGAAAGATCTCAGCTTTGGTGCTGGCTAGCTGACAATTTGCCTCCTACTACTTGGGTTATGTGTGGGGACTTTAATATGGTTGAGCTGGCCTCTAACAAGGAAGGGATTTTACCTTTTTGATGGATAGCTAGGGAGAGAGAAGCCTGGTACCACATGCACAATAAATTGGGCCTTTTTTATCCTAATGCTAACCGCCAATAGTAGGATGGAGTTTGGCATACTTGGTCTAATTTTAGAGCTAGTTTTGACCGTATATTTAAGAGATTAGATCGTGCTATGATAATGGCTCAATATTTTTTCTCTTTTACTGAAGATCGAGGCCTACTTGTCATTCCTCTGACAGATGTTACCTTGTCAGACCACTTCCCCATTTATTTTTCCATCACTTGGAATTCCTCTGCCAGGCAGGCTTCTCATACGCAGTTTTACCTCACACGTCAGTGCTGACACATGCTTCCACTATTGCTCACATTCTTCAACTTTGGAATTTAGAGCCTTGGCCCCACAATCAATTTGGTTGGATTCAGTGGTGGAATGACACCATCACCCATACTGCAAGATTTATTCGCATTTACGATTGCCAGCTTGCTTGCTATAGGAAACGTGCTTATGAAGCTAACACTAAGGCTCTTCGCAATGCTACTGATGTGCTTGCATTGAATCCCTTTAATTTTGATCTTCAGCTTAAGCTGGCCCAGCTTCAACATGAGAAGCAAATTGTGGATGCCTATGCTGCTCATGGAGCTCAAATCAAAGCTTGCCTCCATTGGTTGGAGGTGGGCGATAAAGCCTCTAAGGAGTTTTTTCATGCTGTCAAAGCCCGACATACCATTGTTGGTATTCAAAAAATCAATCAAGGATTTGAAACCCTTACTGAGCTCCCTGTCATTCTTCAAGCTTTCATTCAACACTATGAAAAAGTGTTTTCTCTGTAGGGAAATTTTGTTGCGTGGGAGGAGGCTCTTAAGGTGTGTATTGCTGTTACTCCAAACCGCATAGCGGTTGAGCAGTGGGCCTTTTGTGAGAAACTACTTACCATCAATGATCTCAAAGAAGCATCATTTTCTATGGCCGAAGATAAATCTCCTAGATGTGATGGCTTTCCCTGTGAATTCTACAAGCACTTACGAGATGTTATAGGTCCTGACCTGCATAAATTTTATCTTGAAGCCTTTCATAATAAAATTTTAGGTGCTTTAATCAATAAAGGGAATATCAAATTCATACCTAAGTTTGGCGATCCTGAGGATATCTGCAATTGGAGGCCCATCACCCTATTGAATGTCTCCTACAAGATAATTGCTAAAGCTTTAGCTCTCAAAATCAGACATCTCCTTCCTCTTATTGTTCACCCTAAGCAAACTAGTTTTATTAAATTTAGGTACATCCTTGACAACATTATTATTGTTTGGGAAGGGATGGAATGGGCTTATCAGTCTACACAAGCCACTTTATTCCTTAAAATTAATTTTGCTAAAGCTTATGACCGCATTGAATGGCCTTTTATCCTTACCATGCTCCAAGCTCTTGGATTCTGCTGGTGTCCAAAATGATGCTTATGCTCTAATAGGCTGCCAATATACCCTCAGATGGATTTTAGGAATGGTTAGCTCCAAAATGTAATGAGGTCTTATGGTAAGTGGACCAACTATAGGGACAAGACTGCCCTCTTCTGCTTCTGGCTCTGCAAAACCAAGGTGGGTGCACCTAACCTAGTATAAAATACACTTCATACACCAAGAACTAGGTTTGAATAACAAATAACGGGATAGTAAGAAAGTACTAAGTGTTAACCACACACTCATTGACTCTCCATTACTATGGGTAGAACCACATACAACCAAATACTGAAAACTAAAGGATGGTTCTTAATTTATATGTTTGAATCATAACAACCTCAATCAGGACAAGTCAACAAGGAAATACTTATCTAGGCCAGTGCCTCATCCATTGGGCAAGGTTTTTTATACTGATTACACACACACACTAGAATATATCTGAGATTCAAAGCCATAAACACATTTACAATCTCCTTTACTACTTATAAAATATCCTTACATAGACAAAAGATAAATCTATGTCCCATCTAGAGCATCATTTCATCTAATCCTGGATGAGAACTCAAGAAAAAAAACATATACATAAAATTATTATGCAATGAACTAGAAAGTTCAAAATTCATCTATATTGACACAAAGGAGAGATAAGAATCATGTGCCTGTATTAAGTATGAAGAATCTTCAAGTGTATACAATAAATCCAAAGAAACCAAACTTGCAAACTATAGCTTAGACCTGCAACTTTCTTTCTATTGTCAAAATATACCAAAAGAGAACATTACAATACCAACTGGGCGGAAGACTTACAACCAGAAAATAGTTTGAAAACCTAACTCCCAATAATAAAAAATGATCACGGAAATCCCTTTATACCAAGTTTACAATGCAAGCACAATGATCATTTCCCACTCAAAATTCAAAACCACCTAACCCCACTAAAAAGTTAACACAGACAAGATAGGGATCAGGCTGCAACATGCAAGCTCAAACAGTCTAAATCATTAGTCAAATAGCCCTGTACTGGTCCAAGTACCAGATCATCATCAAACCCTAAGAAAATCGGACACATTTGACCTCTGCAATACACTTTAGGGTACTATTTCATTAACTTCTCCATGTTGAAACATCTCCTCTACAATCATCTCACATCTTGGAGCACACTGGAACGACAGAGAAGATCAATTTCACCAACTTTGCCCCTTTCTGTCATCAATTTCAGTCCTATTGGTCATTGGAGACATCTCAGAGATTTGAATTTGAAAATAAACGGTCACATTACTGTTTTACCCTTCAATCGGCGGCTCACATTCAAAATCAGATCAACAATAAGTCGTGGTCATTGATCCTTTATCTTTCGCAGGCTCAGCAACCTTAACTCATCTCGGCACCTCGGGTTACATTCAGCGAACACGCGACAAAGGAAAATCTCAGTCGCAGAATGAAAATCCAAACCCCAGCTAGATCCAGCGAACACACGACTGCACGTGTTAAAAAAGCTCCTTTAAGTCATCTGGCGAACTGGCGACTGAAGTCATTTCTCCAATTCGCGGAAAGAACAGTGCTACCACTAAAACATCATGTGAGCTAGCGAAAAGAAGAAAATTTTGTCAGGTTGCCACAAATTTATCAGGACCGCCAAACAGTTGAGAACCCACCTCAAACTCTACAACTGCGATGCCACCTGTCGCCACACTACTCGTCGCAACTGCCTAGTCACCAACACTGGACCCACGCCGATAAAAGCCTTACCCCCTTGGAAAATTGGACGGTGGTCGCATAATCGCAAAGGGGAGGAATATTCCTCATGATCATGTGACAACCGTAGATCTTCTGCATTGTCACTCCACCTAAGAATACCAGGCCCACCATTACGCGACCACATGAATGAAGCAAAGCAAACCGCCAGCCAAGTCGCTGAATGCTAGCCACTTAACCGCTAGAATCAAGCGACCAAGCGACTAACCGCCCGTAGGATTGCAAGATGTTAACATATAACTACCAATCTTTGGGAGATCACGCGACTCACAGTCACTGGATCGCAAGATATCAGCCGCTAACTGTCAAGAAATAAGAGAATGTGCGACTAAAGAGAAAAGACCGCCCGCCAGGTCGCTAAGTGCTAAGGGATTAACTGCTAGAAACCAGTGAACAGGAGATAACTGCAAGTCACCAGGTCACGGAATGAGAACTAATCGCCAGAGCAAGGTGACAACAAGAAGAACATAGGGCAGGACATTTTTACAAAAACATTTGCAGGGAGGAAGCCAGTTTCATAAGATTTTGCGAGGATTGGAAAATGGACTAACAGTGGCTCTAGTTGGGGATGCATGTCTCTTGCAGGCATGGCAAGGATTCAAAATCACTGGGCGAGCAGACCAACTCAAAATTTTGACTCAAAAAACACAAAGTAGACAAAAACAAGGGAACCTAAACTACTGTTCATGGAAGAGATACTTCAAGAGAAGTAAAACTTTAAGAATTGTCCATGAACAGGCAATTCCAAAGTACCACCAATTAAATCCTTCAAGATATATGAATATGTTCCCCACTTGCCTTCAACAAGATAAGGGCCCAACCAAATAGGATCAAACTTTCCATGCCTTCCCTTATCTTCCAACCTTGCATTCCACATCAGGACCAGATCATCAATTTCAAAACTTCTTTGAGTTGTCCTCTTATCAAACAAATTTTTACACTGCCTCTGCAATGTCTCATTTCTCTCATGTGCATCCCTCCTTATCTCCTCTAACTGGATCAATTCATCCATTCTCATTCTCATCTCATCATTCAAATCTTCATCATATGCCTGGATGAACCTGTACATTTGCAACAAATTGTTCTGAGGTAATCTAGCATTTATTCCATAAACTAGGTCAAAAGGGGCACAACCTATGGCTTTCTTTACAGTTACTCTGTCAGCCCACAATGCCCACCAGAACTTTGAGTCCCAAGCCTTCTTATTTCTGTCCAACACCCTCTTGAGTATCTTAATAAGGCTTTTATTACTAGATTCAGCCTAGCCATTTCCTTGTGGATGATATGGGGAAGAGAATGAAATGTGTATCCCATATTGCTAACAAAAATAACCAAACTCCTGTGATCTGAAGCACATTGCATTATCAACCACAATTGTCTCTGGGAAACCAAATCTAGTGAGAATATTCAGCATTATAAAATCAGTCACCACTTTACTAGTAGCCCTCCTAGTAGGGATAGCTTCAACCCACTTGGTAAAATAGTCTATTGCCACTATTATGTATGAATGTCCACCACTAGACTTGTTTGGAATCTCACCAATGAAATCAATACCCCACTTCTAGAAAGGAGTCTGAACTGAAACAGGTTTGAGTGGTAATTTCCCATTGAATTTCAGCTTACCTACAAATCTTTGGCATGCATCACACTTCCTCACAAACTGATGTGTGTCCTTAAAGATAGTAGGCCACCAAAATCCAAATCTAAGGATCTTGTGGGCTGGGGTCTTTTCCATATAATGTCCTCCACATACACCTTGATGCATTTCCTCTAGCAGAGTCTTAGATCTTTCATGATCAACACACTTTAGCAATACTCCTTCATTGCTTCTCCACCACAACTCACCATGTATAATGGCATACCTTGCTGACTGTAACTTGATAGTCCTCCTCTTACTCTCATTCATGTCAAGGGGAAGGACCAACCTCTACAAGTAGTTAATAACATCTTTATACCAATCACAGTAATCCATATCACAAATATATGGCCTCTCTTCCTCCTCTAACATGTTCACATGATTTGCAACCAGATTACTCTGAGCCATCAACTTTGCAAGACCAAGGCCTCTCACCAATTTTGTAATTTGGATATCAATATTGAATTCTTGGATCCTATTGATCCATCTACATCTTTTACCTGAGACCTCTTGTTGCACTAGAATATCCTTAACGACAGCACTAGGAACATAAGCAACCACCTTGGCTCCCACAAGATAACACCTAAAAGCCTTGACTGCTTTGACTAGGGCATAAGCCTTTTTCTCAGTGATATCATACTTCAATTCTGCTACATGTAAAGACTTACTAAAAAATGATATGGGTTGCTCATATCCATCTGAATTCTTTTGCAATAAAACTGCTGCAACCGTATGATAAGAAGCAAAAGAAAAAATCTGCATGGGCTTACCATAATCAGGGGTCCTCAAAACAGGGGTATCCTTGATGGCTTGTTTGATATTCTTGAAAGACTCATTTTCTTCTTCATTCCACTCCACTTTTTCATTTTTCTTCAACATTCTAGAGATGGGAATACAAATTTCTGCAAAGTTAGTAACAAATCTTCTTAGAAAATTTACTTGCCCAAAGAAAGATTGTACTCCCTTAACATTCCTTGGTGGTGCAAGCCTGTCTATTGCCACAACCCTTTCAGGATCAACTCTCACTCCATCCTTGGACACAATGTGTCCTAAGATCTTGCCTTCCACAACACCAAAAGAACACTTCTTTGGATTTAAAGAGATTCCATACTCCAGAGCTCTGATAAAGATCTTTTCAAGATGCTCACAATGTTGATCTCCCTTCTTTGAATATGCTGTGAGATCATCTTGATACACCACTAAAAACTTATTTATGAAATCAGCAAAGGCCATGTCCATAGCTCTCTGGAAAGTAGCTCATGCATTTGTCAAGCCAAAGGGCATCCTAACATACACATAGGTCCCCCAAGGAGTTGTGAATGCAGTCTTGAATTGTTCTGACTCCTTGACCATGACCTGATTATATCCAGAGAAGCCATCCATCATTGACATCAACTCTGATCTAGTGACCATTTGCAGCATGTTTTCCATATTAGGGAGACCATAGTTGTCTTTCAAAGAATTGACATTCAAATTCCTAAAATCAACACATAACCTAATGTCACCATTCTTTTTTCTGACTGGAACCAAATTTGACACCCAAGTAGAATGTCTGACAGGCTTGATAATGCCAGCATCCATCATCTTTTTAAGTTCATCTTGCATTTTTGGTGCCAAAGTAGGGTTCACAGGCCTTAATTTCTGCCTAAAAGGTTTAGTTCCTTCCTTTAATGGTATCTCATGTTGAAAGAGATCTTCTCTATATGCCTTCAAATCATCATAAGACCATGCAAAAATATGTCTAAATTTTTTGAGAAGATCAATCAAATTTCTTCTAGTTCTTTGAGATAAGCATTTACCTATGTAAATCTTTTTTGGTTCTTGGCTTGTTCCTAGATTCACTTCCTCCAAATCATTTTTCTTGTCAACAATTCTGGCAACACAAGCCCTCTCTTTATCATCAAATGTCCTTTCAAGGGCAACCAATCCCCTAGGGATCCTATTCGACTTTAGTTGCAAAACTTCCTTCCCAAGGACATTTTCTTTTCCATCGCTGATGTTAACATAGGTGCTAAAATCCATTTCCTGACCATCAAAATGAGATTCACAATGCAAGAATCTCAAAATATCCTGATCATCAGAAAATACTTGCCAATTCTCAACATCATCTGGGATAGAAGGCCTGGACTTACACTCAATTCTGGATATCCCTGCAAAGGTAACATCCTCTGGCCTTAAGGCTATGTTTGCTAGCAAATCTGCCATTTTTTTTTGGCTTCTATCCACCCAATCAATACCAAAGGCACTGAAACACTCAATTTCATCCCATACAGCATTCCTATATTGCTTCAACCTTTGGTGCTTAGATGCATACTTTGATCTAATTTGAGAAACTACTAACTCAGAATCACCAATCACCCTAAGATGTTTGATCCCATGTTTTGATGCTTGTCTCAAACCATTCAGTAGGGCTTCATATTTAGCAACATTGTTTGTGCAAGGAAACAAGAAAGTGAAAGAAAACTTAAAAGTCTTACCACTTGGGGATACCAATAACACTCCTAATCTAGCACCTTCTCTAGAATTTCCTCCATCAAAATATAATGTCCATAAGACACTATCTTTCATCGTGTTACTCTCATCATCAACCAAAAGGATAGGCTTGACTTTCTCCTGCATCTCACTCCTCTGGACTTGGAATGAGCCAATGTCAGTATCAACAAAACAATTCATGCTATCCTTTTCATTTTCCTCAATCATATGTAGAGTCCTAGCTTCCCTTGACACCTTCACACTCTATCCTTCAATATCAAAAGTGGCAAAGGACAAGTCACACTGAATACTTCCTCCCATGGAGGCACTCCATTTTCTAGATAACAACATTCCATATTGAGGAGGAATCTCAACTACAAGAACACTCATAGTCAATTGTTTGTTAGGAAATGCAGCTAATTTGTAAGGCAAAGCTTTGATGGTACCAATAATTGGCACTTCTCTTGAGTCCATAGCTTGGCATCTCCCGTGAGGTGTATCAACCTTTAGTCCTAATGATTTCATGATCTCTGCAGGCATGATAGTGTTTGATGCTCCAGAATCGATCATACAATTCTTCAATATTTTACCACCAATCACAAGGAACAAAAAGAAAGGATCAACTATCCCTACTGCATTGTTAACAATATTTGTATCCAAGAAGATTTGAGGGATCTTAGAAACAATTTCTTCACTCTTACTGTCAGGTGTGTCTTCCAAGGAAGCCACATGTTTGTCATTTCTATTCACCTCTTGGATTCCTACAAAAGAAACACCATTTACCCAATTCAAGGCATTGACCTTATGTTCTTCTATTCTCATCATTTCCAAAAGTGGAACCTTGATAGTGATCTGTGAAAGCAATTTAGACATATCAACTGGAACATACTTTTGGTTATTCATGTCTTCTTCAAAAATAGTGACAACTTTATCCTTTGTGAAACCAAATTTGTCTTCGAGAGGAGATTCCCCTCCCTTCTGAGGATTGGGAACAACTACCTCTACTGTCTTTGCTTTATTCTTAGGTGCCACAACAGGTACAACTTTCCTCTTTACCTTATGTTGTTGTAGATTATTTTCTATCCTCTTGATGAACATACTGCCTGGCTTACCAATTGCATTTCCAATTGTTCTATTCCTCAAGTTATAATTGCTTCTAGCTTGAGTGACCATGTCCGCAGTGATTTGAGCAATTTCCTCATCTAATGGTCTTCTTAAATAAACTTTCTCCTCACTCCTCACTGCACTACATCCAACATCATCAAACTCTTCATCCTCTTCATCAGAATCAATCTCATCCCACGCATGAGAAGAAGTCATCCCACACCCATCCTTGTCATATTGCTCCTCTTGTTCTTGATTCTCTTGTAAGTTTGAAGCAATGATACAATGCTCAGGGTCATGAGGAGACTGACAAGCAGCACACCATGGGATATCTTCAGTCATATTCACTGAATTTCTATGCAAGGGATCAGGGATCCTTCCATCAGGCCTTTCTTGCTTGGTTGGGAGAATGGGCTTGCCATCTTTCCACTGAGTGTTGTAAGGATAATTTTGCATTCTTGGCTGTCTGCTGAAATTGTTTGGAGCTAGCCTCTCCATAGTCACAACCCTGTTGTTTCCCTTTTCACCAGGCTTTAAACCTTCCAAAGCCTTCAAAATTTGTTTTAGATTGTCATCCTCTTTGGGTTTAGAGTCAGCAGACCTTCCCATTTCTTTCTTACTCTGCATTTGAGGCCTGCAATCATCTCTTCTTCCTATCTTTCCTAATATTCTTCTATTGCTCTCTATGTTGATGGCCAATTTGTAAGCTTCCCCAAGATTTCTAGGGTTCTTGTCCCTCAAGAGGTATCCCATTTTTGCATCAAAGGCATTCAAGTATGTCACAAGACATACCCTGTCATCTAATCTGATAACCTGCAAGAGCCTATGCATAGCCTTTTGGAATCTTATATTAAATTCAAGGACCTCTTCATTCTAATTCTTCTTTATGTTATTGAATGAGTCACCATCTTTTTGGTGTCCAAAATGACGCTTATGCTCTAATAGGCTGCCAATATACCCTCAGATGGATTTTAGGAATGGTTAGCTCCAAAATGTAATGAGGTCTTAGGGTAACTGGACCAACTATAGGGACAAGACTGCCCTCTTCTGCTTCTGGCTCTGCAAAACCAAGGTGGGTGCACCTAACCTAGTATAAAATACACTTCATACACCAAGAACTAGGTTTGAATAATAAATAACGGGATAGTAAGAAAGTACTAAGTGTTAACCACACACTCATTGACTCTCCATTACTATGGGTAGAACCACATACAACCAAATACTGAAAACTAAAGGATGGTTCTTAATTTATATGTTTGAATCATAACAACCTTAATCAGGACAAGTCAACAAGGAAATACTTATCTAGGCTAGTGCCTCATCCATTGGGCAAGGTTTTTTAGACTGATTACACACACACACTAGAATATATCTGAGATTCAAAGCCATAAACACATTTACAATCTCCTTTACTACTTATAAAATATCCTTACATAGACAAAAGATAAATCTATGTCCCATCTAGAGCATCATTTCATCTAATCCTAGATTAGAACTCAAGAAAGAAAACATATACATAAAATTATTATGCAATGAACTAGAAAGTTCAAAATTCATCTATATTGACACAAAGGAGAGATAAGAATCATGTGCCTGTATTAAGTATGAAGAATCTTCAAGTGTATACAATAAATCCAAAGAAACCAAGCTTGCAAACTACAGCTTAGACCTGCAACTTTCTTTCTATTATCAAAATATACCAAAAGAGAACATTACAATACCGACTAGGCAGAAGACTCACAACCAGAAAATAGTTTGAAAACCTAACTCCCAATAATAAAAAATGATCACGGAAATCCCTTTATACCAGGGTTACAATGCAAGCACAATGATCATTTCCCACTCAAAATTCAAAACCACCTAACCCCACCGAAAAGTTAACATAGACAAGACAGGGATCAGGCCGCAACATGCAAGCTCAAACAGTCTAAATCATCAGTCAAATAGCCCTGTAATGGTCCAAGTACCAAATCATCATCAAACCCTAAGAAAACTGACCACATTTGACCTCTGCAATACACTTTAGGGTACTATTTCATTAACTTCTCTGCATTGAAACATCTCCTCTGCAATCATCTCACATCCTGGAGCACACTGGAACGGCGGAGAAGATCAGTTTCACCAACTTTGCCCCTTTCTGTCATCAATTTTAGTCCTATTGGTCGCTGGAGACATCTCAGAGATTTGAATTTGAAAATAAACGGTCACATTACTGTTTTACCCTTCAATCAGTGGTTCACATTCAAAATCAGATCAACAATAAGTCGCGGTCGTTGATCCTTTATCTTTCACGGGCTCAGCAACCTTAACTCATCTCGGCACCTCGGGTTACATTCAGCGAACACACGACAAAGGAAAATCTCAGTCGCAGAATGAAAATCCAAACCCCAGCTAGATCCAGCGAACACACGACTGCACGTGTTAAAAAAGCTCCTTTAAGTCATCTAGCGAACTAGCGACTAAAGTCATTTCTCCAATTCATGGAAAGAATAGCGCTGCCGCTAAAACATCACGCGAGCCAGCGACAAGAAGAAAATTTTATCGAGCCACCACAAATTTATCAGGACCGCCAAACAGCTCAGACCCCACCTCAAACTCTGCAACTGCGATGCCACCTGTCGCCACACTACTCGTCGCAACTGCCTGGTCACCAACACTGGACCCACACCGACAAAAGCCTTAGCCCCTTTGAAAATCGGACGGTGGTCGCATGATTGCAAAGGGGAGGAATATTCCTCACAATCATGCAGCAACCGTAGATCTTCTACGTTGTCACTCCGCCTAAGAATACTAGGCCCACCATTACGTGACCACGCAACTGAAGTAAAGCAAACTGCCAGCCAAGTCGCTGAATGCTAGCCACTTAACCACCAGAATCAAGCAACCACGCGACTAACCGCCCGGAGGATCGCGAGATGTTAACATATAACTGTCAATCTTTGGGAGATCACGCGACACACAGTCACTGGATCGTGAGATATCAGCCGCTAACCGTCAAGAAACAAGAGAATGCGCGACTAAAGAGAAAAGACCACCTGCCAGGTCGCTAAGTGCTAAGGGATTAACCGCTAGAAACCAGCGAACAGGAGATAACTGCAAGTCGCCAGGTCGCGGAATGAGAACTAACCACCAGAGCAATGTGACAACAAGAAGAACATAGGGCAGGACATTTTTACAAAAAAATTTGCAGGGAGGAAGCCATTTTCATAAGATTTTGTGAGGATTGGAAAATGGACTAACAGGTTCGGTCCTAACTTCTTGCAGTCTGTGGAAATGCTTTTTGGTGGTGCCTCTATGTGCATTACTATCAATGGGTCTCAATATGGTATTTTTGGGCTTTTTAGATCCATCCAGCAAGGTTGTTTGCTGGCTCCTACATTATATGTGCTTGCTGCTGAAGGCTTTGGGTATTTGCTTGCCAATTTTGTTTCCTCTAGTTTGGTTCAAGGCATTTCCCTTCCCTGAGTCCTCTTCTTAGCTTGTTAATGGTCACTTTGTTGATGACTCCTTTCTCACTCTTATTGAGGATGAGGAGAACATTTCTTGCCTTACAGTGCCTAGACACCTTTGGTCAAGCCTTTGGATCTGCTATCCAATGGCATAAGACTCTTTGTTTCAAACAGTCTTTCCTTCTAGCTCCTCCTTGGCTTGCTAAGTTTGACTGGAAATGGGTTCAACATGGGGAAGTTTTTCGCTTCCTGGGGATTCCCTTTGCTTTCCATGGTTCTTCTATGGACTTATGGAATGTTGTGCTTGCCAAGATTGAGAAAAAGTTACAATATTGGATTTTTAAGCCTCTTTCCCTTGCTAGGAAATTTCAGATTTGCTCCAAAGTGTTGGCTGCTTCTCATGTCTACTACTCTTCATGTTGGGCTCTATCTAAAGCTACGTATCTCAAGCTGGAATGCCTCCTCAGAGACTTTCTTTGGGCCTCTGGAGCTGACAGCCACGAGTTTCACAGGGTTGCTTGGGAGTATTGCTGCCTTCCTTGTGATTCTGGTGGCCTTGGCCTTCTCTCCACCCAGAAGCAAGGTCATGCTCTCCGTGCTAAGTGGATTATTCGAGCTCTTACTGGTGATGAGGCCTAGAAGATTCTTGTCAGGCACTGCATCTCTTCTAGATTCCATGTTCACAGGTCAGCTTGCAAGGGCATTGGTCTTCAAACCTTGCTCACTATGAAAGAACCTCTTCAGATGCAGGGTACCTTCATCATCAAGAGTATTTGGAAGGCTTGGAAAACTATTAAGCCTTGGCTTCAATGGGATGGTGATGCCTTTCGCAATGGGCTTTCTTTCAATCAACAAAACCTCTGGTGGTCCCTGTTGTTCTCTATTCAAGGCATCCCCCTAGCCAAGATTCAAGGGGCCAGTGCTCTGCGTTTTTTCAAACATGGCATTCGAACTCCCAAGGACCTCTTTTCTAGGGCCACTATGAGTCTCTGTTCCTAGGAGGATATGCAAGTGCAGTATCATTTGGCTCGCACAGATCGTTAGACTTTTGATCTGCCGGTTTCTGTAATTCCTGATAATTTGCTTCATAAGCTTGTTATTCAGGCTGTTCGGCCCTAGTGGAAGGATTGGAAATGGTATCCTACCACGCCTTTCAGCAATTACAAACCAAGGCTGGGCTACAGGTGGTTGTCTCCCCATCTTCCGATGGTGGACACTCTTAACTAGAGATGGCATCTTCATTCTTCCACTTCTCACTAGAGCTCTCGCTTTCAGACCGTCTGGGCTACCATTACGGAGCCCAAGATGGCTCTTTTTGCTTGGTGTTTACTTTTCCAAGGTCTTCCTGTTGGACCTAGGCTCAAACTTTTGGGTGTTCATGACCCTCGATGTCCTTTTTGTGGTCACCCTGAGACGTTTTTACACATCTTATGGTTCTGTAGGAGAGCTCAACAGTACAGGTAGTGGATTCATGATTTTTTCAAACCTTTTAGGCCTGAGCCTTTCTCCTGACATATGATTGTCTTAGGAGATTCTCCCAGACTTCCTTCCAAGTTTATCCAGATTTGGCATACTTTCAGGATGGAGATTTTGTTCACTTTGTGGAAAGATAGGAATGCTGTTATTTTTTCTCACAGCTCTCTTAATACGAATGTTGCACTGTATAACAAGGCTTGCATATGTAATTATGTCATGATGCAGATTTAGGTTCAAGCTAATAAAGTGGCTCTAGAGGTGGCTCACCTGCAGAAGCTGCTCAATCATTGGGGCAATGCCCCCTGCACTGTTGCCAGGGTTCCTCCGGATGCCATCTCTATTGAAGGTACTCCCCCCAGAGGACGTCGTCATGGGCGCGGCTCTTCGGCTCGCCGCTCCCGTACCCCGTGGTCTCAGGCTCCCCGCCACCACTCTCCTAGAGGTGGTGACAATGGTTGGCGACACCGCTTTGCTTCTCCACCTCGTCGTGCTCCTGGGTGGTCTCCGGCTCCGGCTTAGTCCGCCCCTCCTGATGCTCTTGGCAATCGTCGTGGTTGTGATTGGCATCTTGCCACCTCCTCCAAGTTTCCCCACATGGCGCTGGCCATTTTCCCACCCAGGGCAGAAGAGAATGAGAAGAAAGAAGTTGAAGATGATGGTTGGTCGCTTCCTGACCCTCCTGTTAACCCCAATGATGTGTGGGGTTCTGATGATAAAGATCCTCCTCCTTCTGGCACTGCTCTTGCTGCTTAAAAGCTTTATGCCTATTTTTTTTTTATGAATAGTTGTTAACTATTTCCAGCTTTGCCATGTGAACTCTGCAGGGTGATTTTTATGTCCCCCAACCACTTTTTTGTGAATATGTAACTTTAATATTTTATTAATAGAAAAGGCACTATTCATCAAAAAAAAAAATTCAACTTAAACAAGGGAGTATTACTCATAAATGCATTTACAGAGGTGAGATATTCTCACTAAAATCCAAAACCAGAAACTAAATCCTACAAAGAACTATCCTTCAAAACATGAATGACTTTTATTCAAAATCTAGGAGCAGAGAGTTGAACAAAAGAAAGCAAATCCATATAGAAGAAAAAAGAAGCCCCAAATTTGATTCTATGTTGACACTTGCCACTTTCAACTTCATCAAAATCTGATATACAAATTTATCCCTTTCTTAAAATCTGATCTGCAAAATATTCGATTCTCACCTTCCCCTCATTATGATGACAGTAACACAAGAATATCTGATTTTGCTCTATCCTCACATATTATTTTCTATGTTTTCAGGAAATATGTCTTTTCTACCTTCCATGCCTGCCCGTGAAATGTTTTGCACATAATGAAACGTATTTAATGGTGACATTATTACCTCCTCCTTTGTTGGTAAAAATACCCATTTTTGATATCCTTTGCAAATGGACTCTAATGCATAGCTTCACACACTAGAGGCTTGTTTTTGCAATATGTTGACTTTGTTGAGAAAGTGGGGTTATTTAAGCTCCACGTACAATATCCCTAACATTTTTCTTCTTAGCATAATTAGAGAGGACCAGGACCCTAAAAACTACTTCCACCTTTATCCATTGATCATTAGAGAGATGTGGTCAATTGTGATGTGGTTCAGTAACAATTGTCTTCTCAAGTTTTGACAACATCTTTTTTTAATTCATTATTCACATGAAGAGCACAGAGTATCAATATCAAGCAAGAAAATGTAGTGTATGAAGAGATAGTCTTTAACCAATCATCTTAAATATTAAATAGAACCATTTTGAGCACCTTCCAATGAACATGGTTACTCATAGACACTCTCTCACACTGATATTCCATTAGATAATAGTTTTCATTTTTTTCCAGATAATGTTGTGCTTGATCATTCCCTTCTGTTCTCTCTTAAGTTTAAACCAGTCCTCCATTTTTTTCCCAAATAATTGTATATCACTTGTATATTAACAATGTTGAAAGACTTCCCTGAGCCTTATGGTGGATTGCTTAAAAAATGTGCTAGTGCTTTATCTCTGTCATTATCATACATGGCCAACACCCGAACAAAAATATATGAAGGGAAGCCCATTACCACATATTTGTTAATTATTTGATCCCTTACTGTGTAAGTCCCTTCACCAAATCGAGATCCTTCTTTGGTTGCTTTGGCTCTTCATCCGTGTATCTTAAAACATCATTCAATACAAAATAACCCTTTTCCATGCTTCACACTTTGCATACATATCAACCAGAGCATCTCTGCTCATAATATCTAACAAAGTCTCCTAATAAACAATTAACATTTCTTTGAGGCATTCATCCAATTCTCAAAACCCATCAATACATTCTTAAAGACATTTTCTACAAATGCTCTCCTCTCAGAAAAACAAAAAGAAATGCTGCAAACAGTAGCCGCCCAGCACAAAATCACCAGCCTCAATATAGTGTGAGCAGCAGAAAACCCTAAGACATATTCCATGCGCAGCTATTGAACTGTCTTGATCATACATCTTTCACTACTCACGCAACAACGCAGGACGTTCACCGTTTATTTTGTGCTATATGCTCGACCTTTATACTTGTTATATTGCCTTATGGAGAAGGTTAAAATGCATGCCTCCATACATGGATGTTGTGGATTCTTGTGTTCTTGTGCAAGTCAAGCATTCCATAGACCACTTCCTAGCTGTGTATTAACGAAGATACTTGAAACCCATGTAAACTTTAAAAAATTGAAGTTTATAATGTTGTTTTTCATGTGAGAAATTTCAATGGGCCCAAACATTACCAATTAAATGCCTCTTTTTAGTTCAACCTTTCATCCATTACACTGGGCACATAGTTTCAATTATCAAAATGTAATTCACTCCCAATGCAAATCATAAAATATGGATTTAAACCATTTCTTTATGCATCCCTGATTTTCAAACAATATGCTCCCAAACCTTTATCCTAGATCTTCAAATAATGTCATCATCTATAAAAGAAATGGAGGGCCGGCATACTTTTAAGCACCACATTCAAATCAAGATTATTTAAATAATAAGATCTTGATAAATTAAAATGGTCTTATAATGTCATAATGCATGTTGGGTTCCTTTGTGGATCTAAGTAAACAATTTTTTGTTCTAAAACAATCTGATCCTGAAATGTACTGAAACTATAACAATATGTATTCTAGATCTAAAATATAAAGTAGGTTTCTTTCTGTTTTTTTATTCTAACAACTACCTCCAGACTTGAAAACTAAATAAATTGCATTTGAAATCACCCTGAAAAACTGATCAAACCTCCACATGAGATCATAAGACAGAACAGAAATGTAGACACATGATAAGATAATTGCTATCATTAAGATAATTTTATTTAATTCCTCTTAATTTGCAAAATTTTAAAATTCAAACATGGGCTCCCAAGCTAATTTGACAAGCTGAAGTTTTCAGAGTTCTTCAAACCTCCAAAAGATTGGGCTTTGAAAAAATGTCAAATCAAGTCCAAAGGCTATGCAATTGAACGGGAATACTTACACATGTCAAGAGAATAAGTATACCAAAGGGCATCTCATAACGATCAATAGAATAAAAGATATTAACTTTCAAAGTAGGGTACTCAGACATATCTATAGAGTGCAGACAACAAAATCTTCTAAAACCTTGTTTGCTTTTGGCATGTTAAAAATACCAAACTAAACCTTGAGGCTCTACAAATGAACAAAGGGATATATGAACATAAGTAGAATCACAAAAACTAATCCACTTTCCTTGACGATCATCCGAATTCGAAATATCAATCGGTAAAGTGGGCAACTTCAACATATCTGAAAAGGCAAAACAACTTTTCCAAAACCTATTTAGTGCTCTGAACACCTATCAAATCTGACTGTCATGATCTGAAAATGAACATGCACACCTTCCTATAACATATGAGTATGCCTACCAAGCCATTTCTCATGACAGTCAATAAATTTATAAGTACTACTCTTTAAAGTAGGCCATTTGGGAAAATTTGGCAAGTTTGTCCAAGAGGATACTCTTTGCATGTTGAAGATATAATGACACTCCAAATTGCAAAAAAATTGAAGGTGCCAACAGATGCAAACTAGTGCCAAGTGGTTGCTTGTTGGTAGAGTGAATGGAAACGTACTAGGTGCTACCTATGTCACCACTGACCAAATGTCCACAAAAGCTACCAATATTGTTCTGTGTGTGGAAAGAGTTTGTGGAGGGCCTTGCACTAGTGTTGGGTTTTCTACCGAGTTTTTTGCTGTCAAGTCTATGTTTGCAGGGGGTACCCGTAGCCTGAGCAATGTCACATGCTTGTGGTTGCATGTGATATATCATTGGACCTTGTCTTGTTGACCTAGCCTAGTGGTACTTCTCGTTACCCTGCTATGGCACAAGATGTGATATTTGCAGTTGCTAACAGAAAAATTGCTTGATGCTATTGGATATGGGCTTTGGTTGTTGATATCAACAAAGCTAGGGTGCAATATATCTTGCTTCCCAAGGTGTACGTCTTGTTAAGTTTTTGGGTTCTCACCTTGCTTTGTGGGGTTGTGACAGATTTGGTACCTCTGTCTATTAGGGGTACTAGTGATAGTTCTCCTAGGGCCATTTTTTCAAATCCCATGTGTTGCTGGTAGCTGGGTATTATGATGTTAAAAGATGAGGTGGGCCATGAATATGGCATGCTCTACTCTAGTGTTGTTAGACCCTACATTTTTGGAACCCTACCTTTGTAGCTGGGTTCCATTTGCCAAATTTTTGGTGGTCCTTTACAACTTTGGTGGGTAATGCTACACATTCTTCTTATTGTGCCTCCTATGGGTGGTGGTATTTTTCTTGGTACAACAAATCTTCTTGGGTTTGTAGCTACTTCTTTGGTAGAACCTTTCTTGGGCCCTCATTAGGAAGCTAGGATATGTACCTCTGCAACTTTTATAGGTTATGCCCTCTACATTTTGAATGGAAGGAGAGGAGCTAAGGTGCTTTACTGGTGTCCTATACCTAAATGTGATGAATGCATTGAAGATGGGACTTTGTACCCCTATGTTGTTGGCTCTTATCAAATGAGGGATTCCTGGATTTGGGTCTCAAACTCTGGGGTATGCATTTGTTGCAGTTCTATAGAGGTACATATGTAGCTTTTGCAAATCAAGTGATGGTTGTTTTTTTTTTTTTTAAATAATGGTTGTGGCCTAGGGGACTCATTTTGGGCGCTCGATTGATCATAATCAAATTTTTACTCCAAATACTCTTATCTACCCGTGTTCCTAGATGTCCTATGGAGGTGGGTGTTGTTCTTGCAATTTTGGTGGTGGTCCTATTATGCTCTAGTTTCTTTTATGGAGCTCTAGTATGGGGGTTCAACTTTTCCCTCACTAGTTGTTCTATCTCCTATGGAGATGGAGTAAGTTTGACGACCTTTATTTGACTGTTCAAGGCCTCCCTTGGAGGTGGAGATGGTTTAGTTACCAATATCCCAATTACAATCTTCTATTGAGGTGGAGATTTTTTTGGGTTTTGAGGTCTAGCCTCTTAAAGATAAGGGTATTGACCCTCTCTTGGATCCTACCAAGCAATGTTTTTTAGCATTTGGTTTTGGTTATAAGCCCACCCCAGTCTTATTGTGGGTCGTTTGTGGTTCGTTTCATGTGTTGTTAGTCATTGGTTGGCTTATGTGTTGCTAACAGCCTATTTGGCCTCTATGTTGTAAGTGGCTTGTTATAGCCTATTTTTTATGTTGCTATTAGCCTTGTTGGTTATGTACTATTAATGGCATGTGTTGGCCTATGTATTGTAAGTGACCTTTTGTAACATGTTTGCATGTGACTTGCTTGGGCCTTTGTTTCTTGGAGTGAGCACCCTAGTATTGCTCCTTTTAATAATTGAAAAAAACTTATGAATTTACCATAGATAATAATTTAATTCATTCTTCTCATTCTGGATTGTATGTTTCAAATCTTCCCACATGACTTTATAGTTTGTTTTGAAGCTAGGTAATCAAATTCAAATACTAAAGCAATTTCATTTTTTATGGATTGTGGAAAACTAATATTCTTAATTTCAAATATTTTTTAAATTGTGATTTTCCATGGTGTGAATATTTTGGAATAGTGGAGGATTAAATTTTAATACACAATTTACAACAAATAAAAAATGATGTAAGAATACCACGAAGATAGTTGCATATTGGTAATGGATTCATGCCTATAAGGGCCTAATTGTTTTGACCGATCAAATAGTAACATATTATTTTTTTCAATTTAAAAATTAAGATTTTTTTAATCGTTAAGAAATAAAAAATTATTACAATAGTACTAGTCTAATGTCATGTAGTAATAAGATACTATTGATCCATTAAACATATAGATATATTAAAGTGGCTTTTATTTTTTCCTACATTTTTATTTTGATCACACCTTCTCTTTGATATAAACTAATTAAAATAAACACATTTTATTCAAACTTTCATAAATAAATATAAATAATAATAATCCTAAATAATAATTTTGAAATGAACTTAAAAATATAAAACTACACTATATTTAACATAATTTCAAATAAAACTAAAATCATTTACATAAACACTAAAAACTAAAAGAAAATAATATTAAAAAAATTAAAATTAAAATGACAAAAACATAAATATTATAAACTGAGCCTACCTAACACACTAAAACTTTGAATATTTAAAAAATACTAAATAGTATCCATTACTTTGAAATTTTCACATTGGGACATATTTTCCTTTCTAACTTCTCTTTTAGATAAACTTAATGTAAGTAGATACACATTCCTATCAAAAGATATGTATGAGCATTTTTTATTTATTTATTATGCTTGAACGAGAACTTAAAGATAAGGAAAGATAAGAGAATCCCTTTGATGGAATGCCGAAAGGGAGAAGAAATTTGAGATGCATACCATTTAGTCCACTTTGTTGAAAAGCGTGGATTTGAATCTATTCATATTCCATATATTTTATTCCTACCAAATCGGTTTGACAAAAACCATTCTATACTCCAAAGGACTTCTTCAATATCAATGTTTATGGTCAAAAAAAATACCTCTTTCTTGTGTGGACTATATTTTTTTTTCGAATTTAAAAATATAAATATCACATCACCTCCTACGGTTGACTTGGTGAAATTGGAAACCAATAAAAATGTGGTCTTGAAGAAGATAAATATGCATGGTTTTAAAGAAAATAAATATGCAGGGTCTTAAAGATTAAAAATATGAGTTCTTAACTATTCTTTCTATAATGTCTCTTTACAATGTCTCATTTCATTTTAGCTAACCATTATAGAGGTTTGCCCATCGATGGTGGTCTTCTAATCGTAGGAAGGTTCTCCAAGGGTCTTGTACCGAGGAGCAAATTAGTTTGTCCCTCATTAAATGAGGTGACTACTCTAGACTTTCAAAAACCTAATGAGGGACTTGAAATCTCCCTTCCTGATACTTTGGTCAGCCAAGTTGTGTCATCATGGTAGAAAGTGTTGGTTGGGAAGTTCTTGTCGTTTGGGCCATCAATGGAGATGGTTCGCAAGTGGATTGACTCTACTTGGGATTTGAAAGGAGGTCCCTCTACCAATGCAATGTCTGGCGACCTTTTCCTTTTCAAGATCTCTCTGGATGAGGATGTAAGGAAGATCATGTCGAGACAATGAGCATTTGGGAAACACTTACTCTCTCTTTGCAAATGGAAACTAGGATTTGATCCGGAGCTGAATTTGAATAGTATGGCACCTATGTGGGCTCATTTGTCTGGCCTACCTTTGGAGTTCTAGGACGAGCAAATTTTTAAATGGATGGGGAATACCTTTGGCAATATCTTTGCAATAACAAGGTGATGAAGTCCAAAGATAGGTGTATTTTTGCTCACTTTTGTGTTAATATAGCTATACATAAAACTCTTATGAGCTTCATTGTTTTACAATCAAAAGTTGGAAATAGAACATAGGCTCTTGTCTATGAAAATGCAATCACTTTCTGCCAAAGATGAGTCGGGACATTTGATTACTGACTATAAGACCCTACACCTAAAAATATCCTCATGTATCCAACAAAAATTCATCTACTAATTAAATAAATATTATTATTTAATTAATTAATTATTTTGCTTCTTCTACTATTATTTAAATAAATATTTATTATTAATAAAAATAATTCATTTTATTTTTCCTTCTAAATATTAAATAAATTCTTATTTATTTAATAAAGCTTTTGTCATAGCCTATTTCTTCTATTTATGAAATAAACACCCTTGTTTACTTTATAAATTCATTTATCCTCTTCTTTTCATATTAGCCAATAACCTTTAATCACATGAATCAACTCCTAAATTTTATCCTTGCACCACTTGTCGGTTGTCTCTTCATTTGACCTTTCCCACTTTGCCTATGTCTAGGTTCAATGCACCTTGAAAAGTTAGCACACATTTACAACCACTTAATCTTAGTCACTCATTTTCTTATTGCCTCTTAATCCTATAAACTCCTTTCAAAACCCTACCTAACCTTGCATCCTATGTAATCTCCTATTGTCTCTTAATCTAAACTGTTGGTTTTCATGAGGTTTCTATAAAATGTATTTTCTCCTCATTTTGACACTAATAATGCAATTAGATCTGCAACTTCATAAAACTTATCTAGCAACATCATCTAGCCATCTTATGCTATCTTATCTAATGCTACCTTATCTTATGTTATCATATTATTATCATCTTGCTATCTTGTTATTAATATCATTATCAATCTATCATCACAATCATTTGCTTGATCAATCAAGTATCTCCATTCTCAACAAGCTCTTGTACTTTGTGCTACACAACTAAGAGCATCAACATTTCATCAACACAAGATCTTGGAAGATAGGAGGACAAGGGAGTCAAGTGTTTCATGAAGGCATTGTCGTTTATTTGATATTTATATAAAATGTCTTTTGTCCTTTTATGAAGTAGTGTTCTCATAGATGATGATTGAGTGCTTATAGATTTGTTTCTTATGGTTAGACTCTATTAGGATTCATAGTTTTGTATGCAATTTTTAGTCATCGTCAGACCTTTATGGTTGAACAGCCTAAGCCAAATAACCAAAATTTAATAATAGATGAAACCCAATTCAAAAGCTATTCATTTGGCCTCAAATAGTATCACCTTTGTCATTGATCGATGGATGCCAAATAAGCCAAACCTGCCAGCTTGTATTGACAAGGATAACCATTATCAAACTAACCTCCTTAAGGAACAAAGGGAAGTTGAATCTCATGAGAAGTTGTTAATTAGGGCATCCACCAAAAGAAGAAAACATGGGCATTCATTGCAATCCTACCCTCCTAGCGACTGCTGACATTGGGAAGACAATGAAAGAATGAAGAAATGAACAAGGTTCAAAAGAGAACTTTAAGAAGACTTCTCTCCCTAACAGGAAAGGAAATCACTATATAAGATATGGTGAGGAAAAGTGTTGTTATATGGAGAGGGAGCAAGGAATTTCCATAGAAATGTTTGATCCTTCAAGAAAGCATGTTGATGGAAAGGATAGTGCTATCAACTAGGGACCTAATACTGTTCTCTTAGTGACTAATGGCATTGGGGTGTTATTGAGAGAACAAGTAATGACAAAAGACTCAAATGTAAGCACAAACGAGTATTCTCTACTTGAAGACAAAGGAACTAGAGGGGATAAGGAATTAAAAAAGGGACAACTTTGTGAGGACATGGTAATGGCACCAACCAATCCCCCTCCTCAAACAAAGGACACTGAAAAAACAAACAAAAAGAGGAAAACAAGAGGAAGGAAGGAAGTTGGGGTTGGGGCCTCAAGGCCCTCTGTTAGGTTCTGCAAATACAAGGAAGCAGAAAGGGAATAACCTGTCAAAGGTCAAAGGCCCTTGATTTAATCTCTAAAAGCTAAAAATGAGGATTCTCTCTTCAAATGTTTTAGGTTTAAAAAACCCTTAGAAACAACATGCCTTAAGGTGTTGTATTTTGGAGAAAAAGATTGAGGTTATTTTACTTCAAGAAATGAAAATGTCTGAAAATAACTTGGCCATTATTGTGGGTTATTTTTTGTCAAGCTCCTCTTACCAAATCAAGAAATTTAATGGTGCTTCTAGTGGTATTTATATCATGTGGGACCCTAGGATGGTCAAAGAGAACCTGATATGTCATTCTCATAGCTTTGTGGTAGTCACTTTAGGAGCTGGTAAGCTCACTTGGAATATGCTCAATTTCTACACACCTAACACCCAGTTGAGAAGACAAATTGTCTAGAAGGAGTTAGATAAGATGATAATAGACAACAAAAAATCATTTTGGATGGCTTCTTGGGATTTTAACATGCCATTGTTCCCCTCAAAGAATTTGGACGGAGTGGTGGATCATTCTGACAACATGGGAGATCTGGTTGAATTTATCAATCTAACTAGGCTATTAGATATTAAACTGTTTGGACAAAAATTTACTTGATCTAACAAAAAGAGAGGAAATCACCTAATTGAGGTTAGGCTTGATATTTTCTTGGTATTCTCTCATTGCAACTTGGGATATGTGCCACTTTATGTACCCTATAAAGGATAGTTTTAGATCACAACCCAATTCTCTTCAGTTGGAAGAACAATTGTGTCTAAGGTTTGGTACCCTTTAGGTATGAGATTATATAGTTTGTGCATCTAAAATTCAAAAATTTCATACAAAACTAGTGGAGTACTCCAATTCAAGGTTCAACTAGGTTCAAAATTGACTAGAAGTTGGACTCAATTAGGAAAAGGGTCAGAGATTGGAATAGATTGACCTTTGGGAATATCTTCTCTCAAAAAAGGAACTAGACAATTAACTAAAGGAGATCCAAGAAAAAATGGAAATAGGGGATAATTCATAGAATATATGCAATGAGGAAGAATCCAAAAGACAAAAATGGAAGGATATCATAGCAAAGGAGGAGATTTTCTAGAAATGGAGATTTTGTATAAAATGGTTAAAAGAAAGGGATACAAACTCCTCATTCTTCCACAAGTCTGCATGTAAACATAAGAGGCAAAAAAAGATCACATTCCTAAAAGATAAGTGGAATTAGGATGTCACTAATGATCAATAGTTGGGACATTTGGATACCAAACTCTTTCATAGTGCATACATAGATAGGAAGAAGAATGTTGCAAATGAAGAGAAAATCCTACAATGTTTACAACCAACTCTCACCCCTGAGGATAATAACAAAATTATTTTCCAAGTTTCTTAGGGAGAGGTAAAGGAGGTAGTATTTTCTACGGGAGAGATTATAAATCGCCTAGACTAGATGATTTTCCTATGGCTTTCTTCTAGGAGTTCTAAGAAATAGTCAAGTTTAATCTTACTATGGCCACTAGGGACTTTCTTAGAACAGAGTGAGTGCTCAAGAAAATTAAAAATATATTCATTGTATTAGTGCCCAAAATAAAAGATCAAAAAATGGTGGAGGATTTCATAAATATAAGCGTATGCAATATTTTCTACAAGATATTCACCAAAGTTCTCATTAACAAAATTAATCCTTTCCTTGATAGTATCAACAATTGTAAGTAGAAAGATTTTATGCCAAGACGTCAAATCTTGGATGCTATCATCACTACCCATGAACTGGTCCACTTCATGGACAAACATGATGCCCCTAGGATGGCTCTCAAGATTGACATCTCTAAAGCATATAACTAGGTTAAATAGGAATATCTTTATAATGTTTTAGACAAGTCTGGCTTCAATGAGAGACTAATTAACCTCATAAAAGAGTGCATAGAAACTATTAAATTCTTTTTCCTGGTAAATGATATCCCAAAAACACAATTTGGTGCTAAGAAGGCATTGACACAAGGTGATCCCTCTCCCATTACCTCTTCATTACTCTTGTGGAGGTTCTAGGAAAGTATTTTTTGTGTCTTCTTAATACAAGTAAACTCCAAGGAATCAAAGTTGCCTCCACACTACCTGCAAGTGCTCTACAATAGTTTGTTTATGACACCATTTTGTCCAGAAAAGATTTGATGGTTGAAGCAAAGGAACATTAGGATCTTCAGAAGTTTGGTAAATTTAGTGGATAGATTCTTTTAGTCCCTTTACAATTTTCTCCTTGAAAACTTCAAGGTAGCTAATATAAAAAGTCCAGTCTTCCCCACAAGCCCATATGAAATTAATGTTGCAAGAAATTGGGGGCTTCTAGTGCAGGAGCACCTAAGGGCCAAAAAAGGCCTATGATGCCATTAAGGCATAGATATTATAATTAAGATCAATTGTGACCCAACTTGATGTAACAAAGCCATTTTGGCTTCTAGATGTAATAGGTTAGTTCTTTAAGGCAAAATGTCCTATTTGGTCTAATAGGGGGCATAGGACCTAGATATGTAATAAGTGCATTTATGAGTGCTAAGGAAAGATTCGATATGTTTTTAATCATATTGGATGTATTAAAGGCAAATTTAAGCCTTTTTGGTCAATATAATTGTCTAAAGAGCTGGGAGTTAGAAATTACTAAATTTGAATTCAAAAAGTAATGGATAATTAAGCCTAAAGAGTAGTTTTAGGAATTACAATCGGTTTGGAAGTTGGAATAAGTTGTTAAAGAATTGTTAACATATGTTTATACCTATAAAAGGCTCTTGGTTATGATGCAGGAGCATCTTGGGTTCATGGAAATCCTATATCTCGGTAGCTTGTTAGATGTGCTCGGTAACTGCTTTGGATTTCTTGGTGGAGTGTTCTTGTTTGTTCACCAATGAGCTCGTTTACCACTCAGTGGTGTGTTATCTCTACTCAATGGTGTTATGTTTAGTTCTACTCAGTGTTATTCTTCATTGAGTGGGTTCAATAGATATTATGTATTGCTCGATGTTGTTGGTTCCTGGTCTCACCAACAGGTTTAGTTTTGGATCTTCTTTCTGGTTGGACCTGTGTATTTAATTTTGGTCATGATTTAATAAAGGGATTTCTCATTAGGAGGTGTGTGGACATAAATCTGGGTCATTGCTTTCTTGAATGTTGGATCTTGAAGATTCTTTTGGGCTGATTTGTTCTGTAGCCTCGTGTATAAATGTAATGATCTATTCTAGGTTTAGAAAAAGTTAGAGGAATAGGTAGAGGGATAGAAAGATGGAGATCGTGGATCTCGCATGCATGAGGATTATTCTATTTTTTATTAATTCCTATTATTTTGGCCACAGCTGGGAAGGCCTCACAGCCTGACATGTATCAAGTTTTAATGAATTAATATATATGATATGCTGCCCTTCTCTCATTTTCTGTGTTATTGCATCCGTGTTTTGATTCTGCAAGGTGGTCTGGTAATTGGGTGGGCCTTTGGCCCCACTTATCCTACCCTTCTTATGTCAAGTGGTATCAAAGAATGGTTTGCTCTAGAGGTTCCTTCTTGTAAATCTTAGTTGGTTATTTTTTTTAGGGTAGAAGATTGCGATCTAACCTACAATTGCAGAGGTTTTTAAGATGGTTCGAGGAAGAAATGCAAATCTAGGTTTCATTGATATGCTAAGACAATTTTTTCTAGATTGGAAGCTATTGAGACAGCCCAATGCCGAGGAAGACATCTTGATGACATTAGTGATGATGAAGATGAAGAAGTGCAAGAAGTAGCCACACCTACACCTATAATGGATCAAGGAGAAGAAAGATTCCAACAAGCATTGACAAGTTTGAAGGCCATACCATAGTTTAACCCTCCTAACTATAGTGGAAGGCTAGATTTGGATGAAGTGATGGACTGGATCACTGAGATGGAGAAATATTTTGAGTATGAGAACATATCGGATGAGAAGAAGGTAAGAATTGCAAGCAAAAAATTGAAAGGTCGTGCATCCTTGTGGTGGGAGCATCTATAATTAGATCAAAAGAAGAAGGGTAAAACAAAAATCAAGGTATGGGATAAGATGGTAAATAAGTTGAAGGGAAAGTTTCTACCTTGTGATTATCAAATTAACCTAGCTAGGAGAATGCAAAGTATGAAGCAAAAACATAGCTCTATGAAGGATTACACCGAGGAATTTTATAGGTTATATATCAGATTTGGACATATTGAAGATGAGGTGGAAAGGATTGCAAGGTACCTGAATGGGTTAAGGACTTCTATTCAAGAAGAGATTAGTTTGGTCAAAATGGAGAGTATTGAGGAGGATTATCATTTTTCCCTAAAATCTTGGGAGAAATTGAATAAAAAACATGAGCAAAGACAAAGAGGAAGAGGTGGTAGATTCCCTAGAGGAAGAGGTAGATCATATGGTAAAAATAGTAGATTCGATCAACAAAGGCAAGCTAGAGTGGAAAGGTGAAAGTTTGTCCTGAGGAAGAGGTAATTACTCCTGAGGTGGATATGGAAGAGGAGGATTTTGAGGAACTTGTTACAATTGTGGAGAAGAGGGACATAGATCATTTTAGTGTACACATGCAAGAAAGAAGGTTGGTAGTAGAAAAGATTCTTTGGTGCATGAAGATTCATCAAATGAACCTGAGAAGGAAGGAAATATGATGGTCAAGAGAGAATTGTGGAGTGAAAAGACTAAGGAAGATCCAGTAAGAAAGAGTTTGTTCAAGACCAGATGCAGAGTTGTAGACAAATTTTGGAAAGTGATCATTGAGAGTAGAAGATCAAATAATCTGGCATCAGAGGAAATAGTTACAAAGTTATAGTTGGAAATATTGAAGCACCTAAAGCCCTATCAAATTTCATGGATCAAGGATGAACGTACAGTTATGGTAAGTGAACAATGTTTTGTAAATTTAAAAATTGGAAAGTATTATGATAAGGTGTTGTGTGATATTATGCCTATGGACTGTTGTCATATTTTGTTGGGTAGACCTTGGTAATATGATAGACATGTATATGACGGAATATTGCTCAAATATACTATTTGGGCCAATGGTAATAGACAAATCTTGTTACCTTTGGTTGAAGAATCTATTGGTGAGATATGTACATCTATGAAAGTTTGTTTAATAGAAGGTGCATAGTTTGTTAAGGATTTGAAGAGAAATGATGTTTTTTATGTTGTGATTCTTAACAAACCAGGAGAGAAAATAGAAGATAAAGTTCCTGAAGAGGTTGAGAAGATTCTCACCAAGTACAAGGAGATCATTTTAGATAATGTACTTGATGGTTTTCCACTGATGAGAAGTATTATTTATTGTATGGATCTGATTCCTGGAGCTAGTTTGTCTAATAAGGCACCACACCAACTGACACCAACCGAGAATGAGAAATTCAAACGACAAGTTCAAGAGTTGTTGTAGAAAGATTTGATTAGAGAAAGTTTGAGTCCATGTGTAGTACCAGTTTTGTTGGCACCTAAGAAGAATGGATAATGGAGAATGTGTACTAATTCTAGAGTTATCAACAAGATAGCAGTTAAGTATCAATTTCCTATACCAAGAATGGATGATATAATGGATTGTTTGAGTGGAGAAAAATAGTTTACCAAGATTGATTTGAAGATTGGATGCCACCGTATCAAAATCAGAGAAGGTGATGAATGGAAGACTTCTTTCAAGACAAAAGAAGGTTTGTATGAATGGTTGGTTATGCATTTTGGTTTAACTAATGCACTTAGTACTTTTATGAGGTTAATGAGTGAGGTTCTGAACAAATTCTTGGATAAATTTGTGATTGTGTACTTGGATGAGATTATGATATTCAGTAAAACTAGAGAAAATCATTTTTTGCACATTAGACAGCTATTGTAGAGATTGAAAGAGGAAAAGTTGTTGATTAATCTAAAAAAGTGTTCCTTCATGAAAGAGGAGATTGTATATTTGGGATTTTTTATTTCAGCTGATGGTTTGAAGATGGATCATGAGAAGGTTAAATCCATACTTAAGTGGCTTACAGCTGAGAATGTTGGCGAGGTAAGATAATTCCATGGTTTAGAAAGTTTTTACAGAAATTTCATTAAAATTTTTAGTTCAATTTACAATGCTATGACCGAGACAATGAGAGGAGATAAAAGAGAATTCAAATAGAAACATGGAGCTGATAAGAGTTTTGAGACTTTGAAACAAAATTTTGTTGAATTTCATGTGCTATCTTTACCTAGTTTTAATAAGGTGTTCCAAATTGAATGTGATGCAAGTGGCAATGCAATAGGAGCTATGTTGAGTCAAGAAGGTAAACATGTTGCTTTCTTCAGTGAGAAGTTGAATGATGCTAAAAGGAAATATTTTGTGTATGATAAATAATTATATGCTATTGTTCAAGCCCTAAAAAATGGAGACATTATTTTATGGAGAAGGAATGTGTGTTGTATATGAATCATAAGGCTTTACAGTATTTGGGTAGTTAGAATAAGTTGAATCAAAGACATATGAAATGGGTTGAGTATTTGCAGAATTTAACATTTGTGATAAAACATAAGAGTGGAGTATCTAATTGAGTTGTTAGTGCATTAAATAGAATAAGATCTTTGCTGACTGAAATGAGAATTGAGGTTCTTGGTTTTGATGATATGAAGAATTTCTATGAATTTGACCCTAATTTTTCTGAGCCATGGAGAATGTACAGAGAACCTATTCCAGATCAACTGAGTAAGTGGGAATACTATTTCATTCATGAAGGTATGTTGTTTAAAGGAATTCAATTATGTATATTGAGAGGATCAATGAGAACTAATTTGATAAAGGAGAAGCATAGTAGTGGTTTGGATGGACACTTTGGCATTGATAAGACATTGAGTTTTCTTAAGGAAAGGTATTTTTGGCCGTAGTTGTATAAGGACGTTTAGAAATTCATGAAGAGTTGTGGAGTTTGTCAAGTTGTAAAAGGAGTAAATCAGAATACTAGATTGTATACACTGATTTCTATTCCTAAGAAACCTTGGAGCGATATCAACATGAATTTTGTTCTTGGCTTACCTAGGAAAGCAAGAGGTAATGAGTCAATATTTGTTTTTGTAGATAGATTTTCCAATATGGCACATTTCATACCATGTAGGAAAACATCAAATGCAGTGGATCTAATAGATCTTTTCTTCAAGGAGATTTTTACATCACATGGATTATCAAGGAGTGTCATCTTTGACTGAGAGAATAAGTTTGTTAGCTATTTTTGGAAGACTGCATGGAAGAAGTTAGACACCGAGTTGAAGTATAGTTTCACATTTCATCCACATAGTGATGGAAAAATAAAGGTTGTAAATAGAAGTTTGGGTAACCTATTGAGATGCTTAATTGGAGACAAACCAAGTAATTGGGATTTAACGTTAGCACAAGCAAAGTTTTCATACAATAATTTAGTGAATAAGAGTACTATAAAAACATGTTTTCAGATTGTTATAGGCATGCAACTGATAGGTATATCAGACTTGAAAGATATTGTTGGAGAAGAGAAGATGAGTGTTGAAGGGGAAGAATTTTTTGAATTTATGAAGTCATTGCATGAGGAAGTGAAACATAAGTTGGAGTAGAGTAATCATAAATACAAGGATAGTGCAGATAGTTCAAGAAGACATAAGATTTTTGAGGTTGGTGATGAATTAATGGTTCATTTGAAGAAAGGAAACTTTCCTGTTGGAGCCTATAGTAAGTTGAAGATGAATAAATTTGGTCCCTACAAGGTATTGAAGAAGTTTGACAGTGGAAATGATTATGAAGTAAAGTTACCTGATGACATGGACATATCACCAATATTCAACATTGCAGATTTGTATGAGTATCATGAGCCTAATGAAGAAGTGATAGTAGTGAGTGATTATCCTAAGAAGAAGACAGAAATGTTAGAATAACTAAGAGGGGGGGTGAATTAGTTAAATCAGTTATCCCTCAGTCCCATACCCAAAGATGTATCTCACAAAACAATTTCAATAAATTATGCAGCTCAGTAACATAAAATATCAATATGCCTATTCACTTTATTGATTACCAATAATTATCCAATTGTGATTACTAACTAAATCAACTATGTAGTATGTAAAGTATGATAGAAAAACAATCATAAAAAATAACACATAATACAATGATTTAACATGGAAACCCTACTAAGGAAAAAACCACCTGGGACCGGTAGCCCAAAATAATTCACTCTTCTAAAGTGAGCTCGGTGAAGAGCCAACCCTATTAAAGGTTACAATGCACACTGTTAGGTGTGACCTAGGTAGAGGATTTATCACTAACAGTTAAATTTTGACCAGCATTCACTATGGGGTCAACAAGATAACACTTTACATTTAATGAATGTCATAGGATAGTACAATAAGACTGTTAAGTCCACTCGGTCAAGAGATTTTCTGAATCAATGGTTAAACTGATACAGTACTAATCTGATTCAAATACAGCTCAATTACAAATATTCAGATCTAGGCTATGCTCATAAAATCCTCTAATGATTAATCATTGTTGGCAATTTGGCTGAGTTGGTTACATAGATGTTGTCATTATGGCAACATATGTCTTACATGAAGATCGCACAAGTCGGAGAGCTAGTATGTCAAAGCACAATATCAAATTGTCTAAGTATGAGACAGTGTGTTTTTGCTAATGAACCAGGAGACAATTTTATTTGGTGACGTTGATTGCAGTAAGTTTAGTGCTTGCACACTTGAACATAGACTCTATGGTGACTAATGATGACTCATCTTAGAGCACAAGTCAGTATGACATGTACGGAAGGAGTTATGATAGTTTTTTTGAAGACACTGTTAAGCCGACAGGACAAATTTTGAAGGCAGAATTGGTAAAGAGTTAAGGGATTATTTTGTTTATCAAAATAATGACTTAAGAATATAAAGGGATGGCATCCTAGATGTTAAACTTTGGATAAATTTATTTTGTAATATGGTAGCCGACCAAGTAAAGTTATTAGCCTTAATAACTTGTATAGATGTAATTGTAAAATTGTAAAGAGGAATGAACTGTAATTGTAATAAGTGATATGATGTGAAATATGATGTACATGTAATTGCGATAGTGAAAGAGTAGCAAAGAGATATTGATGCAAGCAGTATAAGGTTAATTACCTTAACCTCTTTTTGTCATCAATATATATTATACATTACTTGTTTGGGCAGTGGGCTCATCTGGTAATCACATTTTGTATTAACAACTCCTAATAGAGGTGAGGCTTCTAACAAGGCCTATAGTCCCTTAATCAGGACTAATACACTATATGCATGTAATAGACTCCTAATAACGTCAACATCCTTAATAGGCTACTTTTGATTAGTGGATCTTTGTGGGTACCATCCCCACCGGGGTTTTCCCTTGACCAGGGTTTCCTCGAGAACAAATAATGTGTTATGAGTTCTTTAATTTTATTGATATGCATATTGTTTAGCTTTCTATGTTATGTATGCATTAAGATTATCTGTTATATCCATAATTGGGCAAAAGTAAAAGTTTGTGGAATACTAATTCACCCCCCCTCTCAGTATTTCCTATTTCTAACAATTGGTATTAGAGCTTAGTTACTCAGAGAAGAATCATTCAAGGAAAGCCTAGCAGCTTGAGTAAGATCTCTATGGATATGGATCAACTATAGAAGAATCTTGAAGAAGCTCTTGAATAGATTGACTTGCTTACTGATGAAAGAGACATTCTGAAAGGAAAATATGATGATGCAAAGAACCTCATTGAGAAATTGAAAAACAAGTTGGAAGATCTGAAATCTGAAAAGGAATCTAAAGTTCTTATTGAAGATTGTGATGATAATTTAGAAAAAGAAAATGAGATCCTTAAGCATGAACTGAAGATAGAAAATCTGAAACTAAGTCTGAAAGATGGAAATGGAAAGAATGAAGAAAATCTAAGATCTAAGAATGAAAGGTTGAGGATTGAAAATGAAGGACTAAAATCTAAACTTGGCAAAGCAACATCTAAAATTGAGAAAGTTAATTTGTAGTATGATGAACTTGAGAAATACAATATAATTGTGAAAGGTGAATTGACTCAATCCAAACAACAACTTGAAAGGCTCTATTCAACTAGTGAGAAGATTGATGAACAAATATCTTATCAGAAACCATTCTATGATAAAACTGGTCTTGGATTCAATAAATTCAAATCAATTGAAGAAAGCAAGGAACTAGATCTGAAAATATCTGAAAGTATAGATAAAAAGAAGTCTGATGAGATCAAAAAATCGGAAGATACACCTAAAAAGGAAGAACAACCTAAGCAAAAGGAACCATCTAAAGGTATGCAAAGAGAATTCAAAGGTAGATGTTTTACTTGTAACACTATTGGTCATATGAAGAGAGATTGCATAGGTAAGCAATTTAAACCCCTTAAAGGTTATTGTTATAATTGTCATGGTTTTGAGCATAGAGCTATTGAATGTAGAAAACCTAAATTTATTGAGAATAACAATACTGGTAGAATGTTTAGGAATACTAACCATGCAGAGAAGAAACCTATTGAAGACATGAACAAAAGAAATGAAGTAATATATTACAGATGCAATAAAGTTGGACACATTGCTAGAAACTGCATATCACGGATCAATCCACCTGGACCAAGATATGGGAACAATGGAATTGTTTGTTAGATATGCAACAAGATTGGACATACAACAAGGTTTTGTAGAATGAACAATGGAGTTTTTCATCCTAACCCTAACCCTAGAAGTCATGCAAGAAGGAATGAAGATGCAAGTAATAGACAAAAAGGATGTTGTAGTAATACGGATGAAGTAAAGTTTGTTAAAGTTACAAATCAAGGAGACATATTCAACATTGAAAGCAATCAGAAAGGTGAAGTATCAAGTGGTAAGAATGAATCCTTACCTGACCTATCTCAAAGCACTTAATTTATGAAAATTATAGTAGATTAGGAACTTAGATTAGTGTAGTAGTATATTTATGATGAATTAAGTCTTGCACAGTTAATGCAAGGTATTATATGATGTACTAATGCTATGGTTAAGAGTGCAAAGAAAAATATTATGTTTTACAAGATTGCGAGAAGTTTTAAGTTTTGCAGGTTAACAAAAATAGCTTTTTGGAAAGAAGCGGCAAAAGAATTGAATGCGATGTTAGATCTAAGTAAGATTGAAGTAATCAAAGGCTATAATTAGTATTATTTGATCATCAAAGTGAATACAAGTGTTAAGGAGATCAAAGAGCAGTGATTGGAAGCATTTTGCAATGATTTGGTGAAGGATTTGAGCGTCGAATCTACGTAAGCCCTAAAATCACAAAATCAAGGTATTTTACTTGGCAGATCTTTGAATCGGTAAAAGGAATTTGAAGTAATCATGGATATTTCTTTAATTCACAATGTCAGAGATGAAAATAGACCTAGATTGAAAAGGGAACTAGTAGAACCCTTGGAAGATGACCCTAGGTTAGCTTTATCATCTGTACCAGATGAAGTTTTGCATTTAGAGAATGTAAGAAGTTATCTTGGATGCAAGTTAGAAACCATCAGTGATAGTGATTTCGCCAATGAGTATTAGAAGATTTACAACCAGGACATGTCATTGAAAGAAGGATATGATCATCTGAAAGACAATGAGATCATTAAGTATGCATTGCAGTATGAATGTGATAATGAAGAATGCACTAAGATAATCCTTAGCAGAATTCATAATGGGAAATTTTGGTTACAAGATAGAGTGATAGACATTACAGCTGATTTGATTCATGAAGTCACTGGACTATCTAAATTTGGAGCTATTCCTTTAAATGAGAAGAACATGAGGAAAATAGTCATTGACAACACCAATTCATCCTATAATGGTAGAGGAATTGTAATTAGTAAAATCCAACAAGATGATGTTAGATACTTATGCAAGATCCTAACAACTAAGTTTTGTGCAAATTCAAGAGAGGATGACATGGTAGTTGGAATGGTACACATAGCTTAATTGATGTGTGTTGACAAAGTGGAAGTTGATATGTGTGAAATTCTAAGAATTCAACTATTTGAGAATTTGGAGAAGATCAAGAAGACAAAGTATGCACAATTTAGATTTTCATCTTTGATCACTTACATGTTTTTCCACCTATTGAGAAGATTTCCTTACACCATTGCAAATGATTGGAATGATAGACAAGCTACAATGGAAAGGATCAATAAAGTATATATGAGGCATGTTATTGACAAAGTGAATGAGAGTGCAATGTTGGTGATAAAAACATTTCAGAACTTGGTAACAACCAGATCAAGGATCCCATAGTCTCTTGTGGAGAAATACAAGAATGAAGTATGTTTTATGGTTGATACTGACTTTACTTACATTGAAGCAGTGGAACCTAGAATTGAGTTAATAGACCCTCTTGGCTATGAAATATCTGAAACTGAGACAGAAGAATATGTGAACAGGCTACTTAAGTGCAAGGTTGACACTCACAATAACATATTTGGAACTTTTGAAGAAAATTTCAACTCCACAAAGGCTATACATGAGGAGAAACAGTCTAAGAAAAGAGTTGAGAGCACTATTAAGAAAATTCTAAAAGATATAGGAATGACAGAGCAAGAATTCCTAGTGGTAAAGAAAATAGTAGCAGCAATTAGAGATATTGGATAGAAAGAGATTTTGTATGTACCTCCCTTGTCATCTATTGCAGTACAACAAGAAGCTACACAAGTCAAGGTGAAAGTAGAGGAACCAGAGAAGGAACAAGTGGCAAGCAAACCTACTAGGTCTACTTCCTCCACACCTGGCAAGAGAGTGAAAGAAATTACTTCTGGACCTGGTAAGAGGCAAAAAAAATTGGTGCCACCAGTTCCTAGGAAAGTTTCAAAAATTAAAGATGATGACACTAGTATTAAGAAGAAAGCATGGAAACCTAGAGTTGAAAGAGTGAATGAAGAGATTATACAAGATGGAGACTTCACTAAGATGAATAAATACTATGACCTCTATGACTATTCAAAGAGATTAAATCTTGAAAATGCAGTGGTCAAGCACATGAGTCTATTTGATAAGAAGTTTGACACTATTCAGGGTAAGATACCTAATGACCTATTCAAGAAGCTTGTTAACAGGAAGAGAGAGCACAAGAGGAAGACACATCTATCAGAGAAAATCTTGTGAATAAACTATGTGATGTAAGAGATGATGAACATCTTAAAAAAATTTTGAAGGCCCTTAGCACCCATTTAAGGACAAAATGGAGAAACATTCAGATCATGGTAGGACAATATGAAGAAGTAAAAGCAGAGACAGAACAAGCAATAGTTAAGG
Organism: Chamaecyparis obtusa; assembly: GCA_027943335.1. NCBI lineage: Eukaryota > Viridiplantae > Streptophyta > Pinopsida > Cupressales > Cupressaceae > Chamaecyparis > Chamaecyparis obtusa. The sequence continues at coordinate 1,726,653 of BSBK01003612.1, read as the reverse complement.
TTATGGCAGAGTATGTTGGAGAGCCATCAGTTGCAGTAGAGCAAGTAGAAGAAGCAGAACAAGAGGACATTCCCTCTCCACCGGCTATAAACATTGAAGAAGAATCTATGGATGTTGAAGGCACAAAGATTACCTTGGATACTGATGATAATGTATTCAAGAATCTGGAGAACATTGTTGACAATTTGGCTCTTGATGAACTGAATAGAACTACAGAAGCATAGTAGACTCAATCTATTGTTCAAGAACCCAAAGTAACAGAGATGCAAGCACCTGTACCCTCTAAAGAAGAAATCAGTCTTACTCCTCAGACTGGAAAGAAGAAGCAAATTGGATCTTTGTTTGAGGATTTGGGAAAACAAGTTGATGATGATGATCAGATGGAATTGATCACATCTTTAAATAAAATCATTGGGAAGAATAAGAAAGTTAAAAGTCTTGAAGGATGTCTGAAGGACCTTACTAAAAATTTACAAGGTATTGTAACTACACAGATTGTAGAAGCAGACCCTATGGAGAAAGAAAAGAAATTAATGAGCACTTTTGATGATGAGTTCACAAACTTATCTGAGATTGCAAAGGTAAAAGCATAGGCAGCTTATGAAGATAAAACACCCTTGAACATAAGCCAGAATATCATAAATGATATCAATAATCTTGATATATGTATAAAGGATTTGAGGAAGAATCTGGAAAGAGGTAAATCTTTCTACATGCAATGTACAAAATCAGAGACCCTTGTAGCAGTAGAAGAGAAAAAAATAAAGATGAAGGAAGCAGAGATTCAAAATGAAACCACCCTTCTTTCTAGCCCCACTATAAAAATATTTGATGTAGAGAAGAAGATTCACAAGTTATATGATGAGATCAAAGTTTTGCAAGATGAAAAGGACATAAAAATGAAAAGATATACTCTTTTAAGAGAGCACACTTCTTTGAAGTTGAGTATCATTGAAGGACAACTGGAAGAATGTCTTTCAGCTAAGACATCTTTTCAGAAATTTAGTTTTGAGAATCTCCAAGCATGTGAAATAGCAGCTTATGGACTATGCCCACTACTCAGTGTGGCAGACTCTATCAAGAAATCATGGGAGAAGGAATTGGAGACAATGAAAATTGATTTTGTAGATTGTGTTGCAAGCCTACTATCTTTGCAATATTAAATCAAGGTAACCCTTTTTTGAACACAGTTTTGTAACCCTCCTTACCTTTATTTTGTCATTGTTGTCAAAGGGGGAGAGATATATAGATAGCAGAAAACTGATTAAGGATTGATCCTCTTAGGGGGAGTACTGTATAGAGATAAGATTTTTTGGAGTTATAAGGATAGTATATATATATTTTTATAGTATGGCCACAATTTTGACAATTTTAAAGTTTTTTGAGTTTTACACTTAGCCAATTTTCTCATATGTTGCCACCAATGACAAAGGGGGAGATTATTGGAAATTTGGCTGAGTTGGTTACATAGATGTTGTCATTATGGCAACATATTTCTTACATGAAGATCGCATAGGTCGGAGAGCTAGTATGTCAGAGTGCAATATGAAATTGTCTAAGTATGAGACAATGTGTTTTTGCTAGTGAACCAGGAGACAATTTTGTTTGGCAACATTGATTGGAGTAAGTTCAGTGCTTGCACAATTGAACATAGACTCTATGGTGACTAATGATGACTCATCTCAAAGTGCAAGTTAGTACGACATGTACAGAAGGAGTTATGATAGTTTTGTTGAAGACAGTGTTAAGCCGACAAGATAGATTTTGAAGACAGAATTGGTAAAGAGTTAAGGGATTATTTTGTTTATCAAAATAATGACTTAAGAATATAAAGGGATGACATCCTAGATGTTAACCCTTGGATAAATTTATTTTTTAATATGGAAGCTGACCAAGTAAAGTTATTATCCTTAATAACTTGTATAAATGTAATTGTAAAATTGTAAAGAAGTATGAACTGTAATTGTAATAAGTGATATGATGCGAAATATGATGTACATGTAATTGTGAAAGTGAAAGAGCAGCGAAGAGATATTGATGCAAGCAGTATAAGGTTATGCACCTTAACCTCTTTTTGTAATCAATATATATTGTACATTACTTGTTTGGGCAATGGGCTCATCTGGTAATCACATTTTGTATTGACAACTCCTAACAGAGTTGAGACTTCTAACAAGGCCTATAGTCCCTTAATCAGGAGTGATACACTATATGCATGTAATAGACTCCTAACAGGGTCAACATCATTAACAAGATACTTTTGATTAGTGGATCTTTGTGGGTACCATCCCCACTGGGGTTTTCCCTTGCCCAGGATTTCCTCGAGAACAAATAATGTGTTATGAGTTCTTTAATTTTATTGCTATGCACATTGTTTAGCTTTCTATGTTATGTATGCATTAAGATTATCTATTATATCCATAATTGGGCAAAAGTAAAAGTTTGTGGAATACTGATTCACCCCCCCCTCTTAGTATTCCCTATTTCTAAAAAGCATTTCACTTCCTTAATATTTCTCAACTTACTTCACTCGGTAAATAGCTCTTTGACACTCGATATTGTCTATAGTTTGGTTCTCTTCTAATAACCAGTTTGATCAAGCATGCATGAATAAAGTCTTCACATGAAATCTCTGTAGTCTCCTTCTTTTTGACATGTTTCAAAAATGAAACTCATATCTCTTATATAGAAAAGTAAACCATTTTCATATCAGCCATTAGATTTTGCCTCATAATCTCCTTCATCCATTTTGCCTCTTAAACCTTCCTTGGCAGTTGTGTCCATAACACGTTTCAATATCATCCTTTAGATCAATCTCTAAATTTTTTCAGCCATGGATCTCATAACTAACTTTATCATTAACCTCAAAATCATAATAATTTCTAGCTCATCAATTTCAATCAGTTCTTCTTAGCATTTAATGTTTTCATCCATACTCATTTAATATAGAAATGTGTCAGTGATAACTAACTCGGTTATTACTTTCACTTGGTATACATTGCACTGGCTCGGTGTATATAGAAATCTTCAATTATCGATTGACTTGTTCAATTAAAATCTCTTCTTCATAATAGATTAATGTAACATGCTCAAGTCAACAATATAAAGCCATAGACTCATCAATAAGTTACCCAATGTTTACCTTATCCTTATCTATCATATCCATCTTTTCCTCATGTAGATATTTCAGTTCTTCATCTTTTCTCCCTTCAACAGATTTTTAGATGTTTGTAACTAACATGATAAGTATTGTCAAAACTAGTTGACATAAATGACAGCATATTGACTGATTTAATCATCTTACATATCATTTCATTAGCTCAGTGATCTCTAATCACTTTTCCTTCAGTTCATTCAGATATTCAATCAGTTGTAGTTCATCAAGAAGAAGTTGAACAAATTTTGGAATGAAGAGTTGAAAAAAGCACAAGTGGAAAGGATTACATGGAATACTTGGTAAAGTGGAAGAATAGACCAATTGAAGACTCTACATGGATTTCTCAAACTGAGTTGGATTTAGCTCAGGTTGTACCTCACTCATGATTCATAGAATCATTTCTTTTCAACCATGGGTGTCTAATGTAGGAGCATCTTGGGTTCATGGAAATCATGTGTCTTGGTAGCTTGTTAGATGTGCTTGGTAACTACGTTGGAGTTCTTGGTGGAGTGTTCCTTCTTGTTCACTGATGAGCTTAGTTACTGATTGGTGGTGTGTTGTATCTTCTTGGTGGTCTCTTTCATCAAGTGGCTTTGTTGTGTTCTATTCTACTTGGTGGTGTTCTTCACCGAGTGGGTTCTATAGTTATGCATTTCTTGGTGATGCCAGGTTCCTAGTCTCACCGATTGGTTTAGTTTTTTATCTTCTTTCTAGGCTGACCTGTGTATTTAATTTTGGTCATGATTCAATAAAGGGATCTCTCATTGGGAGATGTGTGGACCTAAATCTGGGTCATTTCTTTCTCCAATGCTAGATCTTGAAGATTCTTTTGGGTCGACCTATTCAGTAGCCTTGTGTATAAATGTAATGATCTTTTCTAGGTTTAGAAAAATTTAGAGGAATAGTCAGATGGATAGAAAGTTGGAGATCATGGATCTCGCATGCATGAGGATTATTCTATTTTTCAATTGATTCCTATTGTATTGGTCACAACCGGGAAGGCCTCACAATCCAGTATGTATCAATTTTGAATGAAATAATATATATGGTCTTCCTCCCTTCTCTCCTTTATGTGTTATTGCTTCTGTGTTGTGATTCTAAAAGATGGTTTGGTAATTGGGTGAGCCCTTTTCCCCACTTATCCTACCCTTCTTGAGCCAAGATATGTGAAAAGGTAGAGATATATGTAATGGTCAATTTTGGTAATGAACAATAAAAGGTTTTCTTGTATTTTTTGTTGAAAATCTAAACTTTCCTCTTGTCTATAGATCTTGACCCCATACTTGTGGAGGGGAGTGACATCATAGATGGTTTATCCACTTTTTAACATCCTTTCCAGTTGGTATTGATCTCTTTCTTTTCCATTTTGTGCAATTTTAAGTGATTGATTCTGTATAACTGAATTTGTGATAGTTTTACCTTGGTTTTAAATAGTTTTTTATGGAACACTAGGCTCTTCCACTTTATGTCCTCACTCTTACTTGTGGGAAGATCCTATAAAAATTTATTAAATACTATCAGACTAACAATTATATAGGGAAATGGAACTAAGAATGGTGATCACCAAAATTAATACAAAAATGTATGGTTAAAGGGTTAGTGTGAAAGGTGTCATGGTATTGATTTGACGTAAATCTCTTAAAGAAGGTGGTAATTTTATGTTGGATTATGCTTTTGAGGGTTGGATAAAAGGTATGAGAACCATTGGTTGAGACGGGAAGTCATTGGAAGGTGTATTTTGATAAATCCCTAGGTTTTAAGGCCTAAAAGGGAGGGTTTGATGTTTGGGTTGTCAATTGAGAATGGCAGCCAATAACCCTTGAAAATCCTTTGTTTGGAGTCATAATACAAGATTTTTTGGGGGTTTGAAGTGTGGGAGTGGAGTACTTAGAGTGGTTCCTTTGTTAAGGTAGCCTAATTATGGAGTAGAAGGGTACTGGTTTGGATATTTGGTACAAAGGAAAAATACCTAAGTTTTGGTTATGTTGTGTAACCTTAAAAAGGGTATTTGAAACTATAATTTACCTGGCAATTGTTTTGGGAAAGGTTAGTCAAAAGTTCGAAATACCCATGGGATAGGGCAACTAGGAATAAGCCTAGAAGGTCGCTCAGGTAAGGGTTGTGATGACCCATTTGGAAAGGTGAGTATTTAGACCTTAGATTAAAGATGTTTGGGGCATGGTGAATCCCTTATAAGTATTGGGATGGACCATTAAAGTTGGGCATCTGATTTGAAGGTTTTGATGAAGCCTACTGAAGGTCAAAGGTAGGTAACCTTGAAAGTTTTGAAGCCATAGTTAAAAGGATCGGTAAGAACTTGTTTAGAATGGGATTGAGACCAGATACCTCTACATCATATTGGTATCCAAGTTACTAGTATATCCTTGAAGGGTTAATGAAGAAGTTACTTGTGTTGGAGATTTGGTATAGTTGACAAGATGCCTCCAAAGAACCAAATGGATAGGGAAATGCAAGAGATGAGGGAAGCTATTGAAGTAAGGGGAAAAGAGTTGAGGGAAAGAAGAGAAAATGATACAACAAGAGAAAGAGAGCTGAGACAAGCGAGGAGGGAAAATGAAACCTTCTTGGCAAGGTTGGAAGCCTTAGAAAGAAATCCTAGGGGGGATGAGCATGAAGATCAAAAGGGTGATGGTGAAACATATGAGATTCCTCATGGAGAGGATGGAGGTGAGTTAGATCTTGAATAAAGGATAATGGTAAGGTTATTGAAGGCAATCCAAGGTGGTGGAAGCAAGACCAATATTTATTTTCCTATCTATCATGGTAAGATGGATAGTGAAGAGATTTAGGGGTGGATATATGCCCTAGAGAACCATTTTGAGTATGAGGAGGTGAGTGAAGAGAAGAAGATAAAGTTTGATAATAAAAAAAAAAGAGGAACAACATTGATATGGTGGAGTAGTGTGCAAGTAGAGAGGGTTTCTAGGGGTGGAACAAAGATCACCACATGGAGTAGAATAGTGGCCATGATTAAGGATTAGTTTCTTCCATCATATTATGCAATCCAAACAAAGAGGTTGAGGTAGAACTTGAAGCAAAAATACCTTGATGTGATGAATTAGACTAATAAATTCCACAAGCTAAGTATAAGAGGTGGATTAGAGGATGAGGATGAGAAGATTGCAAGGAATCTTAATGGGATTAGATACAACTTGCAAGATGAAATTGGTTTGAGTGTACCTAAGACACTTGAAGATTGTTTTTAGTTGGCTATTGTAGACATGAAAAATTGGCAAAGGCTTAAATCAATCAGAAAGGTGCATCAAGTCATCAAATAGCACTAAAAATCGATAAATGGAACAAAGGCAATTCAAATCAAAGGAAAATTCAATTAAATGATTAAATGATTAAATAAAGCTTGAAAAGGGGAAAACACTAAGAAATTGATTAAATTCAATTAATGACATAGTTGTTGAAATGAAAAATCAAAATGAACCTCTTACCCTTCATGGCTAAATTTAATTACTTTAATTAATTAATAAATACTAAAATTCCCTCAACAAAGGAAAAAGGAGACAAAATGGACACAAATCACTCACTTTTGTTGAAATGGTCCAGCCTTTTGAAACCATTTAAATGTTTGTCCCTCCATTTAGGGACAAAGCAAAGCCAATTGACCTTACCCAAGCATAACCATGGTTATCTCACTCTACCCCCTACCCTTGGGAAAATCTTATAAATAGAAGGCATTTAGAAGCATAATTCATCCACTCCATATCTTTGAATTGCAGCAAAGCTCTGTCAATTTGCATCCATATCACTCACTTATCATTTGTCATTGCTAATTAGCTTTAATTATTGATCATTTTGTAGATTTCTTATCAAATAGAGCTAGAATTTGATAATTAGATCTAGTTTGCATATCATTCTTAGTTTAATTCTCATCTTTAGAGTGTCACTAGTGAGGATCATAGCTGAGAGCCTCATTTACCACTTTATTTTAGAGATCCATGAGATGTTGATATATTAATTGTGCATTTGTTAGATTATTTTGCTCTAATTCATGAAGGTGTAAATCACTCACACACAGCTATAAGGGTAGAAGAAAGGGTAAAGAGAAAGAAATAAATGAAAGGAGGTAGTGGTAGAGGTAATAGAGGTAGGAGAAGGAGACCTAACAATAAAGGTCAAGGACAAGGAAGCAATGAAAGAGGGAAGGAAATCATTTTTTATTAGAGAGGAGGATACAGAGGTGGAGGTAGTTTTGGGGCAGGAATAGGAGAAAATGTATTCACAGGTTGGTGTTACAATTTTAATGAAGTGGGACATCCTTCATTTAAGTGTCCAAAGATGGAGCAACTAGGCCAAAATACTAAAAAAATTAATTTTTACAATTATGCTTTAATGACTTCTATTATGAATTCTAATGATCCTACTACATTTGAACAAGCTAACATACAACCTCATTAGCAAAAATCCATGCAAGAGGAATATGACACTTTACTTTCCAATAATACTTGGTATTTAGTTTCTTTACCTCATGGTAAGAATTTAGTTTCATGCAAATGGTTATAAAAAGAAAAATTAAATGCTAATAATCAAATTAGTAAGTTTAAAGCTAGGCTAGTAGCAAGATGTTTTTCTCAAATTGAATGATTAGACTGTAATTAAATATTTTCTCATGTTGCTAAGATGCCTACAATCAAACTTGTGCTTGCTTTAGCTTCTAAAATGAATTGGCCTATTCATCAGATGGATGTTAAAGTACCTTTTTAAATGGGGGTTTACATGAAGAAATCTATATGTCCCAACCCCCTATTTTTATTAAAGAAGGTAAAGCTCATTTAGTTTGTAAATTGAAGAAATTTATCTATGGATTAAAATAATCACCTAGTGAATGGTATTCAAAAATCAATGCTTTCTTTATCTCTTAAGATTTTGTTAGAAGTAGAAATGATCCTAATCTCTATATTAGACATACTAAAGATGATATTGTCTCTATTATTCTTTATGTGGATGATTTGATTCTCACTTCTAGTTCAAATTCTTTAACTTTAGATATTAAGTTTCAACTTAATTCAAAATTTCAAATGATAGATTTAGGAATTTTACATTACTTCTTAGGAATGCAAATTTGGAAAACCCCAAAGGGTATTTTCCTTTCTCAAAGTAAATATGCGAAAGATCTTCTATAAAAATTTAAGATGAATGATGCTACTCATGTTTATATTCCATGTGAATTAGGAACTAAGTTAATATTATATATGAAAACTCCTTTTGTGGATGCTACTTTTTATAGGCAACTAGTAGGAAGTTTGAATTATTTAACTCTTTCTACACCTGATATAGATTTTAGTGTTGGTTTAGTCTCAAGATTTATGTCTAAACCAAAACAAACACATTTCAAAGTTGCTAAAATAATACTATGTTATATAAAATGCACTCTTAATATGGGTTTATTTTATGATTTCAATGCTGATTTTTCCTTAAAAGGTTTTACTGATTCTGATCTAGGTGGAGAACCCCATGATGGGAAATTTACTTGTGGTTATTGTTTCTTTGTTGGTTCGGGTGTTATTTCTTGGAAAAGTAAAAAAGAACATTCTATTTCTCAATGTTCCATTGAAGCTAAATATAAAGGATTTACTAATGCCTCTAAAGAAGCCTTATGCATTAGAAGATTTACTTGAAGATTTCAGTCTACATAAACAAGCTCCTACACCTATATTGTGACAACCAAAGTGCCATTTCCTTGGAAAATAATCCTATTTTTCATGCAAAGACAAATCATATTGCACTCCAACATCATTTCATTAGAGAACAAATTGAAGGCAAGCAAGTATCTCTTATCTATTGTAAAGGGGAAGATCAAGTTGTAGATATTTTGACAAAGCTACTTCCTAAAGTGAAATTTCAATATCATTGTAAAAATTTTGGTTTAAGTCCCATTGATGTAAACTCCCAAAGTAAATATTAAGGGGGGGGTGTTAGAATAGTTAATCTTTCCTTGGATGTATTTATTTATTCATTTGATGATAAATCAAGGTATCCTCCTTTCTTTTAGTTTAGGACATTCCTATGGAATCCCTGCATTTATTTTGTCCTCTAGTCCAAGTGGGAGGACATGTCACATTTTGTGTTTCCTTTAATAAGGAAAATAGTTTATCCTCCTTAAGAGGATCTTGACACTTTGTACACACCTATTATGGATGATGGCATTCATAGATTGGTGAGTTAGTAACTTGTCTTCTCATCTCTACATGAAGTTATTGTAATTGAGCTCTCTCTCTTTCTCTGGATTTTCCATTTTCATAATATCACAAGGGGTTTTTCTTTTCTTTTCCCCTTTCAAAAATCTTGTTGTCTCCTTTCTTTGGCTCTTGGGTGCTAGCTCCTAGTTCTTAATTTTCTCATGGTAATACATTCTTATTTCTCTCTCACTTAGATTATTATTTCATCTCCTTTCTCTTTTTATATTTCTTTACACATCCAAACCTTTACCCAAACATTTTTATCACAAATATTTCTTTCAATACCATCATCAACCAATTCATGATACTGGAAAGTGTTTTTGTTTGAAATATGTTATTCAAGACCTCATTGATTCTAACATTATATCTATTGAGGGTGTTAATGACCAAGGAAATAAATCCATAGCACCTCCCAACCAAAACTTTTAAATCTATACCAAACATTTTCCATCTCATTCCACCAATACTGTTGAATCTACTCAACCTTTACCTTCTTCTTCCACTCATGTTGTTGACTACGATGATAAGTGTAATGAAGACAATAACATTTTGAACCTCATTGATCAAACTAAACCTAACCTGAACCCATGCTTTGCATTACCTTTGACCCTATTAAGATGATTAAATCACATGTTGGTCCTCTTTACATTATGGAAAAGGTTAATGGCCTTTATTCTCATGGTTTTCTAATTGAGTACCCTACTTGCATGGTGAATGTGATAACTGAATAAATTTTCAATATACAATAGCAATGTGATTTTTATGATAACTTTGATGTTATGATCCAAAATTTCAATGGTTTCCTTCATCCTTCACATCGTTCCATTTCATTTCTTGTTGAAGTTGGTGTTAAAACACCTTTACTGTCATTCTAACTTCTGATCAATTCCAAGTCAAACTTGGTCTTCCTTGTCTTACCTCCATGAAATTCATAGTCTCTCCTATTCATAAGTGTTTGAAACTTCCTCACAATGTATAAATCATGACTATTAACTATAGCCTCTATTAGCCTATAATGCCTTGAGATTCTGTTGACCTTGATTTATTTTAGCCTTATATGCCTCAACCAGCTCAACTCCATAGAGATAATCTCTTTTGATCATATCAATCCTACTAAATCCAAAAGATTAGTGATCTTAGTACACCTAAGGATAGTGTATCTCCTTGCACTAGACATGGACTTCTTCCTACACCTCCTATATATGCTTCAGTTTTGCCTCCTATATCTAGAAGTGTTTTGCTAATACTATTTATGAGCCTAGTGTGGTTTCTTTTTTTCTTCCCCATAAATAAGAAAAGGGCATGATGTTGATTGATCTTGAACCAAACTCAATTTCTATAAAAATAAAAGCTAAGCTTTGTGCTCATCAGCTCCACCATAAATATCATGCTAGATCTTGTCAACATGCTTTCAAAAACATTTCATCACCTAAAACACTTACTAATTCTTTGATTCCTTTTGATCAACCTGTACTTGAGATAAAGGAGGAAGCTAACTTGAAAAAGATGAAATTGAATAAACATGACAATTCTATTTCTATCTTGGATTCTATTACAATTAATATGGATAAAGAAGACAATCTTGATGATGATGCTTTTTATGTTCCTAATGAAAGTAAAAATGATATTCATGCAAGTGATTCTAATGTGATGTAGACCAAGGAAGAACAGGATCCAATTAAGGACAATCTGACCTTGCAGCTTCAAAACAACACAACAGAATAACACAACACAAAAATTGTTTCAAATCAAATCTTCCATTAACATGCCCAACTGTAAGGCCTTCCAGGTTAGGGCCAATTACAATCAGAAACAATTCTACAAGATCAACTAGATAAAATACAATTCTAGCTAGTTCAGTCTTGAAAACTATCAGCAACTAATGGAAACCCTAAGTCAGATCTAAACTTGAGCTCACAAGCCTCCAAGCAATCTCCTTGTCTCCAAGTATGCAAACCACTAGCTCATTTATTCTAAACTATCAGATAACAATCTGATCTGCAAGATCTCATAGGATCTTTTCCACAACTTCACTTATCCATTTGTCCTAGATCTACTTTCATAATCCTCTAAGTCATCCCCAAACATCTACCCAAACACCCCTTAAATACTAATCATCAACCACAAGTCCACTGGATGAACCACTTAACTCCCACAAACAAATATTAAATGCCATACAAGTCAGCTCTCAAATAGCCTTCCAAATATTTAATTCAACATGTCTGCCTATAACAACAACTACCAAAAATAAATGCACCAAGTCGTCCCAAAAAATCACACAAAACTCTAGTCGGTAAGACCAACTACTGAGCGCCAAAGAAACAACTGAGTGATAGTGAAACAACTGACCATGTTAAGCAACACTGAGCAATGTAGGAATTACCGAGCACCAGTTCCACCGAGTTCCTTCAGTGACCGAGCTTCCTTCAATAATTGAGACCATCGGTTAAGGCTACAATCGAGTAACACTGGCTAAATAACAAACCACCATGTAGATTCACTGAGGACCAAGAATGCCCCTACATCAAAGACCCCAGGTTCAAAAAGATGCTCATATGTGAGAAGAACATCTTCCATGATTCAACACATAAATCTCGAACTGGTTCTTCACATACAAGTCCTCCATCTTCTCACTTTGCATACTCTTACACTTCAGCTTCCTCTATCTTTTCAAGTCTTTTCTTGACAACACACAGGCTTGTTCTTCACATTGATCATCCAAACCTTCAAGATCCACCAACTCAACTTGGCTACCAATACTCAAGCTTCTCCTACCGAGTGTTATATCTAGCAAAGGCATCATGGAAAACTTCATGTCATCCTTCTCAATAGTAAACACATTTCTGACACAATCATACATAGCTCTGCAATCATATTGCCAAGGTCTACCAAGAAATATATGACAACTATTCATCTTCACAATATCACATAACACAAGATCCTTATACTGGCCAATATGAACATCAATAATGCATTGTTCTCTCACTTCCAGAACATGATCATCTTGCAATCAACCAATCCTATAAGGACAAGGATGCTTCATTCTATTCAAACCAAGTTTCTGAACTATATCCTTAGCAACAAGGTTATCAGTACTACCACTGTCAACAATTACATCACAAAGTTTACCTCCAAACTTGCATCAAGTCCTAAACAAGTTACTCCTCTAACAAGGTTCCTCCTTTGTACCGATCAATGTTTGTTGAGTTGGCAAGTTCTCAAATTCAAGTTCATTATGGATGTTCTCATTTACCACAGTAGTTTGTCAGTCACCAAGCTTCTTCTATGTACACTCAAAAGAATGGTGTCCTTCTTCTCCATAGTTATAACAAGTACCCTTAAAGATAACTCTAGTTGTCTTCTTTTTTAGTTCCACAAGTTTCTATTCATCTTCTGCATCAATCTATTTATCCTCACTGAGTGATCAATATTCTCCTTCCCTTGGGAGTTACCATGTTGTTTCCTCTTCAACTTATCTTCTGCCTTTAGAGCATATTGATAAGCATCTTCAATAGAATCAATCTTCAACATACCAAGCTCATCCTGAATATTGAATCTCAAACTATTCACATATCTAGCTACCTTTTCCTTACCAAGTTCTCTATGTCCACACCAAATAGTAAGCTTGTATAACTCCTCAGTATAATCTTCAATAGAAAAATCCTTCCGCTTAGGATTCTGCAACGTCTTAAACAAGTCAAGCTCATAATCAGTAGGTATGAACTTAGCTTTCAATTTAGTCACCATCAAACTCCACTGATTTATCCTCATTTCCCCTTCATCTTCTCTATCTCTTTGTAATTCTTTCCACCAAAGAGCAGCATGTCCTTTCAACTTAGTCTGTGCCCATCTCACCCGAAGAGGATCTTCAATTTCTTCCAGCTCAAAGAAATCTTCAAGTTCACCAATCCAATCAATCAAGTTCTTGGGTTTCAAGGTACCAGAGAAAGTAGAAACTTCCATTCGATAACTATTACTTAACTGAGCTCTAGATCTATGCAACCGAGTAGTTATGTCTTCACTAGATCTATCCCTCTAGTCATCACCACTAGATCTAGTAGCTTCAAATTCTTCAGTAGCTTCTTCATAACCATCCTCAGTACCAACATTCTAAGGTATACCAGTAACAACCTCATGATCTTAGTGACCATGTCATTATTCATCAGTTCCATCTCAGATCTGAAATCTGATTTCACCTTCTCTGTAATCCTAGATTCCACAATATCATAGAGATCAACAATTACTCTAGGGTCCAATCTTCTTGGAGGCATCCTTAAAGATTAAGAGAAACCCTCTGCAACAAACCCTACACCAACCACCTTATGACAATCTCCAAGTTGCATGCAAGTCACATTGCAACCTACCACCTCGCACAAACAACTAGAGAAATATTTCACAAGTTTAGGGCCACAGATCTGTAAATCAAATCATACAATCTCTTCGCCAAAAAGATCAATTTCGCAGGATCAGCCCTCGTAAGATCAATCTTTGCTTCACAAGATCAACTCAACTCTGATACCACTTGACATAGACCAAGGTAGGAGAGCATCTAATTAAGGACAATCTGACCTTGCAACTTCAAAATAACATAGCGGAATAAAACAACACAATAATTCTTTCAAATCAAATCTTCCATTAACATGCTTGATTGTAAGGCCTTTCGGGTTAGCGCCAATTACAATCAGAAACAATTCTGCAAGATCAACCAGATCCAATACAATTCTAGTTGTAATACCCCAAAATTGGCACCTAATAAATTCAATCAATTTTGGTGCATTCCTCAAATTTCTATATCATCAAAGTCCTAGTTCACTAGGCAATTTTCTCTCTCCTACCTGACTTAATTTGACTTGATGTCAGTTGCAAAGACCCTAAATTGCAATAATCAAATGCTAAATTAATTCCTAAAGTCTTTGACTTATATTAGCTAAATTATCCCTATGATAAATTAATTTAATTCTAAAGTCCTAAGTGCTTTCTAATTAAATTAAATCTACCCCCTTTAGCTAATTACACATCAAAAATGAATTAATTAATTGCTTGTTATTTGAATGGACACCTTTTCTTGAATTAATAATTTGAGATATTTGAAAGGTCCTCATGTGGCATTTTCCATTCTTTTAATAAAGTAATTCATGCTTATTTGTCCCAAAAGGGATATGAAGGGTCAGAAGTGTCGAATCAAGAAACTCTTCCTCCTCCTCTTGGCTCTTCTATTTATTTGGTCTCTTTTTCTTCATTAGGAGAGCAATTTTTGAGAGCATCTACACTATAGGCATTTTTAGTCTCATTTGATTCATTGTTTTCAAAGCTTTTTATTGCATTTATTAGATTAATATCTCATTATTAGTATAATCTTTGCATCACATTTTAGACTAAATTTTCTTATTTTTTCTTAGTTTAATATCACATTTGTTTCAAGTTCTTAGATTAAGTTGCATCTCATCTTTATTTTCAAGCTCTTAGATTAATTGCATCCTCATTCTTAGATTAAATTGCACTTCATCTTAGATTAATTTCATCTTGCTCATCTTTATTTCTTCTTGGAAATCCTCCATTTTTGAATTGGTCTCTCGGCTATTGGCTCTAGTTCTGAGAGTATTCAAACACCCCATTCACATAGGAGGCAACAGGTCGCCTCACCATGGAATTTGGATTGAGTTCTTCATACTCTCTCCTAAATTCTATCAAGTGAATAATGACCATGTTGTGTTGTGCCTGATTTAGAGGTCACATTCAGTCACATACATTTTGGCGCCCACCGTGGGGTAGAAAAGATCAATTTTTGGCCTCATTCTTGATTGGGTTTTCAATTTTAGTGTTGGTTCCAGGCCTTGTACAACCATGTACAGTCTAGAAACTCTATAATATAGTAATTGATGGATATAATGATGAATCCTCTTTCTCATGATTTTTGTTTGGTTCATTTTTATAAAGAAATGAATAAGTTATGATCATTTTGGTGAAAGTGGGTATTTGCAGATTTGAGATTCTCTGAATATAATCAGATTGAAACATCTGATACAGACAAATTGTGAAGAATCAGGACCTATAATAATATTCATTGAAAAGATATGTGAATTATCTTTCATTTCCTTTTGGTTTGAATCATTTTTATGCAGATTTGTAAAAGTTATGGGCATTTAAGTGAAAACTGGTTTTTAACAATCTGCATTGGAGTTGCAGGCAATGATTTGCTCTTAGAAAATGATTTATGAATGGAAAAAATAAATGGCTTACATATTTGGAAATTAGATTCATTAATAGTTACTGTGAAATTAGTTTGGTTTCATTTTCATTCTTTTTGAGAAAGATATGTGATTCCCTAGGCAGGGTTTGGTGTTTTAAATCTGATTTATGACAGAAAAATTGTTGTCTGAAAAGGTTATTGGTTGAGGAACCAAATGGAATCATAAGACCTTGTAATTTTGGGAAATGGTAGTTCTTTATGTTGGCTAAAAACTTCATTATTTATATAAATTTTAATATTGTGATTTTATGGGTCAAATAAATCAATCTTTAAAGACTGTCTTGAAGACAACAATGTTACATATGTTAAATCAAACTCCTAACAATTGATTTCCATATCTAACCATCTTAGGGTTTGTATAAGTTATATATACATTGCATATCTTGTTTCCTTGTTTTCTTCTCTTGTTCATTTGAAGGTTCATGGTTTTCTTTCATGGAAAATGCTTAAAACAAACAAAACAAAAAAAGGTAAAATCTACTAAGCGCGTTGCGTTGGACTTGAGGTATTTTGTTACATCTCTACAACACTTGGATTTTGGAAATAAAAATGAACCTCTCATGTGTTTGGATTGAGTGTTTACATGCTTTCATAGAACACATTTAAATTGATGCTCTTAATGGGAAATGAATGAACATAGATTTGCTTTCATACAAGTTTGTGTAAGTGAATGCTTGTGTTTACACCTTAAGTAATTCTTGGTTCCAATATCAAAAATCTCATTGAGTAATTTAGGGCATGGATTAATTCCTTGTTTACATGAAGAGTTAAATGCACCACTTTGTGGACTCACTTAATGTTTACTTTGAAAGTTAAATATTTCATGGTTCAAACCCTTATGCGCTTGTGAGTAGTATTGATAAACAATCTTAGAGTACTTTTGATTGATCTTGTTAGCTAAATTAGGTTGTTGGACTCGCTTATTTCTAATCACCCCTCATTACCACCCTTTGGATGCAAGGTCAACATTCATACATAAGGGAGGGGTCTACTTGAAAAGAGTGTTAAGTGTTCCACAAAGTTTCTCCCTTTTTAGGCTTTCTTGATCTCATTAGTTTTCTAAGGTGTGGACTCACTTTGAGTTTGTGTGAAGAGTTAAATGTTCCACTTTTGGACTCACTTTGAGTTTGTGTGAGGAGTTAAATGTTCCACTTTTGGACTCACTTTGAGTTTGTGTGAGGAGTTAAATGTTCCACCTTGTGGACTCACGTCACATTCACTTGAAGAGTTAAATGTTCCACTTTTGGACTCACTTCACATTCACTTGAAGAGTTAAATGTTCCACTTTTGGACTCACTTCACATTCACTTGAAGAGTTAAATGTTCCACTTTTGGACTCACTTCACATTTACTTGAAGAGTTAAGTGTTCCACCCTTAGTGCTTTAAATGCTTTTGATAGAGAATTACTTACTTTTTCATTTCTAGAAGGCTTGCTTGGGGATTTCATCACCTCAAGGGACGACCTTAACTCCCATGTTCCAGCGGAGTATAAATATCGAGAGGTGAATCCAAAGACACCTCTCTTGGGAATGAGTTAGATTTCACTCTTGGCTAAGCCTCAAAGAACTTTATACCTTTGAGAAGTGAAGGAGGAGATTTGGGTTACCATCTCCCCCCAACTGTGTGATTTTGAATTCTTCTCATCTACAGATTTGGGCCCCACGTACCTTGCGTATATCAAGGAATCCCTTTAGAAAAGCCATGTATATCCTTGTAGACAACTTGCTAGGATGTTGTTGTGTTTTAAGTATGTGCTAAAACATTCTCAAGAACATACACAAGTAGAGTCCTTAGGGAGTAGAAATACTAAGTCACTATTCTTGTTCGTGCGCAAGGTTGCTTTGTCCCTTTCCCATTGCTTAAAGATTATTTTCTTGAACTCCTTAATTGTTGTCTTATGTACTTAATCAATTACATAAATCTGATCTGCCTTTTTGTTCATGATCTATTTTTCTGCTCCCCTGTTGTTTACCATCAAAAACTGGTTGTCTCGAGTTAGGAATCGATCGATCTTCACTTTGACTTGCATTGTCTCTCATTTATTCATCTTATCTCTTTATGCCTTTTGTACCTCATGTTGCGATAGTCTTATCTCGGCTATTCTAGCCACTCCTCTTTTGAGGATTCATACCAGGTTCATCTTGCATCTTGCTTGTTCTAGCCATTTACCTATTTTCATTATCTTAGAGACAAAGTCTAGCTTTATCCTGAATCTTTGCTCATTACATCTTCTTCTATGACTGTCATGACTGGAAGTGGCAAGACTTATCCCATTCAGAATACTGATCAAGATCAAAGTAAACCTCATAATCAAGACATAGGTCATTCCGAATCTATTATGAAATCTAAACTTTGTGAGAGATCCTCACATTCCTCCTCATTCCAAGAGTATTACAATCCATTGTTTCAGATACAGTCTGACTTATTATTTCAAGAATATTATAACCCATTGTTTGAAGACCAGCAAGACTCTGAAGGGTCACTTTCTAAAATCAAACCTATTGATTCTTTTGAACCTATTGACTCTTTCACGATCTCTCAGAATACTACCAACAATATGGGAGATCCATTCAACTTCCCAAGGGGAGGTAAATTTAGCGATAGTCATGAGCAATCTCCAAATGACCAAGGTCATGGTCAGTCTTGAAATGACAAGAGTTATGATCAATCCCACAATATTCAATATTTAGTCAACATCCAAGACCTTTGCAATTTGAAACAATGACAAGGGGAGCCTCCCCTAACATTTCTCCAGAGATGGAGACAACTATGCACAAAGTATCCACATGAATTACCCAAGTCTGAAAAACTCAATATCTTCTTGGACAATCTTGTCCCAAATTTTGGATACCAAGTACAATTACAAGGTCCCCTCACTTTTGACAATATGATTAGGTGGGCTGTGAGGATAGAAGAATTTATGGTCAAGAAGGGAGAATTGACTTTGAACAAAGACAATAAGCAAGGACCTTCTCCCTCAAACAAGGATAAGGATAAGACTGTCAACAAAAACATAGATGTTATGAATGACAGGGTTGTTGACAATGTGATGCCAAAACCCTCAAAGTTGTCTTTAATCTTAGCTCTAGCATGCAAACAGTCAATGCCACTGAGAAGGCTACAACAGAAGCTCAACTACCTTCTAGATTTTCTAGAAACAAACCTTAGATCTCTCACTATGACATGATCATTGCTCCAGGGAGTGAGGATACTCCTAAACCCAAAATTCCCTTTGTCTTGCGAGGCCCTGCCCCTCCCTCTTATAACTACACACAATCTCCAGCTTGTGCAAATGCTATCCCTCAATATTGTGCAAAGATCATTCTCCAAGGTCCTTAGCCTTTGACTTTTAGACCAAAACTATCTATGGATAAATCCCTCACCAATGAAAACATCCCCAAAGATCTCAATCTCGACCAATTTCAATCTATGGTGGGTCATTTGACCTCGCCTCATTATTTATCATTCTCTGAGGAAGATGATCACTTGCTAAGCCACCCGCATAATGCTCTCTTGCACACTGAAGTTATGATAGGCCCAAAGAGTATCCCCCGCATCCTCATTGACAATAGTGCTAGCCTAAATACTTTCTCTGCTAAGATGCTTACCCAAGTGACAAATAGTTTTGTTCCCACCAATAGAGAATCCACTGAGTTCTATGATGCCAAGCTAAAAGAAATAGAAAAGACCCTGAAGATCAAAGATATTGGCATGGGGGAATATCAGATTGAGTTCATCTTGTCATTGACAACTCTCCCTCCATCTCCACATTCCTATGAGGAACCTTCTGAAGATGGATTTGGTATTAGCTATCAGAGCTATGAGCTTGACCAACCTAGTTGCAGCTTGCACTCACATGCAGGTTTAGATGATGAAGAAACATAGATTCAGCCTATGACATATGAAAGACCTTTGAATGATCAAAATTCTAATTCAGACTACCAGAAAGAGTCTTATCTACCTTCTCAAGTGCTTCAAGAACATGATCTTGGTCCTCACCAGGAGGATTTTATACACTCTATTGAACAGATTTCTACTACTACAGCTACTACTGAATATGTCATTACCTCTAATGGAACACATACTAATTGGGAGCAAGTGTTGGATGCTTCCCTTATCTTGGGTATGCCTCAAGGTATGCCTATTCTAGATTTTTCCACCACTTTTGCTATTGAATAGACTCCTACTACTACCAACTCCAATGGCACACATATTGATTGGGAGCAACTGTTGGATGCTTCTCTCCTCTTGGGTATGCATCAAGGTATGTCTATCCTAGATTACTTTATTGCTTCTACTACTGAACAAGATCCTACTGTTAAAGAAACACTTCCTATATTAGATGACAACAATGAAGAAAGTCTACCTCTAACTATGTCTCTAGCTGAATGGGACTCTATATCAAATGCTACTAAGGAAATACCAGTTAATGCTATGCACCTATATGCTAGTATTAACAACTCAGAAAGAGGAGAAAGTTATGATCCTCCAGATCAAGCTATTGATGATGATCCTTTCCACCCTCCTATGGAGATCATTCCTATGGCTCCTAGGCCATCTGCTCCAAGCTATACTCCTACTGCTCCAGAAAATCATGGGTATGTAAGACCCCATTTTGTTATAGCTTCATGGAATGTTGCCAAATCTAGAATAAAAATGGTTCTTGTTCATGCACTCTTACCACCCGAAAGGGGACCTAACTCTTGGAATAGACCATCTTGGTTAGGCTCACATAATATTCATCCAAACTTATCTAACTCTTCTAAGATGACTCACAATCAACAGCGCTCTATGGAAGATTACTTTCTTGATCTACCTGATGCATTCATGAATGATGAGGATGATACTGATATATTTGCACTTGAGCCCATCCCATCGATTTCTCTTCCCTCTTCATCTCCCAGAAAAGTGGCCCGTCCACTTCCATTTCCACCTCTCCACCTGAACCAATCATATAAGCCTCTTTCATCCATCATTCCTGAGTCTTTTGGAAGTAACTTGGATGTGCAACATAAAAATAAAAATAATAAGAATCCACTTATATCTCAAGGTCACCATGTCCCATCTAATCGACATGTGACTATGAAGAAAGGAAAGAAACAGAGGTGTTGAAAAGATTGCAAAGGTCCTCAAAAAGAAGAAGACAATCAAAAGCCAGAAAATAAAATAAAAAATGGATCTTGAAATCCATTCTACAAGCATTGTAATCAAAAGCACCTCAAAGGAAAGAAGGAAAAATTCAAAAGCTATGTGGATTCCAAAGACAGGAAAAATCAAAGTTGTCATTCGAGCTTCCAAAATTCTCATGCTTCCCTCCATTCCATCACCCTTGCCTCTCATACTTTACCCTCTTCACTCCATCTTGCCTTGTCCCAAAGTGCATATCAGCATCTCCTCATTGCTAATGACATGACTAAGATAAATCTAGAATGTACTCTCCCTAAGTTTTTAGAGCATGGGAAATCTAATAAAGAGTTAAGATGTGTCCACAAGGATGTTTGTGGGTCTCACTTAAGTGATCTTTCCTTGACTATGGATCTCTCGATAGTTGGACACTATTGGTTGGATCTCCTGTTACTGCTACAACATCTGGTTCTAATTCTACAACTTCTTATCTGGCTACTACTACAAATGACTGTGTTTCTAGAGATCACCACTAAAGGAGAGAAACTCAAAGAGCCTATCAATGCTCTTCATCTGAAGAAGTTCTACAGTTGACATTCTTAGTATGCTCATGTACATACTTATTGATCCTGAAAAAATCCTAAAAATTGATATATTGCAAAAAATCCTTAAAATTGCAAAATGTCCTGAAAAAATGATCATCTTAGTGAAAACTTGGGAAACAGGCACTTTGATGTATCTATTATCCTAGTAAACAGGCACCTTGATAATACAAAAAAAATAGAAAATTTCAAAAATACAAAAAAATACAAAATGTGAAAATAACAAAAAAAATCAAAAATACAAAAATACAAAAATATGAAATATTCAAAAAAATACAAAAAAAGAGAAAAAAGAGAAAAGTACAAAAAAATTGAAAAAGAGAAAAATGTGCCATTGATGAAAACCTGGTAAACAGGCGTCATGGTAGCAAAAATAGAATCTCTACCAAGATGGTGAAAACCTGGTAAACAGGCACCTCTTGTTTTCCTGAAGTAGCATCTTCTCTCGGCATCGCTTGGCTCTTAGTTTCTTGCTTTAGCTTGCTTTCCAGCTTTAGTTTGCTTTCTTTGTTTCCTGCTTTAGTTCGTTTCCTGCTTTGGTTTGCTAGCTCATGCCTTTGCTTTCAGTGTCTTCAAGATTTTGCTTGACTCTTCATAGATTGGAACTGGTTCACACTTGGGGGCACCTACCTAATCTAGGGGGCATTGTCCTATCACTTTCAGAAACTCTTTTTTGTGCATCAGTCACCAGTGGTTCTCACTATGTCTGCCTGCTGATGTTTCGCTAGTATCTATGAGATTTCTTGCTTTGAGGATCTCTCTCATATCGGTCACCAGTGGTTCTCACTGTGTTTGCCTGCCGATACTTCATTAGCTTCCCGATATTTTCTTGAGACTTTGTCTCTTGCGATGGTCACCAATGATTCTCACTGCATCTACTTGTTGTCGTTATCTCATTGAGACTTCAAACGTTATCTTTCTGAATCGACTTCAATCTACTTGAACACAAATGTAAACTAAAACTAAAACTCTTTGTGTTTTCCTATGCAGTGTACTACACTTTTCTCTTGCTTGTTTGTTTTCTTTATCATTTCCCCTCGAGTGAATCTAAGATGTCTTTCTTGACTGAGAAACGCAAAGACTGGGGGCATGATCTTTTCTTTGTTTTCTGCTTGCTGGTTTAGTTCCAATGATCCAAGAAATCTACATAAGAGGGGTGTCCATCTATAAGAGCCTTCATCTCATATTGGATGGCCATGCGTACCTTGACTCCTTTTATATGGATGCCTTGGTGAGGTTGGTTCTTCTCCTTGTTTGTTTTGAGTGACTTCTTTTGCTAACGCTCGTCTTGCTAAGTGAACGTAGGGGTCACTACGAGAACTCTTTGGAAAAAGAAAGATCTCTCATGTGTTTGGTGTGTTTGTTCGCAAGAGACATTCAGGTCATTCTAGCAAATGTGCTTTGATGCTTATGTTAACTTGCTAAATTAAAAGGAATAGGTGTTCAGGTCATTCTGGCTTCTTGTGCCTTAATGCTTACACCTCATTCCGACAAATTTAAGATTTATGTCATATTCATATTCTCATTTTGGGGAGAATTATATGGCATCTTGTGATTGTCCCGTGCTTAAACGAACTCAATGATGATAAATACGATGATTCTAACAGCCGAGTCTGGAGGATTGCATTTGTTCATCCTAGGCCTGCATTTAGACTTGCATCTTTCATTCTAGGCTTGCATTTGGAGTGCTTTCTTGTTGCTCTCTTGATTGCTTTCTTCTAGATCTACTCATCAAAGGTTCTCATCTTTTTTCCCAGTCTCATCTTGGCTGCATCCATTTTTGGGATCGAAATCAAAATTTGACATCTCTAAGTGGCTCAAAATCACGTTTTAAATATTGGACTCCTTCTGGATTGGATGCTTGTGCAGTCAGCCTTCTAGTGTCATCTTCCTGCTAGATCCTCATCTTTGCATCATGTTCTCAAATATTTGCTTCTTTTCATCAAGTCAACCCTAGTCAAAATTTGGTCAACCATGGTCAAACTTGGTCAACAAGACCTCTACTTTGCTTCAATTCACTTCTGCAGCTTCGTGAATCTAGTCTAATGGCTTTTGCTCTGCAATCTCTTATTGTTTATCATCCTTCTGACATGTCATCTTTCGATTTCACTCCTGAGGGGGCAGGTTGATTACATCATTTGAATCTTGTCGAATCTATTCTTGAATCAGTCTGATTTGAATCATCAGTCCTCATTGCTAGGGGCATCTTCATGCCTCTCATCTTGTCATTTGGAAATCTATCTCTTAGGTATCTGAGCAATCTAACTCAGATCCTCGAGGATCATTCTTCATTCTGGAGATGGTTCTTGAAATCTATTGGGTATTGGGGCAATCTAACCTTGATTCCTGGGATTCAATCTTCATTTTGAGATGACTCTCGAAATCTCTTTTAGACCGTTATCTGGGCAATCTAACCTAGGTCTCAAAAGGATAAGCTTCGTATTGGGGCAATCTAACCCTGATTCTAGAGATAGTCCTAATTTGCATCTAAATCTCACTCTGGGGCATTGGGGCAATCTAATCCTAATTCTCATCTCTCTCAAGAACTGTTGTCTTCGCAATCTAACTTAGACTTCAAAAAATTCATGCTTTGATCTGCTTTGATCTGTCACTTCAGACTATTCCTTGAATTAATGTGCTGCTCACACATCAATTCAAAGAGGGGCAAATGTAATACCCCAAAATTGGCACCTAATAAATTCAATCAGTTTTGGTGCATTCCTCAATTTTCTATGTCATCAAAGTCCTAGTTCACTAGGCAATTTTCTCTCTCCTACCTGACTTAATTTAACTTGATGTCAGTTGCAAAGACCCTAAATTGAAATAATCAAACACTAAATTAATTCCTAAAGTCTTTGACTTATATTAGCTAAATTATCCCTATGATAAATTAATTTAATTCTAAAGTTCTAAGTGCTTTCTAATTAAATTAAATCTACCCCCTTTAGCTAATTACACATCAAAAATGAATTAATTAATTGCTTGTTATTTGAATGGACACCTTTTCTTGAATTAATAATTTGAGATATTCGAAAGGTCCTCATGTGGCATTTTCCATTCTTTTAATAAAGTAATTCATGCTTATTTGTCCCAAAAGGGATATGAAGGGTCAGGAGTTTCGAATCAAGAAACTCTTCCTCCTCCTCTTGGCTCTTCTATTTATTTGGTCTCTTTTTCTTCATTAGGAGAGGAATTTTTGAGAGCATCTACACTATAAGCATTTTTAGTCTCATTTGATTCATTGTTTTCAAAGCTTTTTATTGCATTTATTAGATTAATATCTCATTATTAGTATAATCTTTGCATCACATTTTAGACTAAATTTTCTTATTTGTTCTTAGTTTAATATCATATTTGTTTCAAGTTCTTAGATTAAGTTGCATCTCATCTTTATTTTCAAGCTCTTAGATTAATTGCATCCTCACTCTTAGATTAAATTGCACTTCATCTTAGATTAATTTCATCTTGCTCATCTTTATTGCTTCTTGGAAATCCTCCATTGTTGAATTGGTCTCTCGGCTATTGGCTCTCATTCTGAGAGTATTCAAACACCCCATTCACATAGGAGGCAATAGGTCGCCTCACCATGGAATTTGGATTGAGTTCTTCATACTCTCTCCTAAATTCTATAAAGTGAATAATGACCATGTTGTGTTGTGCCTGATTTAGAGGTCACATTCAGTCACATACACTAGTTAGTTCAATCCTGAAAACTATCAGCAACTGATGGAAACCCTAAGTTAGATCTAAACTTGAGCTCGCAAGCCTCCAAGAAATCTCCTTGTCTCAAAGTATGCAAATGACTAGCTCTACTATTCTAAACAATCAGATAACAATCTGATCTATAAGATCTCACAAGATCTTTTACACAACTTCACTTACCCAATTCTCCTAGATCTACTTTCATAATCCTCTAAGTCATCCCCCAAACATCTACCCAAATACCCCTTAAATACTTGTAGACACCGAAAAATCCTTCAGAAAATAAATTATTTTTGTTTTCTGAAAATCCTTGATGACATCATCATTTATTAATTAATTAATTATTTAATTAATTAATTTATTTTTATGGCATTAAATCCCTCTCTCTTAATTAAAAATCTTTAATTAAGGAATCTAGCCTAAAAAATGTCATTTGGACATTATCCCTAATTTATTAATTATTTAATTAATAAATTGACCAAAAAAAACTTCAAAAATAAATTAATTTTTTTTAAAAAAAAAATTTTTTATCCCAAACTTAGCCAATTTCCTTAAGACCACTAACCTCTTCCAAAATCCTCTAATCCCTTCTTAATTTCGATTAAAAGGCTAATCCCATCTTTTCTAACCCTAATCCCAAGGTTAAATATTTAATTTTCATATTTATTGAAAATATTTTAATAAATATTCCTAAAACTTAAGCTTTTGGAATGAATAACTTTTATTCCATGAAACTAAGGAGAAATCTAGACTCTTCTAGAATCTTCTCAAATCCACCCTCTTCACCCATCCTAATCCTTTTTTTGTCCTAATCTAATCCTAATCCTACCCTTAAACCTTTGTGCAATCCTAACCAAGCTTAAGACTTTCCTAAACCAAAGCAAAGTCTCTCCTTCCAAATATCTCAACCACAAAGCATTTATTGCTTCCCCAAAGTCTTCAAAGCCTCTTAAAGCCCATTCATTGCTCTTACAAGCATTTATTTGGAGAGTTATGAGCTTGGAGCCCCCTTTGTTGACTCCTCTTTGCCCTTCCCTTCATCCACTCACCTTGTGACATGTGTCACCTCCTGATTGGCTGAGAACTAGCACAATCCATGTGCTTCCCTTTGAGTGAATCTTGGCCTCTCTTAAGGATTTCAATCCTGGCCATTCATTCCTCCTACCCCAAGCCTTTAGAAATCCTATAAATACCCTCACTTCCTAAGGCAAATCATCTTTCAACTCTCAAACTCAATAGAAAAGTTATAATGTCATTTTCATTCTAGCATAAGCATAAACTCATCATTTTAGATCATTTCCAAGCTTAAATCACATCTAAATTAGCTTAATGGGATTAACATAGATTCATTTCTTGTTTAATCAATCTTAGTTCATCTTTAAGCTTTGCGTATTTGTGTGTTCTTGAGGCCTTTGAGGCAAAATAGGTTCCTCATACCTATTTTGTGTCATTTTGGGTCTTCTTGATCCTCAAATCATCATTTATCTTGCATGCGCCAAGTGCTTGAGTTTGCACACCCACATTCATCTATATCTAAGCATATCAAACGGTGCATGGGCGCATCCATTTTAGGCTTAAACTGAGGTGGCTTTGATTTTAGTTTGTTTGCCATTAAATTTGATTTGATTATATGCTATGACGTTTGTTTGTCTTTGGCCTTCAAAACAGGTTTAGGTGCACGCTCAAATCCTAGTCTACAATACTAATCATCAACCACAAGTTGTATGGATGAAACCCTTAACTCCTACAAACAAATATTAAATGCCATACAAGTCAAATCTCAAATAGCCTTACAAACATTTAATTCAACATGTCATCCTATAACAATAGCTACCAACAATAAATGCACCAAGTCAACCCAATAAATCACACAGAATTCCAGTCGGTAAGACCAACTACCGAGTGCCAAAGAAACAACCAAGTGATAGTGAAACAACCAACCACAATAAGCAACACTGAGCAACGCAGGCATTACTGAGCACCAGTTCCACTGAGCACCAAAGGCTCCACCAAGTTCCTTCAGCAACTGAGCTTCCTTCAATAACTGAGACAATCGGTTAAGGTTTCAACCAAGTAACACTGGCCAAATAACAAATCACCATGCAGACTCACTAAGGACCAAGAATTCCCTACATCATAATGATGTGTTTGAGCTTATTGATGTTAATCATGATTAATAGCTATATTTTCACGACAATTGTCTCTTAATCCTAGTGACAAACAAAATGACCCATCTTCATAGAATGGTCCTTGTTAGGAACTGCCTATTGTTTCACGTTTCATGCTTGATGTTTCTCCTCTTGCATGTTTCCCACCTTCTCTAAACACTATAGACCGAGATGAGGAATTAGATAATATGTTGAACTAGGTCCACTTGTGCGGTGGATTTTATGTGTTTGCTTGTTTGAATGTGCCTCCCCTATAATGTGCTTCCTGTTTATGTTTTGTTTAGATTTCTTTAAATGACCCTTGTTTCTCTATTGGTGCAAGGTGATAAAGGAATCAAAAAAATTTGAAATCACTCTATTTCTATCTCACTTTCTCTATATGTTTTTACATGTTGTGTCATGGATGTGCCACTATTTGTAAATGTGCCTTTGTGTTGTTTAAATAGGGATGATAAAAAATGGTAGCTACCTTTTTTTTTTTTCTTTCTCTATGATGTCAGACCAAAAATAATCTTCTTTTTAACTCCTTGTGACATTATTCTATTGTCTTTGTAGTTCTACTACCTTTGGGGGATGATGACATTTTCTTTTGATATAATATTTCATGTATTATCATATGATCATACTAATCCTAGAGTTAGTAGATCCCTTCCATTCTCTCTATTGTCATGTGTTCATTTCCCTTTATTTTTCCTTTCTTTGTGGCATCTCATATTGGAAGCATTTCTTGTGGGTACATGTATTCTCTATTAAAGGCATTGCTCCCATTAAGGCGTTTGCAATATCTTTAACATGGGGGCATACAATCTACTCCATGTTTCACATTTTTCACATACATATACAATGATTAAATGTAACCTCTCTTGAAGATGGATAAGGAGACAATTATTTCCTTGTGTTTATCCTTTCATTGGATCCATTAACAAAAAAAAGGATTTCCTTACGGATTTATCCCCCTTCTTTGATCCCTAAGGAGACAATGATTTCCTTAGGTCTAATCACTTTTCTAGGTCCCTTGATGGAGATAATGATTTCCTTAAGGATTGATCTTTCCTTTTCTAATCCCTAAGGAGAAAATACATTCCTTAGGATTGATCACCCTTTCTGGATCCCTTCATGCAGACAATTCTTTCCTTAAGGACCAGTCCTCTTTGATGGGTTTACTAGCATAACACAGCTTCCTAGACCTTCAATGCCATATTTTGTAACAATTTCCCTTTGTGTGATCCATAGTAAGGAAATCCCTTACTAGGATAGTGGTCATCTCTCTCTCTCTCTCTCCCTCCTGAGTGATGCCTATCTTATCCTAGTTTTAGATTTGATGACGACTTGAATCACTTGGGGGCTTGATATTTCTTTGTCTCCTTAACCTTGACAAGATTGTACTTGTGAATTGATCTAGTTTACCATGAGCATGATCTTTTCTCATACTCCCACTAAATTGGGTGATAAACCTATAGTCATAAAAAGTTAGCACCCATAATTGGATGCTTTAGGACCTATTATGCCACATTTTGTAAATTTCAAGGTCTGAATGCCCATTATGCTTTATCTTAGAAAGATATATTTTCTCCTCTCACTCCTGTTATCTCTCCTTAAGCTCTCATTGTAATTTAAGCCCATTCTCTATGGGACACATCACCAATGGTGACATGTCCATAGATTTTGGGGCCCAAACTTTCCTGAGAATCTGATGTTGGGATCTTATTTCAAGATTTTCATTTATGGTTGGCCTGGATCAAATTTGAATCCCAAAATGAAGGAGTTAGTATAAGAACCCCTTATCATTCCTAATTTTGATATACATTCATGATCTATAATTTTGGCAACCAATCTATCAAGTTTTCAAGAAAGAAAGAGAAATTGGATTCAAGATTTGAAACCAAGCATCCAAGATCAAGATCTCCAAGTCTCCAATTCTTCAATATTTTTCAAATCCAAGGAAACATTATCCATTTGATGCAAGTTTCTCTCTCATGATGTCCATGTAGATAAATAATCAAATATAGAAAGAAGATCAATTCATCCATCCACCTTCTCTCTCTTCTTTTCAAGTGATTATTAAGCATATCTACATTCAAGATCTAGGAGTGATAATCATATATCTATGCATTTGTGAATGTATACTTGATTTTTCATTATATTCCAAGGTCAAAGCTTCAGATTTCAAGAACATACAAGAATGTTCATGGGTATGAGCAATTCTTACATTGATCCATGAGGGTTTTTGCAAGGTGAATCTATTATTTGTCTTTCCATCTATTTTCCTTTATAAAATTTAATATTAATTCTAAGGTTGATTTCTAAACAGAGATTTGACTAAGGAAAACCCCTTTCCATAACCATTTTCCCATTTTTCTGACTGCAGGAACATGATATAGAGTTGCCAAGTCATATTTGGGCAGAATATGTACATTTACCTAATTTGTGAATGTTTCACCCAAAAACACCAAGGACACATCGCCAAACTCAACTTGTCTTGGGGACATGTCACTAATCTCAACATGTTAGATCCATTTGAGCTCAAATATATGGCACAAGTCTATTTCATCTTTTGGTTTCCATTTTCATCAGTTTCATCTCATTATCTATTTGTTACAATATATTTTTAGCATCTTTTTAGTGACTTATTTAATAGATTAATTACATTAATTAATCATTCTTGTTTTATCCATTACTTTATTTAAGGAAGGACAAATCTTGTCCCTAATTAGTGCTTGAGTCATCTCTTGAGCCTATTGGGGGCATTCTTCATTCCTAATGTGCAATTAATGAAATGGGGAAGTAATCCATTTATCACATTACTCATTTCTCCCCATTTCCTACTGTACACCTAGATATTGTGGGCAATGTAGATTATCTAATTGATCACTTCCCTAAGATGGATAGGGGGATGAATAATTTCATCATTTTTGGGAGTGAAACTTTGTACATTGCAACTACAACCTCTTGTCTCCTTCATGAGGACTTATAAGACAATGAGGTAGAGAATAAAAGGAAGCTACTAGATTTCATCTAACCAGAGAGACTTTGAGCTCTTGGTTTAGGAAGAAGTAGATCGATGGATTAGGCTTGTTTTCCTTTTCTATTGTCAATCCTATGTTTATCAGCTACCTAGTTTGATATCTATTTTAATATCTTAAGTATTTTTCAGTAGTTTCACCAGTTGAACAACCTAGTGGTTTCTTTGTAAGGGATGACACCCTTTTTCACTTCTTTTATTGATCAAAAAAGAAAAACTTGAATTCTTAAAGGTACCATAACAATAATAGGTATATGTTATGAGGTTGTTACTTGTTGATAGGTTTTGTTGTAGACTACCTAACCTTTCACTTCCTTATTAGGGACAATAATCGATCATATGGTTTCTATAGATACTAATTAGATTATGTAATTCTATTGCTAGAAGTGAGTAAGCCCAAAGGGCCCAAATTTCTAATTCTAGTATAGTTATAAATTAATTAAATCAAAGATTTCATTTCAAAAGAACTCTCAAATTGTTAATTTCAGTATACATAACAAAATTCATTTTAATTAACTATTAAGGACAACTATCTCCTACTACGTGTAGACACCTAAAAAACATTCATATTAATTAAATTTATTTTATTACTAATCCCCGTAACATAGTAATTAATTTTAAATCATTATTGTCATATTCCTCCACCCATTTAATTAAAATTATTTAATTAAGTTCGGTTCATTATCTAAAGTATTTAAATTTAATCTAAATATTCCCCTCTCTAATGTATTAAAACTATTTTAATGCATATCCCCTCATAAATTCCTTTTTGAATAAATCTCTATTTTATTTAAATCTCTCCATAATTATAATATTCTCCTAAACTTGGGTTAATCTAAACCTAATTTAAATTAATCAAAATCTCTACCTAAAGCCTAGCCTACACCCATCACCTCACTTACTAAACCAATTCTCACACCTAATCACTCCTCTAATCTCACTTAAAAGGTGGTTCTTAACCTAATTAGAGCTAATGGGTTGCTCACACATGTGTGAGAAACTATTCCCAAGGAAGCCACCAAACTTGCTTAAATGCTCCAACTCCCTCTTACATCTTTGTCCCCCACACTCTTCCGCAAAGTTTTTCACACATATGTGAGAAACCTTGAGCCACTCAAGTCTTAAATGTCCATCTTGTCTCAAATTGACCTTTCAAAATAGCCCTCTCCTCTAGCCCATGTGTCTCATATGTGGCTCCTATGTGGATGCCACATAGGTGCCACCTCATCCAAGTCCTCTCTCTCCCTCCAAAAATCTATAAATAGAGGCCTTTCCATGAGAAAATCATCTTTCATTTTTATTTATTGTTATCATGTTACTTTAGCTCTAGAATTTCATAGCATTTTAGCATGTTAGTTTCCTTGTTCTTTGTTTCAATTCTTAGCTCAAATAGCATAATGTTAATGGTTAATGAATCTTATTTTCCTTATGCATTTGTCTTTCCTTTCAACCTAAATCATAACATCATGCTTAATGGGTAAATGAGTCTCAAGTCTTCCACATCATTTATAGTTTAAGATCTTCATCTTCATCATTTGCCTCTCTTGGAATCCTTGGGGCAAAACTAGTTCTTCATACTATTTTTTGTTGCATTTTAGGATCTCCTTGGCTTGCATTTTGGATTCAATCATCTTATAATTTCATTGGGGATTCTTTCATTGTGTTCGGAGAGCACATCCATATTCTCCTAAAATGAGCAAATCAAATGGGGCTTGGGTGGTCTCGTTTTGGCTCAATCGAAGGTGGTGTATATGAGTTTATTATGATATGTTGCATGCATGTCTTAAGCTAACATTTTCTTATCTATGCATGCTCTCAATAGGTTAGTTTTATTGCATCTACATTTTGGCATGTCTGGTGGGACACCCACCATGCAATTTTCCTCCCCATTTGAGGGTTTTCATCATTTGTTTATGAAACTCTGGCAATCCTCATACTATCTTGTGAGAATCCTAGTATGAGTAAACTGATTCTATCCCTGTTTACCCATACTACATTTTGAGTATACTCATACTACATATGGAGAATCCTCATATTGGCATTTTCTGCATTATGTCTGCTTTCTGACTGCATTCTTTCTGCCTCTATTTTCTTGTACTATAACCCATGTATTCTCATAATGACCATGGTATATTCTCATACTAGAGCTTTGCATTAGGTATTTTCTCATATTTATCTATGTCTATACTCGTACGATTCTGCACACAAAATCTCCTACTCTATTTTCTTGTATTGGAAACAAAGAGAAATTTTGAGGGCTTAAATCTTGATGTTTTGGGTTTGGTAGTTGTTTTGGCTGCATAGTGTCAATGACCATCTATTTTGTAGGTTCTAACATGTTTTTGTAGGGCATTTCACAAAAATAGCGCTTTCCAAATTCACCAACACCTCAAACTACTAACGCTTTTGTTGTAGGATGCTTGCCAAAGAATCACTTGAAAAACTCTTAAATCTATCTATCTTGGAGGTTGTGTGATGATGAATATCACCTTCATGAAATTAAGATCTAATAGCAAAAATTTAAAGTAAATACAATGCAAATCTAATTTAAAAATGAAACTAAGATCTATAGCATCTCATGGTTCTCTAGAAAGATGTGGTAAGTGAAGCTCTCAACTCAATCTCCACTAGTGACATGACTTCTAAAACAAGAATGTATGCTATTCTATGCTTCTACAATGCTTTTATGATGATGATTCTAGCTCAAATTGACAAAATGATAATGCTAAATACTCTAAATGCTCTTAAATGCTCTTAGAATGCTCTTCAATTACCTATAGTAGCAATGCTTTGCAAATGAATGTCTAAGATTCTGAATTGCTCTCAAAATACTTCATATTTATAGTAAATGTCCAAGGGTAGGGGGTAGAGTGAAGTAATCATGATTAAGCCTTGGTTGAGTCAAATAGTTTGATTTGTTCATAAATGGGGGGACAATTTAAAGGTTTGTCTCAAAGCTTTGGACAAAAGGAAAAAATTGAGTGGTTGAGATTGAAACTTTAAAATGAGTGATTGAGATTCATCCTTCTTGAGTGATTTATGTCTTTTTGTCCTCAATTCTCATTGGTTGTTCCACTTTGTTGAAATATATTAGGAATTATTAAATTCAATTAATTAATTAAATTTAGCCATGTAAGGGTAATAGGTTGATTTTGATTTTTGATTTAAACAACTATACAATTAATTGATTAAAATCAATTATATAGTGTTTTTGGCCCCTTTAAGCTTTGATTTAATTATTTAACATCATTATTTGATTTTTCCTTTGCTTTAATTGATTTTGCCCAATTTTATTTAATAAATGTCCATTTTTTATTGATTTAATGCATTTTGATGAGATTTTGCAATTTAAAAGCACTTGTCCATTTTTTAGTGTCTACAAATGCCCCTCTTTGAATTGATGTGCAAAGAACATTGATTCAAAGATTCTTTTAATTCAAGGTCACTTTTTAAGTCCCAATTCACTAATTCATTGATATGCCTCTGATATGAGATTGATATGCTATGCTGCCCTGATACTGATAAAATGATATGCCTCTGATAATTATAAAATTTTTGATGCACCACTAATTCTGATGAAGTTTGATGCCAATTTGATACTTTGATGCCCCCTCAAAAATTAAAACATATTGATTTCTTGATTTGAAAATTTTTTTGATGATGTTTGATGTAGAATATGTTTTCATTTCTAATAGTCTTTTAGTATGATGCCATGATTTAATAATATGCCCCGGTTTGTTTGATAAGTCAATATAGGTCTAAGCCAAATTTCACCTCCAAAATTAGGTTAAAATATTCATTTGCACTTTTATCTTTGGTGATTTTTGCTCTGGTCCCACGGTGATTTTTGAGATGGTTGTCCCTATCCGAGAGCATCGATTCAAGAGGTGTTAGAGATATGTAAGGCCACCTAACTATGGACCTCCGGTAAGTCATTTCTAATTTCATCTTTGCATTTATTGCAATTTTTCATATCACCGTTGCCTTGAATTCGTTAAATCACACCTAAGAACATTTCATTGTCACCTAGACCTTTTTATTGTCACATCCGCACTTTTTACTCACACAGCCATGTAGTAAAATGTTGCCTAAGAAAATTTCATTCTCACCTGAGAACGACCTAGGCAGTATCAATCATATCAGTTTTCACACTGATTGATTTATCCTATCAATATCTTATCCTAATCGGATTGACAAATCACATTCATTGGTACCACTATCCTGATATGCACCATTTGTGTGATGATGAATATCACCTTCATGAAATTAAGATCTAATAGCAACAATTTAAAGTAAATATAATGCAAATCTAATTTAAAAATGAAACTAAGATCTATAGCATCTCATGGTTCTCTAGAAAGATGCGGTAAGTGAAGCTCTCAGCTCAATCTCCACTAGTGACACTTCTAAAATGAGAATGTATGTTGTTCTATGCTTCTACAATGCTTTTATGATGATGATTCTAGCTCAAATTGACAAAATGATAATGCTAAATACTCTAAATGCTCTTAGAATGCTCTTCAATTTCCTATAGTAACAATGCTTTGCAAATGAATGTCTAAGATTCTGAATTGCTCTTAAAATGCTTCATATTTATAGTAAATGTCCAAGGGTAGGGGGTAGAGTGAAGTAATCATGATTAACCCTTGGTTGAGTCAAATACTTTTCTTTGTTCATAAATGGGGGGACAATTTAAAGGTTTGTCTCAAAGCTTTGGACAAAAGGAAAAAATTGAGTGGTTGAGATTGAAACTTTAAAATGAGTGATTGAGATTCATCCTTCTTGAGTGATTTATGTCTTTTTGTCCTCAATTCTCATTGGTTGCTCCACTTTGTTGAAAGATATTAAGAATTATTAAATTCAATTAATTAATCAAATTTAGCCATGTAAGGGTAATAGGTTGATTTTGATTTTTGATTTAAACAACTATACAATTAATTGATTAAAATCAATTATATAGTGTTTTTGGCCCCTTTAAGCTTTGATTTAATTATTTAACATCATTATTTGATTTTTCCCTTGCTTTAATTGATTTTGCCCAATTTTATTTAATAAATGTCCATTTTTATTGATTTGATCCATTTTTTATTGATTTAATGCATTTTGATGAGATTTTCCAATTTAAAAGCACTTGTCCATTTTTGAGTGTCTACATAGGTTACCTAGGAGATACGAACATATTTGTGTCTTCATTAATCTTTTTCTAGGAATCTTAACAAAATTCCACTTGTAGCATTTTGTCAAGTGATAGGGGATTACACTCTCTTCTCTTTGAGACAATAAAAAACCTAGACCCACTTGATTTTATGCTTTAATAGGGACTTTGGCAATGAAAAAGCATGTTTTATGTGTTTGGAAGAAAACAAAATTGGATAGGAGAGTATGCTCTTTTCCCCTTGAGGAAAAATAAAAAATCTAGACTCCTCTTGTTTCCAATCCATGCTTTTCAATTTTATCATTTAAATGGGTATGTCGGTTGAGGTAAACATCTCCTAGGAATGACTCATGTGATAACAAGGTGTTAGCCCACCACTCCAAATCGTGTTAATCAAATTTTCTTTTTAGGGTTGAATCCTCAGGAGTCAGATGGAATTTGAGCTTATACTTGGCTCTCACCTAACACATAAGTAGGCAATCATAGTCTAAATCATGTTTACATGACTACCTATGCCAAGGTTCTTTGTGGGGCTATATGCCTAAATCACTCTTACACAGACACAAAGAGTGTGTTTGAATGGAGACCCTTACTTAAATCCATTAAATAGAAGCTACCCAATTCACCTCTGAAAGTTTGATAATCCAAGTGCAAGGAAGATAGTAACCTCCCCAAGACACTTGCCATATCATGCCTTCCTAAGCATTTGGAGTCAGATGATACAACATCATGATTGGAGCCATTGTGTGCTTGGTGATGGTTGTATTCTAATTATCCCTTGAATTGTACCTAAGTATGCGAGCAAGGATTTTCATACTCAACCAACTCCTTAGGGTAAAAAGTGTATTTGACTATCTGCAACAAGAACCTATAAAAAACATATGCACTCCAAAAATATTGTCAATGTCATTATCACAATTGCTTGTCTCCCGCAAGGTTGCTTTATCCCTAGCTAGATTGTCTTCAAATATGTGCATGTTGTCTTTTTTATTTGAATGTTTGATAGTGAGTCCTCTGTTATTGAAGAGATCAACACAACAAGAACATCCAAAATTTAGTTCCCCAAAATCTCTCAAAGCATTTATCACAATCGCCATCCTTTCAAGATATGACCAATTTCATGAAGCATAAGAAAGCAAAGCTACCCATCACCCATGTTTATCAAGAGAAGAAAGTTGTGGAACGCAAACTCAATGATCATCAAGCTATCCTAACTACAATCAAGGAAGAAAACAAGTATCAAGACAAACTTGATAAAGTAACCTACAATTCCAAGATCATGTTGTTTAGAGCATGCTTCTAGATTATCCACCTCTTTGTTACCCTTGAAAGAGAAGACTAGTTGGCTTGCCACATGCCCCATCCTTTCAAATAACATGAAACTGTATCAACATCATTGCATTCTTTCATCATAGATCATCTTTTAGAAGCATTTTCATCATCCCCCTAGATAATCTCATTTAAATCGAAACCATCATCCTAAACTATCATCCTTAATCTAAAATCCAAACAAAATTAAAAATATAAGAAAATCCAAAGTCCAAATCCAAGATCCTAAAATCAATCCAACCATCCAAGTTTCCACTTAGTGTCACATCCTTTGAGTTTATGAATCATTATCCTAAAAAAAACTCATCTTATAGATTCTCCCTTTTGACTAAGAATTGTCAAGGGTAGCTCATACTTGTCTTTTTAGGCCTCATCATCTTGATCCAAAGATTGGCTTGCATTGACAAGGCTCTCATCTTCCAAATATTGGAAGTCTATTCGAGGTTGACAATCCCACCCACTTTGATCCTATACCAGGAAGTAGCAACTCATTTTGACACTTAGTAATCCTTAAGTCCTTAGGACATCCCCATCATCCCAATCAATCACCATCCAAACATCCTCTAGCATAATCTTACATCTTACATTTATCCTTAGTCTCCTCTTAGAATCAAATTGCACTCATCCATCTTCGCATCTTCATTTCTTCATCCTAGGACTTGCATTTCATTCCTATCGAGACATGATCGAAGAAGAGAAAGAATATGGACACCACTCTCACCATTAGTTTTACTAATCATAATGATCCTAACAACATAATGGTAACACATGATCCACAATCACAAGCACAAATTAAGAATGTGTGGGAAGATCCAACTAAAACACCCACCATGAATTCTATGGAAGTGTTTATGAGCCATCTTGGATATGCACAAATGGTTAGTGCAATCATAGCTTAGAATCACCTTGCCATCTTGGAAAAATATGCACAAGAGGGTACTCCCATTCTACCACAAATTTATCCCTTCAATCCCACAAAAATACATACACATCCCCATTGATGCATACTCCACCATCATCAAAAAAATTGTCAACCCTAACTTACAACTATCCTAGTTGGCCTCACCTATCCCTCACCTATTGCAATCTAGTTCCACAAACCTCATCATACACACAATGTCACAATCTACTCCCTTCACCATCATGTGAGCACCACCTCCACCTATAACATCTCAAGACACCACTTAGGTGCAAAGCTCCACACAAGCACAACCTCCACCTCCCACACAAATATCTACACAAGAAATACCTCCACCATTCATGAGCCAAGACTCCACATCAACACCATTCTTCTAGAGGGTAGCACAAACACCTCCCTCTAACTCTCAACAAACTTTCAATCAAGCACCCCCTCCATCCATCACCCAACTAACTTCTGCACAAGTTTCAATCCCATCCTTCATCGCTAACACACAAACCCAACAACCTGATTTCAAGATAGGTATGCCATTTATGGGATCCCAAAACCAAACATCCACATCACAAAACCCTACCATCACTCCCGCATTTCTGACTACCTTGATGTCTCAACCTGTTGCAAGGATGGTATCTTCCTAGGGTTTTAATTAGGCACAAATGAATGCCTTAGGAATAAAAATGCAATCCCACATCTATAATCCTACAAACATCTGACGTGTTTTCCATTTCACAATGCAACCCCCACAATAACCTCCTCCAACTGCATTTGTTCCTATATTCACCAATTACTTATCCATGCCAGAAATCATCTCTCAAACTATACCACCACTACAACAACAAAGCTCCTCTCATTTTTCCAGCTATCTCATACAACCACCCCCATCATCCAAATCCAAGAAACCATTCCACCACTCAGTAATGCAGGAATGCATCCTACCTACATCAGTCAAGTACAAGGCCAATCCCATCAATGATCCACACAATTCTTCCAACCTCCCCCACAACAATAGTACTTCCTAGCATAGAAACAACATCCCCTCATCCCCCAACAACAACAAGTGACTCCATGTCCTACACAACAGTACGCCTCCACATCTCAGAAATAATACATTGTCTAGAAAACACCTCAAAATCTATTCTAGTATGTCTACATAGAAGGGGCTTCCCCCTATCCAATCCTACAATATCCCTCATAGAACCATCCATATTTTCTTGCACCATTAGATTCCTTCCCAATGGGAGTACCCACTCCAAAACCTATCAATTCAACTTTCAAATTTGAAGATTTTTTTCTTTATCCTTTTGACAGATATATCACCATGGTTCCCTTCTTCGATCACTTTGAGACTCTTGAATTTGATAAATATTGGGGGAAAGGAGATCCAGTTAGTCATGTTAAGGAATTTTACATGGCCTGTCAAGAGGTTTCCTATAGTGACAATTTTATCATGCACCTCTTTTCCAAGAGCTTGGGAGGAACCATTATCGAGTGGTTCTATAAAATACCCTGTGGGTCAATCACAACATTTGTGAAACTTTCTAAGAATTTTGTGGTGCAATATGCACACAATGTCAAAAATGAGTTATCCCTATTGGACCTATGCAATTCAAAATAAAAAGGAGGAGAGAGCTTGGCCAACTATCCACAAATATAGAAAAACCTCATAATGAGGTTATCATATTAATCACCAAAGAAGCATCTCACCAAAATCTTCATTGACAATCTACATCTAAAGCTATCCCACTTCATCCATATGAATTGCATACAAACCTACGAGGACATTAAAGGAAAAGGCATGGATATTGAGTGAGGCCTCTTGGATGATGGTATAATTAGGCACTATAAAGAAAGCTCACAAGATAAGCCCAATAATGACCGGTATCATTATTGGAACAAAAACAAGAATTTCATTATAAATGGATCCATTAACACTAAATATGTCCAAATTGTTATGGTTGGCCCTACACCACCTACTCCTACATATTAGAAACAACTACTAATCAACTAGCATCCCATGCAGCACTTTCAAAACCAAGCCAATCAGGCTAATTCCATATCATCCATCCAAGAAAAAAATAAGCATCACATCCAAAACAATCAAAAGTGCACATTCACCCCCTCAATGAACCTTTGGATGTAATTTTACAATGAATAGCTAGTGCCAACCTAATTGTCTATCCCCAAACCCAACTGTTCAATGAATCAACCCCCAAGCCCACATGGTATAAGGACAAAAAATATTGTGAATATCACCATGTCAAACCTGACACACCACCATACAATGCATGAAACTCAAGCACTACATCCAAGATCTCATTAACAAGAAGGAGATCACACTGGACGCACCTACCCAACCTTTGCCTAATTCTAACTTGAAAATCTATAAAAATGTGTTTCCTCGGCACAAATCTAGCAAGAACATCTCCAGTGCTAACTGTCCACCCTAGAACTAAGGAAAATGCAAGCAAGGTGACCATGCCAATGGAAAAAACTAAACAAATTCTTATATCAACTACAATAAATTTAACAGATGCATATCCCAAGTTGAGCCCATAGTCAATACCATACATGTCAAAGGCATCGTCAGTCAGTGTGCAGTCATAACTCATAGGGGTAGGATTTTTGTTTCTAGTGCTAATCCAATGCCTAGACCTAATGTGCAATACAACCTCCTAGAACACCATGGGAATACTCCTACCCCAATCTCCTTCCTTGACCTTCTAAATATCAAGAGATCCATATATTAAGAGATCATCAATAATGCCCTCCAAGAGGCATGTGTCCCTACGGACATTAACACCATCCAATTCAAGAACCTCATGGGGAATTTGTCCACATCTTGTGCTCTTTCCTTCAAGCCTTCCAACATGCCATCCATTGAACCTAATAACAATCTCCTCCACATCATAATCATGGTAAATGAATTTTCCATCAAGAGGGTCATGATAGATAATGGTTCGACCCTTAATTTATGCACACCAATGTTCATCCAACAAGAGAAATATAAAGAGGGTGAAATTTCACATGAACTTATCACCATCAAAGCCTATGATAACTTGGAGTATACCTCAAAAGGTACTATTTTTTTTCCTATCAAGTTGGCCCAACAATTCAAGAAAATATTTGCCATGTTGTTGATCTTGATCTTCCCTACAACATCCTCCTCAGCTGACCATGGATTCACTCCATCAAAGCTGTCCTATCCACCTACCATCAGTGCATAAAATTTCCACATCAATGCATGGAAATCACCATCCACATTGATCCCCAACCCTTTGCATATTGTCGTGCATTGGAAGCATCATTTCCCCACTACACCCACTATCCTAGCATCGATATTAGCACTTTTGTCTCCAGCTCATCCTGATCCTAGTACAATCCATAGACTATCCTTGCCTCTACCCTCTCCACCATCAAGATCAATAATAGGGGTTGCAGTGAATATAGCTTAACTGATGCCTTCACGGTAGGGGCCCTGCCACTTGATCCACATGCCCAAGAGTGCCCATGCCATGAGGAAAAAATCCCTCAAGAAGACCCTGAAGTAAAGAAAATGGGGCCATCAATATTTATCTCCCATGGCATCTTGAATAATCAAGAGGTGACCTTGATATTAACAAATGGTTGTACAAAGATCCCCCACCCCTTGACACTAAGCTCCTTAGATATTTCAAATACAAATACCATGCATCACACAAATGGGCCACAAAGAAATGGAACTATTAAGATGGTTTTCTAGGACCCAAAGAAGATGGAGAAAAAGATCCAATGGAAGCCTCAAAAAATCCAAAACATCAAGGCCTTGGATTTAATACCCCTCACCTGCATATACAAGGTCCCAATACCACAACTAGGGGCATCAACTTGCCCAATGTTACCCTCTTGAATATCTACGATGAAGTCATGGAAGTCGAAGACATCCCTGAACAGGAGGAAAATAAATCCTATGATGATATATTCAACAATGAAACCTTCCTGAGAAACTATTTCCTCTTTCAACTCGCCATTAACCTTATCGACCTCCCCCTCATGCATCCTAATCTCAAAGATTGGGATCAATCAAGCATAGCACACATCTATGAGTTTCAAAGTGAAGAAGCACTCCTAAGATTCATGGGAGCATCAGATCAATGTCTAGATTGGTGGCATGAATCATTATATGTCTACAAGTTGGACCCCAAGGGATACTTTGGGGAGGAGGAAGTATTTATTCATAAAATTAGAAATAAAAGAGAAAATAATGAGTCATTTTGTGAAAACCCCTCTAGGGCACATTCTGACTCCAAAAAAGTAAAAATAAAGGGTGTATCTTCTAGTGAAAACCTCTCTGAGGTGCAAGAAGATGAAGACTTGCCTCTTCCTCCTATCTATTATTACAGACTTGAGAAGTCCTCCATACTAATCGAAGACACCAAGCCGGTAAACTTGGGGACTGAAGAATGCTCAAGGATCACATGCATCATAGCATCCCTGACCGAAGGGGAAGAGGGAGCTTTTACGATACTCCTCCAAGAAGAAACCATAAATTTTGCATGGTCATATGCTCACATGCTTGGACTAGATCCAAACTTAGTTGTTCATCACCTTGCAGTGGACCCATGTACAAAACCAATCAAATAGAAGCTTTGCAAGATCCATCCAAATTAAAGTATCCCTATTATTCAAAGTATAAATTGAAAAGCTCCTACAAGAAAAAATCATTAAAGCCATTGATTACTCAGAATGGATATCTAACATTGTGTCAGTGACCAAGCCATTAGGAGAAATCAGTATGTGCACAAACTTTAGAGACCTGAACAAAGCATGCCCAAAGGATAATTTCCCCTGTGGAACATCAATATGATTGTTGATCTCACATCTGGTCATGAGATGCTCTCACTCATGGATGGCTTCTCAGGATACAATCAAATCCACATAGCAGAAGAAGACCAACACAAAACAACATTCACAACACCATGAGGAACCTTTTGTTACAATATGATGCCATTCAGGTTGAAGAATGCAGGAGCTACATATCAAAGAGAAATGATAGCCATATTCCACGACATGATCCAAAAGATACTTAAAGACTACGTGAATGAAATTCTAATAAAATCAAAGACACAGTTGGGAAACCTTGATATCCTTGAGTGTGTGTTCAATCTTCTGCATCACTATGCCCTAAATTTCAACCCAAAGAAGTGTGTCTTTGATGTAACATTAGGAAAGCTCCTAGGTTTCATTGTATCATGATAAGGCATCGAGATTGATCCCAAGAAAGTCAAGGCCATAATGGACATGCCTCCACCCTACACACTCAAGAAGCTAAGGAGCCTACAAGGAAAATTACAATTAGTGTGTCTATTCATATCTCAATTGGCTGACAAATGTCAACCTTTCACAAATCTTCTTTGCAAGGATATCAACTTCAAGTGGGACCCAATTTATCAAAAAAAATTTTAAAAGCTCAAATAATACCTATCCAACTCACCCATTCTTGTGCCACCAACACTAGGACACCCTCCCATGCTATACATTTCAAAAACCACAATAGCACAGGGGGCACCGTTGGCACAACTTGATGATAATGGAAAGTAAAGAGCCATCTACTACATTAGTCATACACTTGTTGGCTATGAGATAAACTATTCACCTATGCAGAAGGCATGTCTTGTAATGATTTTCTCCACTCAAAATTTTTGACATTACATGCTAAGCCACACCATAAATCCCATCTCCAAAGTAGACCCACTCAAGTACCTTCTTTCTATTAGGAATGGGAACACTGAGAGGGGGGGTGAATCAGTGTTCTATATCTTAATACTTTTTCTTTACTCTTGAAACTTAACTTAATTGCTTATGTACTGAAATGAATATCAATGCAAGTAAGATGAACAACCATAACACATAACACCAAATATGATTATGGGGAAACCCAAATAGGTAAAAACCCCGATGGGAATTGACACCCACTAAGAACTGCACTAGTTTTTTACAATCCCTGTTAGAAGATCTTGCAACCCTGTTAGGAGTTGTTCTTTACAATGCTTTTAGTATAGTGACTTGGTTAAGGATAAGACCCTGTTAGGATTTTTTATGATTAACCCTGTTAGGGGTGGGGACACAATGTCCTAGAGCTCACTTCACAAGTGGTGAAGGCTACAACCTATTGGATCTCAGATACACACTATATCTGCAAGGTGAACTATTATTGTGACACTGCTTGTCAGATCAGTTCCTTTGATGCGTTGATGCTTTAACCTCTTGTAAAGCTCTACAACATTATAATTTCTCTTCACATACTTCTTCTCTTCTCCTATCAGCTCTATCTCATATACCACTTCTAATTACAAAGGTGCATGTCATATTTATATGCACTAACAAAATTATTTACTAGGTCGGCCCTTTAAGCTATTACATACAACACTTCCAAATGAATTGGCTCAAGTGTGTTTACATATAATAAAATTAACATGTTTATGATCTAAATACAATAGCGTATAGCCTTTACAAAACAATATTATGATCGCGAACCAAAATACAAATAGTCGGCTCCATACTCTATTCTATTTTGCCGCTCACTGTCTGTCACTTCATCTGACTGTAACTTCCTCATACTGATGCATATCATCATGCCCTCTTATAATTAGCATGAATACTTACTTATAATATTATCTTCAAGGGTGCATGTCATAACTCTATCATATGTACATGTGTTGATGCTCTTTTCCTCTGGTGCACTATTAATTGTCCAATCTTCCATACTTAGCCATATTTTTTA
Organism: Chamaecyparis obtusa; assembly: GCA_027943335.1. Taxonomy (NCBI): domain Eukaryota; kingdom Viridiplantae; phylum Streptophyta; class Pinopsida; order Cupressales; family Cupressaceae; genus Chamaecyparis; species Chamaecyparis obtusa. The sequence goes on along the minus strand of BSBK01003612.1, from coordinate 1,682,252 downwards.
GCTTCTAAGTTATGCGCTGACTCCAAAACTTCATATAACTTTGTTGCCATAGTGAAAACACTATATCTAGTCATATATAATAGTGTATTCAAATTTCCAACAATCTCCCCCTTTTTCATTAATGGAAACAAAGGATGATGGCCAAGTTACTTACTATATCTTTATACAAAATTTCTACTACATATTCTAACTTATATCTCCCCTTTCTCTGTGTACTATACTTCCCTTTACATCATATACAAACTCCATATTCTTCTACATACTATACTCCCCATTTGACATTAATGAAAAAGGTGCTAAAAAAAATGTATCTACAAGTACTCACAGAGTGAAGACATCCGGGTATGCTATCTTTACGTTAGCAATCTCATTCTGCCAAAATTTATTTAATGAGTTTATTGTCTGGAAATGGGTGCACATGGCATATTTTAACTTCTCCATCTTCTCCAAATCTGTACTTGGACCTTGATCATATGTCACCATAGTGGCATTGATCTCCTTTATGTTCTAGTTCAAGACATCTAATGAGGGTGCAAGAGCATTTCTTAAGAGTGTTTGCCTTGCCCTTATCTTGGACATTTCTTTCTCTGCCTTTTCTATTTTGTCCACTTGTCCTTGGTACACATTGTTACACATATTTACATCAAAGGATGGATCTTCTACTTATTTCCTTACTTCTTCTATCATAGCTTCTACCTCATGAATTTTCTTGTAGAGTTCTGCAGTCAGCTTGCCTTGGTTCATGCAGTCTGCTATGATTTTCCTTCCTTTTGCTACAAATTCTTTCAATGAAGCTTGACCAACTTTTAGGGAGTTAAGGTCAAGTGAAAAGTTTGTAGTTAATTCATTAAATCTTTTCTTAAGGTACTTCTCTTCTGCTACCTTAGCTATTGATTCTTCTAGGAAAGAAAAGTTTTCCTTGAAGATTGTCAAGATGTTGCTGACATCCTCCAGGAGTGCACTTTTGGTACCTTCTTCTCTACTGGTAATATATTGTTCAATATGTTTAATGACTTAACAAACAAAGGATTTCTCAGCACTTGTTTCTCCTTGGCCTTCTCCATAGCAAGGAAACTGATCTTGATTAGGTCTTTTCTCCCCAAGAGTCTAAGCTTGTAGTGTCAGGAGTCAAGCTCGACAACAATGATGTTGATGGAGTGAGATGTGTGCTATCTATCACTTCTATTTTTACTTTTATGGGTACTTCAATAGATGGCTTATCTGTTGGTTCATTATCCTTCTCTTCTTCTCTTTCTTCTTCTTTCTCTTCATCTTCCTCTTGTCTTGTCAAGTCCTCAATCTGAATTTCCTCTTGTTGCTTCAGTGTATTATCACCACAAAGAATTTATGCTTCCTCAGTGCTCATAAGTGCTTCTTCAAACTTATTCAAGTCCTTATTTGTGGCTGCCATAGATAACTCAACATTATCTATCATTATTGTGTTTTTCTTGACTTTAGGCATGGGCTCAGATACCATTACCTCTGTGGGTGCTATCATTGTGGTTGCTAAGTCTCAGGGACCTATCATAGGTGCATTTGTGACCTCAGATTCTTTATCTTTCTCAACATGTTCTTGAGTGATGGGCATAGATGGAGGTTGCATGCGTTGTTTAAGGAACGCTTTCTCAAAATCTTTGTTTGTCTCCTTGGTTATCAGCTCATAATCTTTATTCATTATGGGCAATGTCCTCATCTTAGATCTGAGGTGTGGCTTCACCAAACCTAGCAGTGGTGTTTTCTCATCAATTGAACATACTGGTAGTTTGTCATCCAGTGTCTTCTCTCTAATTCTGAAGTCTTCCTATGTTACTTGTCTTTTCAAGGTATCCAAAATTTCCCAAACTTTATCCAGAATCATTGTCTTCAATTCTAGCACAGTCTTCTTGAAGTTTATCATATGTTTGATCAACATATCATAGATCTCATATTTGTTAATCTCATGATATCTATCATAAAAATTTGATATCTGATCAAGTGTTCCTTCATCTACCACTCAGGATCTCAACACTTGTAAAATTGGTAGAAATCCTACCTTAGGAGGTCGTTGCACATTTTTGCCTTTGCTTCTTGTGGTTCTTACTGAAGGGTGGCTTGTGGGCAGTTTGCTTCTTCCTCTTAGGCATCTTTGGAGATACTTCAATGGACTCAACATCAACTGTATCTATGGGCGCAGGACTGATATCATCTATCTTACTCTCTTTTTCCTTTAGATCATTATTTTTCTCAATTTTTGCCTTTTTCATATTGGGATCATCTTTCTTCTCTGTCTTAGCTTCCATAGAGGATGTTCTTTCAATCTACATAGCTATCTTTGCTACTCTAGCTTTATCTAGGTCTTCTTGTGTCACACCATGGATCTTCAAAATCTTAGAGGTGATTTTGGTGGCTTTTCTCTTGGTTGTAGCACTATTTAGGACTACATCTACCTATCTAGTCTTTCCTTCATATGTTCCCCATCTAGGCTCATTAGGATCCTTGGGCGTTGACAATAAGACTTGTGCATAAGCTTCCAAAAATTGCTCCTCCACTTCATAGCCAAGTAGATGAATCCACTTATTTCTAGACTCAATAGCCTCCATACAAGTAATGTCAATTTCTACCATAAAATAGATATTGTCCTTGTATTTCTCAACAATGCTTTCAGGTATCCTATACCTCATATGCATCTTTATCCTGAATGTTTTAAACTCTAACTCCATATAATCTCTTAAGGTACTCTCTGATGATGCCTTAAGTGATATTTGTGGCATTGTAGGCATGTTCTTATCTAGGTATAAATCTAAAACTTTCCCAACTATATGAAAGTACATGTAGATTATCAAAGACCCAAACTTGAATATTTTTGTCTTGTCATGTTTGATAGCTCTTATATTGTCCATCAATTGTGTGCACAAGATCTCACACAAATTGAATTCTCCATTTTCTCTCACCAATCTAATGGCTACAAGAATAGTGGTTGCAGACACACTATTGACCCTATTAGAATGCTAAAATCTATAACCAATAATCATAGACATCAATTTGATGTCCTTCTCCTCAATTGGCTCAATTTTCATCCTGCGCTTATCACTCCAAGATTTGTAGGCTTGTTCAGCAAATTTTCCTACATCCTTTCCAACTGGAAGAATGGCGTCTATCTTTGATAGACCTGTCATCTCATAAATGAGATCTTATGTGATTCTGACTGGTACTTCACCTATCCAAAATAGGTCATCATGGATCCTTCTCAACAAGATCTTAATCTAGTCATACTCATAGAATTCATGCGCTATAGCATACTCAATAATAGGGTGGTCTTCTAGGTGTGCAAAGTCATCCATGAATATTTTATCAAGTTTCATCATTGACTCAAGGTATGACCTAATTCTATCTAAACCAACTAGTTCCTTCTTGCAATATATGTATGCGTGTATGTCTTCTACATGCATAACACCTATTGGGGTTCTTGAAAAGGCTCCTTCTAGGTCATCTAGGGTGGACTTAAATGGATGTTTCTTAAACACATATCTTTTCCTTTCATTGACATCAAAAACAACTAGTGTAGCCATGACTTACTTGTTTTATTGATTCAAAAAGGTTTCAAGGGTTTCCATATCGTCACATTTGAACTAGGGCTTCCAATAATCAATCTACCTTCTTCACTGATGAATTAAACTATAATGATTCACAACTCAATTGGTAGTGCTCCTATGATCTCCAAGCTCTTAATCTTGATTGCAAATGAGTGATTAGTGAATCTCTGATGATTATAAAGTAGAATTATGCCATTAATGCTTGTTTCATAAACACAGAGTTCAACTATGAATTCCATTCTTCTTTTCTGCTAATAATCAGGCAGTACGCTCTTGCATATTGCATCACATAGTCTCTAACTAATTGTAGTCCAAGGTGCATACTTTGAGGGTGAGTATACCTGCTGCACAGGGATCTAGAGCTAAACTAGCTCCCCTTGTGACCATGAAGGTCATTTAACCATAAATAGGAGGTGCATCCATTGTGGATGCATCCTCAACTATTTCATCAACATTATCCTTCTTTTCTTCCTTCCAAATCAAGCTCACATCTTTTGAAGCTTTCACAAACTTGACTTCTCTTGCTTCATCCAATATTGATCCTTTTGACTTTTTAGGGCTTTCCTATCTCTGCAATTTTGATCTACAGAACTTTGAGATGTGTCCAACCTTGTTACATGAGTCAAAAATTACTGGAGGCCTTATATTCTTTGACGCATTGATCTAGGTTACCATTCTACATTGTCTTGTTGTATGACCACTATAGTTACATATCTAACATGTAATGTTCTAAGGACTTCTCATATTCTATTGTGGATGACTTCTCTAATTTTATTGATTCTGATTTCTTTTTTTTGATCTACAATTCATAGCTCTATGTCCAAACTTATTACATGAATAACAGTAACCATTGAAAGGTCTTACCTCTTTACAATCTCTTTCTATGTGTCCATGCTTGTCATAGGCATAACAAGTGTTGTTTATAGGCTTGTGCTCATCATTGGGTGGTTCAGTTTCAGCTTCTATAGATTCTTCTGATTCTTTCTTGCTTGCTTGCATGTCATTGATCTGATTTTGTGCTTCATTGAATCCAATATCGTTGGTGTCTCCTTTAACCTTTTGTGCACACAACTGTGACTCTATTAGATCCTTTCTTGTGTGCAACTTGTTAATATGATTCTTTTCCTCGGTTAATTCAGATTCTATCTATTTCTTGATGTTCTCTAACTCTAATACTTTCATTTTTACTTGCCTTAGCTCTTCATCTAACTGCTTGTTTTCTTTGACCTGTTCTTCATAGGCTTCTTGATTAATAAGTGGCTTTTCATCCAACTCTTCAATCTGATCTTTTAGAGAAGTGTTTTCCTCATTTATATTTTTAACCATTTTTCCCAAATTACTTGTGGAATATTCTTTCAAGTCTTTTCTCATTTTTTTAATGACTGCATGAGAATCACTAACCTTTTCTTTTAGCTCTTCAATTTCTTTTTCAGATCTATCAAGGTCTTCAAGAGCTACTTCAAGATTCTTTTTCAGATGTTTCATTTCTTCCTTATCCATGATCTCCTTAAGTGGTTAAACTTATCTTCAGAGGACTAGAGCTCTGATACCAATTGTTAGGAATGGGATCATTGAGAGGGGGAGGGTGAATTAGTGCTCCATATATTAATACTTTTTCTTACTCTTGAAACTTAACTTAATTGCTTATGTATTGAAATTAATATCAATGCAAGTAAGATGAACAACCATAACACATAACACTAAATATGATTACAAGGAAACCCAAATAGGTAAAAACCCCGGTGGGAATTGACACCCACTAAGAACTGCACTAGTGTTTTACGATCCCTGTTAGAAGATCTTACAACCCTGTTAGGAGTTGTTCTTTACAATTATTTTAGTATAGTGACCTACTCAAGGGTCAGACCCTGTTAGGAGTCTTTTATAATTAACCATGTTAGGGGTGGGGACGCACTATCCTAGAGCTCAATGCTCAAGTGGTGAAGGCTACAACCTTCTAGATCTCAGATACACACTATATCTGCAAGGTGAACTGTTGTTGTGACACTGCTTGTCAGATCAGTTCCTTTCATGTGTTGATGCTTTAACCTCTTATAAAGCTCTAAAATATTCTAACTACTCTTCACATACTTCTACTTTGCTCCTATCAGCTCTATCTCATTTCCCACTTCCAATTACAAAGGCACATGTCATATTTATATGTGCTAACAAAATTATTTACTAGGTCTGCCCTTTAACCTATTACATACAACACTTCCAAATGAATTGGATCAAGTTTGTTTACATATAATCAAATTAACATGTCTATGACCTAAATATAATAGGCACATAGCCTTTACAAAATAATATTATGATCGCTAACCAAAATACAAACAAATGGCTCCATACTCTATTATGTTCTGTCGCTCACTATCTGTGTCACTTCATCTGATTGTAACTTCCTCATACTAACTCATATCATCATGCACTCTTAGACTTAGCATGAATACTCACTTAGAAGCTTATCTTCAAGGCTTCATGTCATAACTATATCATACGTACGTGCATTGATGCTCTATTCCTTTGGTGCACTATTAACTGTCCAATCTTCCATACTTAGCCATATTTTTGATCTTCTAAGTTATGTGATGACTCCAAAACTTCATATGACTTTGTTACCATAATGACAACACTATATCTAGTCATATATAATAGTGTAGTCAACTTGTCAACACTTTCAAAGACAACACTCATAGGGCAAGTGGAAAAATGGGTTATGCTTTTGAGTGAATTTGAAATCCAGTATGTAGATAGAAAATCAATAAAGGGGAAAGTCACTAGAGATCATCTGGTTGAAGCACCCCTGGTAGATGTGTATCCTTTGGTAATGGAATTACCTAATGAATATCTATGGATGGTCTTGTAAGATATAAAAATATATCTTTGATATATTTTTATAACTATGTTAGTGTGTGTGTAGGAGTGGAAGATTTGAGGTGTGTGGAAAATGTTGTGGACATAAAAAACTTAATAAAACATAAATACTTATCTTGAAAAGGAGCAGATTCAGAAATCACTATTTTCTTATGTCTCTACTCAGTTTCAGGAAATTTTGCAACCGAATCTAGCCTGGAAACACAGAAATAGAGAAAATCCAAAAACCTTCTTTCTTTTTGAGAAAGGTCAACCTTGACCCAAAATAGGGGTAAGATCTTACCCTAGGGCATAATCTTACCCCTTTATGTCAACCTTGATCTGCAGTGTTCTGACAAAAATTCTATTTGCGGATCCTGGAAGTTCACCAAAAAGGGTACTCAAATCTGCATTGATATTCATCATCTTGTACCTTTACCTACAAGAAAAAGGGTCTTTTTTGTTGGATGAGGAGTTTTCCTTGGTCAAACTCCAGTTTTCAATCAACCTTAAAAATAGAATTGAAATAGAGAACGATAGCAAGTAGTAGAAGTAGATCTAACAACAAAGCTATTATATTCAATAGATAAGAAATTGTATTTGAAATGTAAACAAGTATGTTGATATGAAGGCTTGGACTCAACACTAACAAATGTAAATCAAAACATCCATGATTATATGCTTGGAACCCACCTTGAAGGGAGAAATAATAGATCTTGAAGATGAACAAAGGATCTTGAAGGAAGATCACACCACCATGATGGATAGATCTAGGGTTTGAATGATGAATCTTGAATGCTTGAACCAAATTCCTCCAAAAGACTTGAATGCTTGAATCCTTGATCTTCAATGGAGAACTTGAATGCTTGAATGTAGATGATGGCTTGAATGCTTCCTTGAAAATGCTTACTTGAAAGATGGGATGAATTGGTTATGGATAGCTTGATGTCAAAATGATAATGGATGATGAAAAGAGATCGATGAAATAAGAGAGGAAGGCTTCCTTTTACACTAGTCTAGGACACAAACTTCTAGAGAGGTTGACATAGGAGAATTAAATTCCCATTTAAACCTTAACCCTTATGAATGGACCTAGATTAAATATAATTTAAGACTTTACCATTTCAAAATCTGAAACAGCCGACCTGAAAGTGGGAAATAAAACTTTCCAAAACCTGACATCTGAAAACTTCTCGATTTTGCAATCTAGACCCAGGATCAGGGTTGAGGTTGACTCTGACCTTGGTCAAGGTTGAGGTTGACCTTAACCTAGGTTAGGTTTGAGGTCAACCTTGACCCTGAGGTCAAGAATCTCAAGGTTTCAGGTCAGGATGCCAGAAATAGGCTAGAAAAGAGGTGGAGAGAGAGTCAAAATAGGGGGAAAAACTAGATCCAACCCAAAGATCCCATGAAAGTGTCTGATATGACCCCAAACCACCTACTCAGAAGGCTAAACCATTCCTAAATGGAAGTGCTTCCATTTTCTAATGATACATTTAACCCCCACTTTAGCAAGAGTATGGATTCAATATAAACTCTTGGTAAAGGAGAAGAAAGATCCAAGTGGATTCACAACGAGATAGAATATCACTTAGTTAAGGACATGAGCCCCCAAGATAAGGATTCTAACTCAACATACATGTACAAGGGTGTGAAAACAAAGAGAAAACTAAAAGACACAAAAGAGGGGTTAGTACAAAAACAAACCCAAATCAACTAGCAAAGGAAACCTTGCTAAGAAATGCATCCTATACTAATATCATATTTGGAAAGCTATCATAAAAGCATAGATGATTACATAAGAAAGACAAGAGAAACACTATAAATAACATAGCTTCATGATCTAATCCTACTAGCATGAAAGAAAAAAGAGAGAAAAGAGAAAGTGATTACCTCTCCCAGTAAGATGTCCACCTTACCATGAATCACCAAGGAGGGAGAGCCCAACATGTAGAAAAACTTGATAGTTCACCCAAAAACTATGCTCTATAATTGTAATGTGTCTTATGACGGCTTTTGAAATACCCATAGATCCACATTCTTGTATCACCATGGAATATAAAATGCATGTCCCTTCAGGATTTAGCAACTTATGTGCATCACCTTCTATGGATTTAGCATATTGAAAATTGAAAAATGTGTCTCTTTAGGAATTAGAAACTTATGTGTGTTACCTTCGGAGGATTTAGCATATTGAAAATTGAAAAATGCGTCTCTTTAGGATTTACCAACTTATGTGTGTTATCTTTGGAGGATTTAGCATATTCAAAATTGAAAAATATAAGATAGACCTTATATATGACCCCCTCCTTATCATGGTTTTCAACTAGACGTGATAAGGAAGAGGAGGATACCTACTTCACAAAGTAAGGAGATATCCTGTTAAAAACAATGTGTACAATATTCTTAGCAAAGAGTATTGACTCTTACATCCAAGAGCATAGATAATCGTGAAAAGGATATGTCACTTATGGAAAAAGGATCCTCAAAGAAAGAGATCTTATCAAATAGACCCCCACCATAGAGGAGTGCTTTAGATAAAATATCATCTTTTAAAGAGAAAAAAAGATTCATTCATCAAGCCCCCTATAATCAAGAGGAAGAGGAATTTTTGAATAAAGGAGTCATACTCTAACCCTAGAGCCAGGGAAATAATTTATAAAGAACATAATTTGTAGAAAAAAGAAGAGGTGATGACTTAGGACAACAACCTCTCACATAAAAGTATATCCATAGCCAAAACCTTAGTCAGTATAATAAAATAATGTTGTGAGATAAACAAATGCCACTAAGCTAAGGAAATCAGATCCTTGGACCAAGAGAAAGAAGGAAGAACCTTTCCCCCTAGGGATGAAAGCAAGGGATAACTTTGTAAAACAAATTTCTTTAGAAAATATATCTTGAAATAAAATAGAATATATGGATGATTATGGACATAATACAAAACCATAGAGAGGAAAGATAGAAATAATGCCAATTAAGTCAAGAAAAAATATATGCTAAGAGCCTAATGGATCCTAGAAGACTGGATGAAATAAACCTCTTGCCCCCAGTCCAGAGACAAGAGGAGAAAAGATCTATATTTATTAGAATGAGGGATATCCCCTATATCAAATTTATGAAGGAATTGTAAAACTGCACGAGAGTGAGATATAATTCCTAAAGCAGCTCTTTCTCTAACATATAACTTGAAATACACACAATCAGCAAGTAAATGTGTATTATTGTAATGAAAAGGATATTTATACTTGGAGAGAGAATCTTTCGGCTTAGGTTTAAATATTTCTTTCTTGGAATTCATTAACTGAACATACACCTTCTTAGCCACATCTTGAGGAGTATCAGGGTAATCTAAGGTAGCTGTTGGAATAAGAGGATGAAGAGGAGAACGATGATCAAAATAAACCATCTTAAATTGAGATTGCAAACAACCAAGACCACGCATATCTTGTTTAGGGGATATATAAACTAGATACTTAATACCATGCTCATTAGCACCAAGCCCTAAACCTTTATAACCTTGTTTAGTCATCATATTATATCATGTAGTGTACATATCATGTAAAGATTCTTCAGGAGGTGATTGTTTATTATGTTCATGAGTAAAGGTTGTACAAGGTGGAATAATAGGTTTAGAAGAATTTTCTTTTCTCTTCCCTTTAATATCATCTTGGATCAGATAAGAAGGGGAAGGTAAATCCAATAATTCTTGCACATTTGCATCATCAGTATGGGAAGAACTAGGAATAGAAGATGGAGAATTAGGCATATTAGGAATGTTAGGAATAAGAATAGGATTAGGAAGATTAGGAAGGATAGGATTAGGATTATGAAGATTAGGATATGGTGTATCATCTACCAAATTCTTCACATGATCCAAAAGAGTAATAAGTATGCCACATAAATCTTTAATGAAATCTTTGAAAGTAGTAACAGTAGTATCGGTCAATCTCACAATAGCATAAGCAAGTGAAAAATGAAGATTGACCAACATATTGAGGTGGATAATACTCTAATAAACATCATAATTATGATAAATGGATGCTAAGAGGAGGATAATAAAGAAAATAACCACACACCAAAGCATCTTAAAGATTTTCATAGTAAATGAAATGCACGAAATATTTTTGTATTTTGTAGAATATATAGATTTTTATTTTATTTTTAATTTTAAAATGAAAGACCATAAAAGAAATATAATCTTAAGGAAAGAAAGAAAAGCATCTAACACCAAAAAGAAAGATTTGTCTATCGCGGGTTCACCAAAATGTAAGATATAAAAATATATATTTGATATATTTTTATATCTGTGTTAGTGTGTGTGTAGGAGTGGAAGATGTGAGGTGTGTGGAAAATGTTGTGGACATACAAAACTTAATAAAACATAAATACTTATCTTGAAAAGGAGCAGATTTGAAAATCACTATTTTCTGATGTTTGTACTCAGTTTCAGGAAATTCTACAACCAGATATGGCCTGGAAACACAGAAACAGAGAAAACCCAAAAACCTTATGTCTTTCTGAGAAGGGTCAACCTTGACCCAAAACAAGGGTAAGATCTTTACCCCGGGGCACAATCTTACCCTTTTCTGTCGACCTTGACCTACACTATTTTGACATAAATTTTGTTCGCGAATCCTGGAAGTTCACCAAAAAGGGTACTCAGATCTGCACTGATATTCACTGTCCTGCACCTGTACCTATAAGAAAAAGTGTTTTGTTTGTTGGATGAGAGATTTGCCTTGGTCAAACCCCAATTTGGAATCAACCTTAAAAATGGAATTGAAATAGAGAATGCTAGCAAGTAGTAGAAGTAGATCTAACAACGAAGCTATGATATTCAATAGATATGCAATTGTATTTGAAATGTAAACATGTTGATATGAAGGCTTGGACTCAACACTAATAAAGGTAAATCAAAACCTCCATGATTGTATGCTTGGAATCCACCTTGAAGGGAGAAAGAATAGATCTTGAAGATGAACAAAGGATCTTGAAGGAAGATCACACCACTGTGATGGATAGATCTAGGGTTTGAATGATGAATCTTGAATGCTTGAACCAAATTCCTACAAAAGACTTGAATGCTTGAATCCTTGATCTTCAATGGAGAAATTGAATGCTTGATAGTAGATGATGGCTTGAATGCTTCCTTGAAAATACTTTCTTGAAAGATGGTATGAATTGGTTATGGATAGCTTGATGTCAAAATGATAATGGATGATAAAAAGAGATGGATGAAATGACAAAGGAAGGCTTCCTTTTATACTAGTCTAGGGCACAAACTTCTAGAGAGGCTGACATAGGAGAATTAAATTCCCATTTAAATCTTAACCCCTAGAAATGGACCTAGATTAAATATAATTTAAGATTTTATCATTCTGAAATCCAAAATAGCCGACCTGGAAGTGGGAAATAAAACTTTCTGAAAACTGACATCCAGAAACTTTTGGATTTTGAAATTTGGACCCAGGGTCAGGGTCAAGATCAACTCTGACCTAGGTCAAGGTCAAGGTCAACCTTGACCTAGGTTAGGGTCGACCTCAACCATGACCCAAAAGGTTGACCTTGACCCTAAGGTCAAGAATCTCAGTGTTTCAATTCAAAATGCCAAAAAAAGGCTGGAAAGAGGTGGAGAGAGGGGGAAAATGGGGGGGAAAACCATATCCAAGCTAGGGATCCCATGAAAGTATCTAACATGACCCCAAACCACCTAATCGGAGGGATAAACTAGTCCTAAATGGAAGTGCTTCCATTTTTTGATGATACAGGTCTAAGAACAGCCGACATGGAAGCTATACTTTGATGGATCTTACACATCTCATGGATCAGGAGAAGGAATCCTCTTTGTCACTCCTCAAGGTGAATATATCCCCAAATCATTAAAGTTGGGATTCCCTTGCACCAATAACATTGTAGAATATGAGGCACTCATCTCAGGCCTCAAAATAGTTATCTAATGGAATATCACAACACTGCAAGTGTTTGGAGATTCGCAACTTATCATCAAGCAGGTCCTAGATGAATTCCAAACAAAAGACGACAAGCTTATACACTATAAGGAATTGGTGGAAAAAATGAAAGAGAAGTTACTAAGTCTACATTTCACATAGATACATAGGCTACAAAACAAAGTTGTAGATGCCATGGAAACTACCGAATCCTTATTAGGAATTCCTTGAGATTGAATGCAATATGAATTTTTAGTCAAGAAGCTACATACACTCACTTATGAGAATTTTGATTCTGAAATGGTGTGTGTCTTGGTTGGTCCTTAGTGCCCATGGCACCATAACATCCATTCTTATCTTAAAAATGTTATGATATCCCTCCATCTCATGAAAACCTAGCGCCAGAACCTTATCCACAGAGCTTCCCACTACACTCTCGTAGCCAACACCCTATATCATCGTGGATATCAAAACACCCTCTCTCAATTTTTAGATTTGAATGAGGCCATCTTGGCTTTACAAGAGGCTCACGCTAGAATTTTTGGTGCCCACACAAGTGGCATGGTCCTAGAAAAGTAGCTTCTTAGAGTTGGGTACTATTGGCCAATAATGGAGCATGATGCATGTGAATTTGTAAAAAAATGTCTACCATATTAACAACATGATAATATCATCCATGCTCCCCCATAAGAATTACAATCCATTGTGCCACCAAGGCCTTTTTCATGTTGGGGCTTTGACCTTGTTGGTAAGATCACTCCCCTTTCCTCAGATGGACATAAATATATCATAACTGCCATTGAATATTTCACAAAATGGGTGGAAGCAATTCCACTCACCCTAACTATGGACACTCAGATCTAAGTTCCTCCTTTACCACATCATCTATTGTTATGACATCCCTTCCACCATTTTCACAGATCATGACACGCCTTATGAAAACTAGCATGTGCATGACCTATGTGTTAGGTTCTACATCCATCACCATTTCTCTAGCCCATACTTCCCCCAAGGAAACAACCAAGTTGAGGCAACCAACAAAACTATTCTGAAGATCCTCCAAAAGGTTGTTAATGATATTGGTCATGATGGGAACCTTTAAATTAATCCCACCCTCTGGGCCTACTATACTTCCTTCCACACTCCCACAGGAACCACCCCATACTCCCTAGTATATGGTGTCAAGGTCATCTTACCAATTGAGGTTGAGCTTCCTTCATTACATGTGTCTATAAAGAATTACACCACTGATGAAGACTATCACATGACACACCTCACCCAGTTGGACCTGTTAGATGAGAAGAGGCAGCGAGCTTATGATCACCTAGTTATGTACCATAATCGACTCAAAAGGAGCTACAACAAAAAGGTCCGCCCAAGACAGTTCCAAGTGGCTGACATGGTCCTTAAAGAGAATCAAACAGTGCAAGCAGATTGAGAAAAGAAAGGCAAGTTTGAACCTACTTGGTTGGGTCCTTACATTGTCACAACATGTTTTGTCTTAGGATCTTATCAATTATCTACACCAGAAGGGGAGCCCCTTAATGATCCCATCAATATCATCCATCTGAAGTGGTTCTATGATTGAACTATCCCATATGTATATGAAAAAATACATAAAAATTGTAAAATGTCTTGAAAAATCATTGTCTTGGTGAAAACTTGGTAAACAGGCACCTCGATGACAACAAAAAAATCAAAAAATTAAAAAAATCAAAAGACCAAAAAAGTAAAGAGAAATAATCATCCGACAGTGAAAACTTGGCAATCAAGCGCCTTGGGAAAGTATGTTGGTGAAAACCTGGAAACAGGCACCATACATAGTGGACTAGGCCATTATCTATCAAACTCCCATTCCTCCCATCTCCTTCACCCCCTACTCATCCCCATCACCAACCTATCTTGCCAAGGTGTTCTATCATCAAGTGCACACAACAAATTAATGAGTTACTATCCTGCCTTCATGAGCTTTCCATGTAAATTACTTGTATAGCGTGATCCTCTTCCTGCGTCCTAATCCTTGTATATCTTTGTCCCTATTGACCTATCCTCATCCCTGAGATTTTGTAAATACATGTTGTATATATCAACCATGTCTTTTGTACTATATCATCGAGTCATATTATATGTATCCTCACCTGTCCTACAGAAATGTGATCAATTGGTTTATCTCCCCAAGACTTGTACTTCAGCAAGTTCCTTGGTCACTATCCTTGATCAAATGATTGTCCCATCTTCCTCTTTGGCCACCAGCACATAGTTTTTTAGCATGAATCCCCCTAGTGGGTCCTTGTAGGATGTATCCTTCCTCCTGTCTGGCCTAATCTCCCCATTAATCAGCCAGTTACTTAGTATCTCTTTGGAAAAGGACATCTCTTGGATTTATCACTTTGGTTTTTGGATTTTATCTTTGGTTCTTGTCAATATTTTATAAGGCTTCTCGTTGTTCCTCTCCTCAAAGTCACCATGATCCTTTATATCATGGTACGCTACAACGGAGGCCAATCTGGGGCAAATCTCTTTGACAGTTTTTCTTTCTACCTATGAGTCAGTCGGATGTGACCCTTGCATGTCCCACGTGATCTTTTTGGGTTACATGGTGCACCTGGAAAATGTTGTTTGTCTGTGGGCTCCTCGACATCATTTCCACCATGCCTCCTCCTAGATTCATGTGTGATGCTAGGGAAACCCTTGTGTGTTTGTTGTGTCAGTCCTCTGTAATGTTGGTGACAAGGCTTGAGTTCCTAATAACCTTGGTAGGTCTCTAATACTGTTATATCAAACTAGGGTGTGCTCTCAACATTAACACAATGAAATTCCCAAGTCTCATTAGTTGCATTTAGCTTCATATAGTATTATGCATCTTTTCTCATGGTATCACTTCTATTATCCCCTTTCCACCTTCCCCTTCTCCCCCCTACTTATTTTCCTCATTGTGTCTTTTTCATGAAAATTCCACAAAGTATCTTCTTTGCACTATTTTCTTGAGGGGGACAATCTCTTATCATCGTTGCTTCACTATGACATCTCCCTTCACCTGGGACAACTTATTTTATTTTCTTTGATCTCAACACCACTTGTGGTGTCACATCAAAGAGGGGCAAAATGTAGACACCGAAAAAATATTCATATTAATTGAATTTATTTATTAATAATCCCCATGACATAGTGATTAATTTTAAATCATTATTGACATATTCCTCCACCTATTTAATTAAAATTATTTAATTAAGTTGGGTTCATTATCTAAATTATTTAAGTTTAATCTAAATACTTCCCTCTCTAATTTATTAAAACTATTTTAATGTATATCCCCTCATAAATCCCTTTTTGAATAAATCTCTATTTTATTTAAATCTCTCCATAATTATAATATTCTTCTAAACTTGGGTTAATCTAAACCTAATTTAAATTAATCTAAATCCCTACCTCAAGCCTAGCCTACACCCATCACCTCACTTACTAAACCTATTCTCACACGTAATCAATCCTTTAATCTTACTTAAAAGCTGATTCCTAACCTCATTAGTGCTAATGGGTTTCTCACACATGTGTGAGAAACTCTTTCCAAGGAAGCCACCAAACTTCCTTAAATGCTCCAACTCTCTCTTACATCTTTGTCCCCCACACTCTTCCCCAAATTTGTTCACACATGTGTGAGGAACCTTGAGCCACTCAAACCTTACATGCCCATCTTGTCTCAAATTGACCTTTCAAAATAGCCCTCTCCTCTAGCCATGTGTCTCATATGTGGTTCCTATGTGGATGCCACATAGGTGCCTCCTCATCCAAGCCCTCTCTCTCCCTCTAGAAATCTATAAATAGAGGCATCTCCATGAGAAAACCATCTTTCATTTTTATGCATTGTTATCATGTTAGTTTAGTTCTAGAATTTCATAGCATTTTTGCATGTTAGTTTCCTTGTTCTTGCTTTCAATTCTTAGCTCACATAGCATAATTTTAATGGTTAATGAATCTTAGTTCCCTTATGCATTACTCTTTTCTTTCAATCTAAATCACAACATCATGCTTAATAGGTAAATTAATCTCAAGTATTGCACATCATTTGTAGTTTAAAATCTTCATCTTCATCATTTGCCTCTCTTGGAATCCTTGGGGAAATTTAGTTCTTCATACTAGTTTTTGTGTCATTTTGGGATCTCCTTGGCTTGCATTTGGGATTCAATCATATTAGCATTGCATTGGGGATCCTCTCATTGTGTTTAGAGAGCACATCCACATTCTCCTAAATGAGAAAATCAAACAGGCCTTGTGTGCTCTCATTTTGGCTCAATCAAAGGTGGTGTGTATGAATTTATTGTTATATAATATGCATTGTCTTAAGCTAACATTTTATTTTCTATGCGTGCTCCTGACAGGTTAGGTTCATTGCATCTACACTAAGATTATATATAATACATCTAATAAAGCTTTATAACCATCCACAAGGTCATAACTAGTAAGAACTACATTTCCTCCTTACCTGAGATCATCTTGTGTCTAGACATACACAAACCTTGATGAAGATATTGCAATAAACACATGAGAAAATTTCTTGTAATTTAGAGGGGCTCACCCGTACCATTGCAAGGATGCAAGAGAACAATGTGCAGGTGGCAATTATTTTCTATGATAATCAAACAACTAATATGGTGGTTGGTTCTAGCAAGAATGGTCATGTGATTATAGTGGCAACAAGGAGTGGAGACTCTTTAGTGGCTATAAAGGCTATGCTAAGAGTAATAAAAAAAATCACATTGTAGGTATTAATGAGGAGAACTAATATGAAATAGAAAATAATAAAAAATCATAATCATAATACAAATGAGAAACCTTAATAATTAAATAAAGTTCATAATACTAAACCTCTAATAATACTAACTTTATCTAAATAAACACGTCAAAAAGCTATAATAATTTGAAAATGTGATTTTTTTTTTAATTTAATCTTTGACCATACAAAAGTGAAGGTATGTCTTATATCGCAACTCTTTTATTTATCAATAATATATTATTATCATATATATAATCTATTAAAAAAATTATTTTTTGATAATCATTATTTTTATAATAATATATTTTTCTCTTTTATAAAATATTACCTATCACTTAGAAGTATTTAAAAGTGAGTAGTTAATAGTTAACTTTGGATTAATAAAAGAAAATAGTAAAATATTGAAAAAAGGGTGAAAAAGTTGTGAGGATTTTTTTAAAATAAAAACCTCAATTCAAACTTTACATTGTATGATCTCTACAATAACACTTATTTTGGCAATTAAGTAAATATGTAGAATTTTTTAATAAAAATATATATTTTATTTGAATAAGAATGATATATAGCTTTTATAAGAACTAAATTAAATGATGAGAATATATATTGTTTAATAAGATTGAATTGTTTAGTTCTAAATTGATTTTTATTAATTTGTAATTATATGATTGTAGTCAATAAACTATTATAAAATTTAATATTCTATAAAAATATTAGTTATTAAAAAATGAATATGAAGGGTATTTAGTTTAATGGAAAAGGTCATGTTGTAGGCAATTGAATATTGTTGACTTCAAATCTTTTGCAATACATTAAAAAATAATATTTTATTTTAATTTACTCATTTAATTAAATACTTAATATGTATGTTTTTAATTAAAAATAATATTTATCACTTTTATGTGTAAATGGATATGAAGGGTATTTAGTTGAATGGAAAATGTCATGTTGTAGGCAATTGCATGTTGATGACTTCAAATCTTTTGCAATACATTAAAAAATAATATTTTATTTTAAATCACTCATTTAATTAAATACTTAATATGTATTTTTTTAATTAAAAATAATATTTATCACTTTTATGTGTAAATGGATATGAAGGGTATTTAGTTGAATGGAAAATGTCATGTTGTAGGCAATTGTATGTTGATGACTTCAAATCTTTTGCAATACATTAAAAAAAAAAATTTATTTTAAATCACTCATTTAATTAAATACTTAATATGTATTTTTTTAATTAAAAATAATATTTATCACTTTTATGTGTAAATGGTCTCTAAAGCTAGCATGACACTCCTTCAATACTACATGAATTGAGGGTAGACTAGACTTCATGCCTACTATGTGAGCTTAGGAGAGACTAGACCAGGTGTGGCATGTCCTTTTAGTTCCCAAGAAGAAGCTTCCATTATTCAACTTCACAAACTCATGGGCAACAGGTTAGATGATAATTTAATCTTTTTAACTGATATGTGAACTCATTGGCACACATCTATCCAATGTATAAAGTTTTCACAGTTCATGATAAATGATTTGATTGTTTCCCAAATTTAATTATGTAATTAATGTTTTCATCAATGTTTCAAATTATTTTCTATGATTCTTATATCATCATAATTTTTCTATTTTTAATTTCACTTATTCTAATAAAAGGGGCTTTCTTGTCTGATTTTATAAATGAAAATTATTTGTGTAAAATTGTGGAAGCATAGGAACAGTGCATGAACTATTTGGCAAAATGCCTCAAATAGATGTTACTTCACAGAACACACTGAGTGCAGGATATGCACAAAATGGAAGTATGAACTAGGTACGTCAATAGTAAAAAAATGCATAGAATAACTATTTTCTAATGGAATGTCTTGATTGTGGCACAACAAAAGTGATATTATTGGTGGCTTTCAGATGATTTAACACTCAACTTCTCTACATTGTCTAAAGAACTTTCCTTTTGCTATGGAATAGGGTGTGTGTGCAGATCATATTGAGAGTTTGTGTAGGGTTTTGATAGATCTGAATAATGGCAAGATACGATAGGGTAATCACAGTATTTTCACCTGACAACCATCCATCTGGACGCGACTAAGCTCCCTACAAAATGTACCTTTGACCAAATCTCAAAAAATAGAAAATAAAATAGATTTTTGCAAATTTACACCATTTTTTCTTCGTGGTCTGCATATTTTGTGGTTGAAAACCACAAAAAAATAATTGTGTTTTCATGAATCTGGAAAAAAAAGTTTAATATTTAAAAAAAAAAATCTTTGGTGCATTTTGTAGGGAGCTTAGTCGTTGCCCATATATTTTAGGTGGAATACGTGTTGGAGGTTGTCTACAAGGGTAATGCATGCGGCAGGGTTGGTAGGACTGACAATATTATTCTTTGTGTTGAGAGAAAATCTAAGGCCCAACTTGAAGATTCTAGGTTACTTGTTGTATTTTAGAATTTTATATTTTATGCGGGGAAACTTTCTGATGAGTGTTATGGAAAAAATGATTCAATTTAATGGTCTCGCATGTCAATGTTGTGACAATTATTCCTTTAGTATATGTTTGTACCTTCCAAGATGGTCCATAGTAAAGGAGTGAGAAATCAAATGATTTGTAGGTGTATGCTCTATTTAAATTTTATATAATTTGGTTATGATCTCTTAGGAATTTTGATTGTATCTTCAAATTCATTCATGTCATGGAATGTCATCTTCTAAATTTGTCGATTATGATTTACAGTGAAAAATTATTAATTTGATTGTACAACAATAGAATTTAACCCTGCCATAGAGGGGTTTCACTTTAGTCGAGACTATTAGGGATTTTTAATAGGCCTTTTTTGCAAGGGTAACCTATACCTAACAAACTGGATGCAACATTTTTCCTAATTTAAATTCTCTATTACACAATAGACATGATTTTTCCACAATTCAAATTAATAAGCGTAATATGTTTTTACAAATAACATAGAAATAAATATAGACATAGGAAGGGAGAAATCAAGAGTGCAAAAGTGTGTACGAGAGAGATATAGATAGAGAGAGGATACATCAAAAGCAAAGATATATAGAAGTACCCATTTGGTCATGACCATTCCTTCCTTTTCATCATTGTGTTTTCCATTTAATTTTCTCGTTCAATGTATTTGTTTTGTGTTTTAGCTATAGGAAGAAAGTCTTGTATTGGATGAATATTTATAGTAATTATATTTTCTTATTTTAAACTTAACATTAGATAGCATGGTTGAAGATGGGTTCCATTTTGTTTGACTTCTTGCAAAAAATATATTAAGTTTCCATTTGACAATAGTCTCCTTCACCTCATATTTGTAATGAGTGAGAGAAATCCCTCTCACATTTCAAGAAAGAGCTTTGTGCTTCATGATTGGGTAAATTAGAAAGATCTTCATCCTATGGAAGACCATAAAAATGGTTGGTAGTTGAAACAATTAGATCAAAGGAATTTTTCTCTTTAGATGAAGAGGGTGACCTTGATCTTTGTCTCGTTGAAGATGGTGAGGCTCTAGAACTTTTAGTTGGAGATGGAGATCTTTGTCTTAGATGAGATGATTGGGGTCCAAGGTCCTTGTTTTTTGCAACATCATGGGTTTGTGGAAAAGAACCCTTTGAAACAAGGTTCTACCCATTTGGAGAATTAACAGATCTTGGAGATCCTTTCATTTTCTTGGCCATCCTCTTGTTGTCAAACATAATGGCATCTTTCTAAGAGGGTTGATTGTCATTAATCATGTTCTCATCAAGAACATCATGTTTTTATTGAGTTTCCATAGGCATAACAATGGTCCAAGTATTATTTTTAACTGATAGTAGTTGATAATAGTGACCAATTCAATCTTAGAATATCTATATCTCCTTATAGGACAATCTCTAATCAAATGCCCCTCTTGATGACCATAAAAGTATGCATTAGGCTTTTTCAAGTATACTAGCGGCTAACAAAATTCAAATCCGAGACCAATTAATTTAAAGATGTCAAGTAGTAGATTTGTTAAGTCCATCTCTAAACATGTGCTAGGGTGAACCCTAAGGATGGAAATTTTATTTGTACTATTTTCACACCACGAGACCCTTTCAAGTTGTGAAACTATCTCTTTTAAGATAGGTTGGAAGGCAAGATTTAAGAAGGATAACTCAATCCATATGGTAAATTATGATCTAGATGGACCTTCAAGGTGGAACTCAAGATTCCAAGCCTTCAAGCAATAGATCTTCCCATAAATAACCCATGTGCCATATTGAAGGACAACTTAGGCATGATCTTCAGATCTAAAAGTACAAGCAACATACCCTTTACCTAGCCCCCTCAAGCTTTCAATGTCCCAGTCCCTATTCTTCCAATTTTCTTTAGCTCAATTATAAAAAATCATATTCAGATGGAATGCCCCTTGAAATAAATAAAATTACAGGTCTATGCTTAAATTCATCTATGCACTCAACCACATCATCGGGAACTGTAAATTCTACAAGTTTACCTTTAATCTCGCTCTTGTTCTCCATCAATCGATTATCCATGTCTACTATTTGAGAAGGTTTGTTGAGATTTGGAGCAGCAACTTCAACCATAACCGTGTCATTTGCTAAACCTCCATTTTTAACTGTTGTAGGGTCTTCACTATTCTCCAACCCTTTATCACCTCTTCCTTTCCTTGTTTCTTCCTTGATTTTCATTGTTAATACCCTCTATTTTGATAAAAATTTGGCACCACTGTGCCCTAACCCTTGAAAACTAGAAAATGCTTCTCCAAGAAGCTTTAATATTGGGTTATGTGTGGTGGCCTCTGTTAAAAATTGAGATGGAGTATTTGACACACCAGAACAAACCCTAGTCTAGAGGAAGATCTCTGGTTCATTCTCTATGTATGTTGTTAAAAGAAGACCTCTATTGAAGACCAAGAAAAGTGCACAAAAAGCCTTAAATATCCTCCTCGACTCTCCTTATGTTGCCCTAAAATCTCTAGGCATCTCCATTAGTTGATGAAAACACTAAGAAAGCACAACAATGTCAAGGAATTACAAAAATAATCAGTGAAAACAATAATGTCCCCATTTTTTGTAGGGCATCAATCTGATGGTGCCAGGTCATTATTGTGATCCTCGTGGTTTGGCGAGGTGTTTAGAGGGTCATTGGTGTGAACTTACTATTTATAGTAAGTCAATGGATAGTTCCGATGAGCTCAAATGAGTTAGAGGATTTGAACGATGCTCTCGAGTTTCATTTCTAACTTCCGGTTTGGGCTCCAAGAATCTTGGAGAGAACATCTATTTTTAGTAAGTCACCCCTTCAAGTTCATTCATCATCTTTCATCATATGGATCAATCCTATGCAGACAAATTTCAAATCGGATGCTTCTTCAGTTGTTTTCACAAGACGTGTGGTTTATTATTAGTATTTAATTAAATTTGCTAAGGTAGCCATTTTTGTTGGTATTATATGTTGGATACCTTAGTGTTATAGCTCGTTGGAACTAGGATGAAAAGTTTTAAATCTTGGGCACAAGAAACTAGGACCTTGCGTGTCATATTTTCATGATAATGGTGAAAAGGTTGTTTTTGGAGCCAAATGAATTAATAAATTATATTATTCAATATGTGCCTAAGTATAAAAAGTGTTTTAAGTAAAAAGTGTGGGAGAGAAGACACTTTTGAGTTATAAAAGCAATGCTTTGTGAAAGGAAAATCATCTATTGTTGATTTGATAAATTTATGAAGCTTCTTGGCTGTGTGAAATGGCTAGGGTTTTTATGAGGACGGATTCCTCTTCCTGCAATCTGAATCATCACTGATTGATGATGAATTTTTCTTCTGAATTCTGAAAATTTTTACTGAATCTCTGGATATTGATCTTGATGCTGAGGTAAATCAAGAATGAGAAGATTTGAGCAAATTCTTCAAGTTGGAAATTAATACATTCTAAATTTTGAATTATACATCTGTCAATTTCTTCCTGGAGGCTGGATTATCTCCAATGGTTATCGAATTTGATTGAAGAGAGACTTGCAGTTGAAATGTAGGGGCAGTGTTTGTTTTGTTTAAGCTGCGTTTTAGTGTAAGGAAGGCAACGTAATGATACAGGGGCCACGTTTTATTGATTGGCAGACGTACGAAATTCTGCAAGCTCCGTATGGAATTCAGAGTTGTTTGTATGTCATGATGGCAGCTGGAAATGCACTAAGCGTTCGGTGTTAATTGTTTCAGCGATCAGAATCGGTGTCTTACGTTGGATTGGATGGGGATTGTCATTAGCAAAGGAGAACCGGTTGTGTGTGTGCTGGCGCCAATTCACACTTGGCTGTGAATTCCTTCAGGCAGCCATACATTACATAAGGTGCTTATACATTGTTTTAAATTTGCCTTCCTTGTTGTTGATAAACAACCTAAGAACTTATTGGTTGTTTGGATTGATTATTGTTGGTTTCATCTAGTTGATTGATATTTTGAGAATGAGGAATTAATTAATGCTGTTGTTTAATTGAGAATTCTGGAAAAATTGTTGAAATTTGTATATGTTGTTCAAAATTCCTTATGAGTTAATAAATGGTTTAAAAAGGTGTAACTAAATTTGAGAGAAGAGTTAGTTTGTAAACAAAAGCCAACCAAGGCTCTTTACAAAAACCCTAGCCAAATTTTTTTCCTTTCACTTGCTCAGTCAAAAGAACATTTCAACAACCCATGAACTCTAAATTTAAATTTAAAAATTTAAAAATGTCATCCAAATAAATATATATATATATTTTCAGGTGGACGATCATAGACTTACATGTTGTAATCTTCCAACTTATACTTAATAGAAAAACGTCTTTGTTATATCTTTTAGTAATTGATGTGTGATGATGACAAGAATATATATATCAATAATCTTAAAAGTCAGAAGATATAGATCACATGCATGATATTTGAATTAGACCAACACGTTACAAAGAAATGGTCAAATGTCATATATCTAATGTTAGGACTTCATCTAATAATATTTCCTAGAGAAAAATGTCTCTATTTTTAAGGATTTATTGGATTGATTGATTAAACCAAGTCAAAATTAAGCATAATAATATATTATTACATATAAGGGCATTACAACGTAATAATAATATTTTTTAAGGTAGTGTGATTTATAAGTTGGTAATGAATTGTATTTTTCATTTTATTTTTTATACTTGCCTGGACCAAAAGCTAAAATGGTGAGTTGTCCACACGTTAAATAACCAAATTGTGTACTCGAGATAATTTTTTAATAAACAAATGTTTATTTATTAATTTTTAGTTTAAATTAAATAGAAGTTCGAGGACAACCAACCAAATACATTTTGCAAGTACAGTTTAAGAAGTAAGAAATATCCATGGCATTGAAAAAAGGCGTGATTATACTAAAACTGGTAGTTTAGGATATTGAATTGTTTTTTATGTTTTTAATTTAAATTAAATATTATATTGTAAAAGTTTGTTAGTATTGAAATTAATTAAGAAAGAAATGAAATTTTAAATTTGTGTTAGTTTGTATTAATTTTTGAAATGTGAGGATGTAAATTAAAAAAATAAGTGTTTTTAATTTTATAATTGAAATAATATATAAATATAGTTAATTGAAATTAATTAAATAAGAGTTAAATTTTGAATTTATGTTAGTTTGTGCTAGTAATTAAAATTGTTTGTTCAACGCATGTTAATGGTTCTTATGGGGCTAATCCCAATTCGGTGATGATTAAGGAGATTCGGTGGGAATTTTTGGAGGATGGATGGATCAAAGTCAATTTCGATGGAGCATTAAAGGGGAACCCAATTCTTTTTGGTGTGGGTGCAATGGCAAGAGATTTCAAAGGTAATATCATTACAATTGTAGCCAAAAAAAAATTGCAAGATGGATCAAACAATATGGCACAAGCTCAAGTAGCTTTTGAGGGGGTTTTAATGGAAAAAAAAACTTGGTATTGAAAATATCCATTTGGAAAGCGATTCAATGATCATCATAAATGCACTTACGCAAGGTAGAGCATTCGCATGGAATATCAACAAATTTATATCATCCATGTGTAAACTGTTGAATTCCTTTCAAGATTTTAGAATGATGCAGGAGCATCTTGGGTTCTTGGAAATCTTGCATCAATTAAAAATATTTTGTTTCTTATTTTTCCTATATGTACAATCTTTACATTTCTTTCAATGTTCCTTTAGTTTGGACCTGTTTCTGTTGTGCACCTCACATAGTGTTCCTGGGATCTCGATTCACCTTTGCCTAGGTTTGCACCTCAATCCGTTACTTCACGAATGAGCTCTCGCGGATTCTTGGCAGGGTATTTACGTTCTTCATGTTCAACAATCAAATGGAGTTTTTTGATCTTGCAAAGGCACTTCCCAATTGGTGAAGATTCATGACTCATTTCACGATGTTGTTGCACTTGTGGCCGACATGTTTTTTGGATCGTGCTTCATGTTTTATCATTTTTAGGGAGATCCTTATGATTTGGGTCCTGACCTACATTTTGTACATGTTTCCTATTCTTGCGGAATGCATTTCTTTTCCAGGCTGACTTGATGGTTGTGAAGGCTAAATATGTCGTTGTAATTGATCCTATGAGTAGTTAGTAGTTGATAGATATAGAGCAGAAAAATAAATGAACCTCTTGAAGGTTCACAAATAGGATTTCTATCTATAATAAGGCATGTATGCCTGGCATGTAAGGCTACATGTTGAAGATGATTTGTAATTGAAATTTATGTGAAGGTGGATCTTGCATATCTCTTTGTTGTTCTTTGTTGCTTATGTTGTCTGACTCTTATTGTAAGCATATAACTGATCTTATTGAGGTCTCGCATGTCCTTGTCTGCACCAAGTGGTATCAGAGAATATTTTTTATTCTATTGAGGCATATCACAGTTCTTGCTTTTGCAAATTCCTGAATTGGTTGTTGTGGGGTGGCAGAGTGAAGATATAACCCGTGATTGTAGAGGATTCACCCAAGATAGCTCAAAGAGGAAATGCTAGAGGTGAAAGGAGAGATCCAAATTCAACAGTTATAGAGATGTTGAAATAAATTGCTATTAGATTAGATGTCGTTGAAATCGCCCAGAGAAGAGTTTGACACATTTAAGATGTGAGTGATGAAGAAGATAAGAGAGTCGAAGAAGTAGCTGAAGGAGGTGAAGAGAAGCACGAACTTGATTAAGGAGATGATATATTTTTTAGAGTCCTAACTAGGATTAATGCAAGACCACATTTCAATCCACTTGATTATGATGGTAAGTTGTATTCTGACGAATTGTTAGATTAGATCACAAAGATGGAGAAATGTCTTAATTGTGAAGGTACTAATAAGGATAAGAAATTCAAGTATGCTTGTACAAAGTTGAAAGGACACGCATCTTTATGGTGGGAATAATTGCAAACTGATAGACAGAGAAGAGGCAAAGAAAAGATCAAATCATGGGATAGAATGGTGAACAGATTGAAGGCTGAGTTCTTACTTATTGATTACCAAGTAAGTTTGTTTAGGAAGTTACCAAATGTTAAGTATAGAGATCTTAGTCTGGAGGAGAATACCAAAGAATTATATAGATTAGATATTAGATCTGGTCATAAAAATGATCATGTGGAAAGGATTATGAGGTATCTTAGTGGTTTGAGGACATCTATCCAAGATGTGATCAGTTTGGTGAAGTTTCAAAGTGTTGAAGAAGCATATCAATATGCCTTAAAAGTTGAAGAGAAATTCAACAAAATACATGAGAAAAGACAAAAAGGAAGAGGTGGAAGATTTCATAGAGGAAGGACATTCATTGGTGGAGGAAGAACTTCTATAGATCAAAGTAAAGGAAGAGAGAATCTAACGAAGAGAGTTCATACCAAGGAGATGACATTATTTTCCATAGAGGTGAAGGATCTAGTAACTATAGGAGAGATGACAAAAGGATGTTTAGAGGAACCTATTTCAAATGTGGTGGAGAAGGTCACCAAGCCTTTGAATGTACACAAGGCAATTCAAGTAAGAAGACAGGACACAGTGGAAGGAATGCATTAGCTAAGGAAGAATCTAAGGAATCGTTGAATCAACCTAATGATTGTGAAGCATTGATGGTGAGAAGAGTCCTATTTCATGAAGAGACCAATCAAGAGTAGTTATTGAGGAAGAGCTTGTTCAAGACAAGATGCACAATTGAGGGAAAATGTTGCACGGTAATCATTAATAGTGGTAGTTCAGATAATCTAGCCTCTAGGGAGTTGGTAAAAAAATTATAGTTGTGGAGATGGAAGCACCTGAAGCCTTATCAGATGGCTTGGATAAAATATGATCATAAGGTACTAATAAGTGAATAATGTTTGGTAAAATTAAAGATATGAGATTATCATGATGAAGCTCTTTTTGATATTATGACTATGTGTGTGTGTGTGTGTGTGTGATATTTTTTTGGGTAGACCATGGAAGTATGATAGACAAGCTTTGCATGATGGAAGAAATAATAGGTATACTATGTTGGATAAATGGTCAGTGCTCCCCTTGGCATTCGTGACAAGGGACTAACTGCCTCCTATGGATTCTATAACTCTAGTGGTTTTATTGATCATTAACAGGTTGATCTTTTGGTGCAACAAAAACCACACTTGTAAAAAATGGTATCAAAGCTTGGTCATAGGTTTGAATCTTCTCAGGTAATGTTGAGGGGGATATTATTGGAAAAATGATTAGTGCTCCCCTCAGGATTCATGACAAGGGACTAATAGCCTCATGTGGATTCTATAAGTGTAGTGGTTATATCAAGCATTTAGAGATCGATCTTTTGGTGAAACGGAAACCACACTTGTAACACGCTATTGTTGCAATTGAAAGGAAACAAGTATTGATACCTTTTATAGAAAAATCTAAGAGTAAAATTTGTATTAGTGTTAGATTTTTATTGGTTGAAGGGAGGAAATTCTTGGATGGATTGAAAAGTGATAGTATGTGTTATGCTTTGATCCCTAAGAATCCCAATTGATAACCAGAAGAAGAACAACCAAAGGAGATAAAACAATTGCTGATAGAGTATGTGATGCAGGAGCATCCTAGGATTCTTGGCAATCTTGTATCAACCAAAAATATGTTTGTCTTTGAAGGTAGATTGCTAGTTTTTATCTTAGTTGGTGGAGTATTTGCTTAGTTTTGGAGACTGGTTGCTCGGTTTTAGTGTTTATCAAGGTGCTCGGTCTCTGAAGAACTCTCAATAATTGAAGGCGTTGGTTCACTGGTGTTTGGTAATAACTATGTTGCTTGGTCATGCTTGGCATGGTTGATTGACTGGTGCTTGGTTATTTCTCTTTTGCTTGGTATTCTTGCTTACCGACTTGTTTGTTTGGATGGATCAGCTAGGCTGAATGGTTCCATTGATTTGGGTCACATTCCTTGAGTTACGAATTGACCATTGGGTGTGAGAGGACCTAGATCTAGCATGTTACATTCTTCTATGTGGATCTGATGACCGTTTGGGGCCATCTTGGAGAGTTTATTTATTTGTAAGGTTATTTGAGAGCCGACTGATGTTTTGGCATTTAATATTTGTTTGTAAGGGTTAATTGTTTCATCAGCCGACTTGTGGCTAGGAATTAGTATTTATAGGATGTTTAGGTAGATGTTTAGGGATCAGATGGTTGGTAGTGGGAGTTAGCAGCTTGCAAGCTTAGGAATAGGAAGGTTGCTTGGAAGTATGAGTACAAGTTTAGATCTTTCCTGGGGTCCTACCAGTGTCCTGTCTTGTTGTGGATCTAGGCTAGTTGAGTATTGATGTCATGGAAAGGATTTGGATCCTCCGAGATCTTGTAGACTGTTACTTGCTTTGTATTTGGTCGTAATTAGGAAGGCCTTACAGCCCGACACATTGCATGTAATCAATGATTTGATGAATAAATATTTATGTTTCATGTCAGATCTGGTGTTTTTATTGTGAATTTTGTTGTGTATTGGTTTGGCTGCAAGGTCAGATAGTCCTTAATTGGATTCTCCATCCTTAACTATGTCAAGTGGTATCAGAGCAGAGTTGATCATGTGGAGTGAAGTTTGTTGTTGTTGGAGCCGAGTGGATCTTGTGTGTTTGCTCCTGGATCTTGATTTGAAGATGCCTCCAAGGAGAAATCGTGAGATCTTAGAGGAAGAAGCTGCTGGAGAATTCAATCTTGATGATTTTAAGGCTTTGCAAAAACAAGTGCAAGACCTACAAGAAGAGTTGAGAAAGAAGAAGACTACATTGAAAGAGGATAGTGATGATGAATCTCAGGAAGATCATTTTGAAGAGCTATAGAAGAAGCTCGAGATCTAGAGGAAAATAGAATCCTGAAAGCTATGTCTAAGATTGGGAAAAGACCTAAGATTGAAGTTTTTTCATATTCTGGAAGCCTTAGGCCAGAGGAATTGATTGATTGGATCAATGAGATTGATGAATACTTTGAGTATGAAGAAATAGAAGATCCTAATAGAGTCAGATTTGCAAAGACTAAATTGAAGGGTCATGCAAATATTTGGTGGAGAGAAGTTTAGTTGGAAAGAGGTAGAAGAGGAAAGGAAAAGATCACTAAGTGGAACCGAATGGTTGAAAATTTGAAGAAGAAATTCATTACGGTGGATTATGAATTGGACATGTTTAAGAAGATGCAAGCTTTGAAGTAGACTAACAAATCAGTACAGGAGTATACTGAGGAGTTTTACAGAATCATGATTAGGACTGGTCATTCTGAAACTGATAAAGATAAGGTTGCTAGGTATGTCTATGGTTTGAGACCTACTATTCAAGAAGAGTTTCTTACTATTCGGATGACAAAAATTGGTGATGCTTATTAGATGGCATTAAAGATTGAAGAGAAGTTGAATAAGAAGTTTTAAGGTAGACAAAACAATAGGAATTGAGGTGGTAAAACTGGTGAGACAGTTGTTGAAGGTAATGTGGTAGAGAATCCTAAGCCTGATAGAGGATCTGGCAGTAAGAATTACAATAATGGACAGAGAGCAAGGTGGAAGAATGAGTTCACTAGTACTTGTTATAACTGTGGTGAAGCTGGTCATAGAAGTTTTGAATGTCCTAAGAAGAGGGTGGCACTGACTGCTGAAGAAGATATTGAAAATGTTGCAAAAAAAGGTGAGACACTTATCACTAGGAGGTTAGCTACATGTGTTCATAAACTAGTGCAAAGAAGAAATTTGTTCAGAACCTGATGTAAGTGCAAGAATAAGGTATGTAATGTCATAGTTGATGAACTAGCAGTTCTTAGAACTTTTTTTTAGAAGAGATGGTTAGTAAATTGAGATTGGAAAGAAGGAAACACCCTAACCCTTATCAGGTTAGTGGGATACGTTAGTTGGATACAAGATGTTTCTAAGGTTAGAGTTGAAGAACAATGCTTGGTTAATTTTTAGATTGGATCTTACTAGGATGAGATATTGTGTGATGTATTACCGATGGATGCTTGTCATCTATTGCTCGGTAGACCTTGGTAGTATGATAGAAATGTGTTGTTTGATGGTCATGCTAACACCTATGTGGTTAGGCATGAAGGAGCTCGGCACAAGTTGATACCTTTACAACAAACAGGGACTAAGGAATGTGGAGTCATCAGGTGTTGTCCATGTGATAGTGACAAACCTCAGAAGCATAGGGTTGATGAACCTATTCTTGCATAGTCTAGTTTGAAGGAGAAGGAGAATGATATATCTGAGGAGTTTGTTGAGATCAAGAGGTAGATGGTCTTTTTGAGAGATATAGTATAGTAGATGGTGACATTTATGACACAGAGAGATACAGATGATACTGATTTGATTGAGGAGTCTAAAGAGGATGAACCTTACTGAGGCACTGATGTGATCAGTAGTGGTCAGAGTCGGTTGCTATTAGTTTCCAACCGAAAAGATAAGCAAAGTGGAAATTAGAAGAACTTACTGCAGGGAGAAATGAATGAAGTGAAGACTACTTGGAATGAAGGACAAGAGGAGATATGGGTGAAGAATAGATTTGGCATACCTGTTCTAATTCCCTTAAGACGTTCTTGATTTCCTTATGAGAAAATATTTCTTACCTAGGGTGTCTGATGCAGGAGCATCCTAGGATTCTTGGCAATCTTGTATCAACCAAAAATATGTTTATCTTTGAAGGTAGATTGCTAGTTTTTATCTTAGTTGGTGGAGTATTTGCTCAATTTTAGAGACTAGTTGCTCAGTTTTAGTGTTTACCAAGGTGCTCAGTCTCTAAAGAATGCTTGGTAACTAAAGGCGTCAGTTCACTGGTGATCAATAATAACTATGTTGCTTGGTCATGCTTGGCATGGTCGATTGACTGGTGCTCATTTATTTCTCTGTTGCTCAGTATTCTTGCTTATTGACTTGTTTGTTTAGATGGATCGGCTTGGCCGACTGGTTCCGTTGATTTGGGTCGCGTTCCTTGAGTTACAAATTGACCATTGGGTGTGAGAGGACCTAGATCTAGCATGTTTCATTCTTCTATGTGGATTTGATGACCGTTTGGGGCCATCTTGGATAGTTTATTTATTTTTAAGGGTATTTGAGAGCCGACTGATGTTTTAGCATTTAATGTTTGTTTGTAAGGGTTAATTGTTTCATCAGCCGACTTGTGGCTGGGAATTAGTATTTATAGGATATTTGGGTAGATGTTTAGGGATCAAATGGTTGGTAATGGGAGTTAGCAGCTTGTGAGCTTAGGAACAGGAAGGTTGCTTGGAAGTTTGAGTAGAAGTTTAGATCTTTCCTGGGGTCCTACCAGTGTCCTGTCTTGTTGCAAATATGGTCTAGCTGAGTACTGATGTTGTGAAAAGGATTTGGATCTTGTAGACTATTACTTGCTTTGTATTTGGTCATAATCGAGAAGGCCTTACAACCCAGCATATTGCATGTAATCAGTGATTTGGTGAATAAAGATTTATGTTTCATGTCAGATCTGGTGTTATTGTTGTGAATTCTATTGTGTATTGGTTTGGCTACAAGGTCAGATAGTCCTTATTTGGATTCTCCATCCACCACTTGACACAGTCAAGGATGGAGAATCTAATTAAGGACTATCTGCCCTTGCAACCAAACCAATACACAGTGGAATTCACAATAATAACACCAGATCTGACATGAAACATAAATCTTTATTCATCAAATCACTGATTACATGCAATGTGTCGGGCTGTAAGGCCTTCCTAGTTACAGCCAAATATAAAGCAAGTAACAATCTACAAGATCTTATAGGATCCAAATCCTTTCCATGACATGAGTACTCAGCTAGCCCAGATCCACAACAAGATAAGACACTGGTAGGACCCCAGGAAAGATCTAAAATTGTACTCAAACTTCCAAGCAACCTTCTTGTTCCTAAGCTCACAAGCTGCTAACTCCCACTACCAACCATCTAATCTCTAAACATCTACCCAAACATCCTATAAATACTAATTCCCAGCCACAAGTCGGCCGATAAAACAATTAACCCTTACAAACAAATATTAAATTCCAAAACATCAGTCGGCTCTCAAATACCCTTAGAAATAAATAAACTCTCCAAGATGGCCCCAAACGGTCATCAGATCCACATAGAAGATGCAACATGCCAGATCTAGGTCCTCTCATGCCCAATGGTCAATTTGTAACTCAAGGAATGCAACCCAAATCAACGGAACCAGTCGGCCAAGCTGATCCATCCAAACAAATAAGTCGGTAAGCAAGAACACTGAGCAACAAAGAAATAACTAAGCACCAATCAACCAACCATGCTAAGCATGAACAAGCAACATAGTTATTACTGAGTGCTAGTGAAGTGATGCCTTTAGTTACTGAGCATTCTTCAGAGACCGAGCACCCCGGTAAACACTAAAACTGAGCAACCAATCTCCAAAACCGAGGAAATACTCCACCAACTAAGATCAAAACTAGCAATCTACCTTCAAAGACAAACATATTTTTGGTTGATATGGGATTGTCAAGAATCCTAGGATGCTCTTGCATCAGTATGAAGACATAATCTCAGATAATGTGCATCATGGATTACCACCTATGAGAAGTATTAGTCATTGAACAAATCTAATTCTTGGAGGTAGTTTTCAATTTCCAAACAAACTTGGACACCAATTGAAACCTATAGAGCATGAGGAGCTGAATATAAAAGTGAAAGAATTATTTAGGAAACATTTTATTAGAGAGATTTTTATTCCTTGTACAATACCTACAATATTAGCACCTAAGAATAATGGAGATTGGAGGATGTGTACAAATTCAAGAGAAATAAACTAGATCATAGTGAAGCATAGATTTCATTTACCTAGGATGGATGATATGATGGATTTTTTGAATGGAGCTAAATATTTTACAAAGATTAATTTGAAAAGTGGTTATCATTGTATCATAATCATAGAAGGGGGTGAGTGGAAGACATGATTCAACACAAATGAAGGTTTTTATGAGTATTTGGTAATGCCTTTTGGTTTGAAAAAAGCACCTAGTACTTTCATGAAGCTGATGAATGAGGTATTGAAGAAATTATTGGGAAATTTGTTTATTGTTTACCTAGATGACATTTTGATTTTCAGTAAGAGCAAAGAGGATCATTTGATGCATCTAACAAAATTATTGCAAAGATTAAGGGAAGAAAATTTGTTGGTAAATATCAAGAAATGTTCTTTTATGAAAGAGGGGATAATATATTTAGGATTTGTGATTTCAGCTGATGGATTGAAGATGGATCCTGAGAAGGTTAAAGAATTTTTTGAATGGACTACACTTGAAAGTGTTGGAGAGATAAGATCATTTCATCATTGGCTAGTTTTTACCGAAATTTCATTAGGAATTTTACTTCAGTTTGTAGCCCTATGACTGAGACAATGAGAGGGGATAGGAAATATTTCAAATGGAGATGAGGAGAAAATAAGAGTTTTGAATTGTTGAAACGAAAGGTAACTTAACAACATGTGTTATCTTTACTTGATTTTAATAAAGTATTTCAAATGGACTTTGATGCAAGTGGGAGTGTAATTGGAGTAGTATTGACACAAGAAAGATGACTGGTTGCTTATTTCAATGAGAAATTAAATGATGCCAACAGAAGATATTCAACTTATGATCAAGAATTTTATGCCATAGTTCAAGCCTTGAATAAATGGAGACATTATATGTTGCCTAAGGAATTTGTGTTGTACACTTATCATCAAGCCTTTCAATATTTGAACATTCAAGGTAAGTTTAATTAGAGACATATGAGATGGGTAGAATTCTTGCAGATCTATACATTTGTGTTGAATCATAGGATTGGTAAATAAAATAAATGTTTTGATGCTTTGAGTAGAAGAAGGAATTTTTTGATAGAGATGAGAATTGAAGTGTTGAGATTTGAAGAGTTGAATAACTTGTATGAGGATGATCCTAATTTTGCGGAACCTTGGAAATCATACAGAGAACCTATTGTTGCAAACCAAAGAAAATGGTTGGATTATTTCATGTAGGAAGGTATTTTATTTAGAGGAGTTCACTTGTGTATCCCTAGAAGTTCAAAGAGGGTAAATTTAATTAAGGAGAAGCATTGTAGAGGATTAGTGGGATACTTTGGTATTGACAAGACAGTGGCTTTGGTAAGTGAGAATTATTTTTGGCCTCAGATTCAAAAGGATGCAAGGAAATTTGTTCAGATTTGTAGGTTTGTGAAGTAGCTAAAGGAAGTAGTCAAAATACTAGATTGTATACATATTTAACAGTGCCAAATAGACCTTGGGAAGATATTAGCATGGATTTCATACTTGGCTTACCAAGAAAACAAAGGGGCAATGATTTTATACTTATGGTTGTGGATAGATTTTCTAAAATGTCACATTTCATTCCTTGTAAGAAGACTATAGATGTAGTACATGTAGTAGATCTATTATTTAGAGAATTTGTGAAATTTCATGGGTTACCTAAAAGCATAGTTTCAAACTGAGATAGTAAGTTTGTTGGCTACTTTTGGAGAACACTTTGAAGGAAGATGAATACTAAGCTAAAGTTTAGTTCTACATTTCATCCACAGACTGATGGACAAACAAAGGTAGTAAATAGGAGTTTGGGTAACTTGTTGAGATATCTAGCTAGAGAGAAGATTGGGAATTGGGATTTAGTCCTAGTAAAAGTAGAGTTTGCATACAATAATTTAGTGAGTACGAGTATAAGGATGACACCTTATGAGATTGTTACTGGAATGAATAATAAGGGGGGTTTTAGAATTGAGGAGTATCGTTCATGAAGTAAAGAGGAGTGTAGAAGGATACAAATTTGTAGAACACATGAAATTATTGCATGCTCAAGTGAAAGAGCATTTGGAGAAGATAAATAAGAAGTATAAGGAGAGATAAGATGAAAAGATAAATTGATAGTATCTATCTAGATCATGATATAGCTAATATGCCAAAAACAATTGATGAGTTGCACCACTATCTAGATATCAAAAACATCTAGAAGAACATTTCAAGCATAGCAATTGTCATGAACTAACAAACAAATCCATACACCACTAATAACCAAAATCATACAAGTGTACTAAAACATGTAAGTCACAAGTAGAACCAAGTACACCTAACATGGAACACCAAAAATGGTCCATACTAAAATTGTACTTCCATAGCTCCAAAACTTTTATTGCATAATTGACAGCTAACAGGTACATACCAAGAACTACCAACAACCAACTGATATCGATAAGATGTCAGTATGAAGGTTTTGACATCAATAACAATCAATGCTAGTAAAAACTCAATAAGTCTAACTGTCTCCCCATTTGGAATTGATGGAAAAACATGAAAATAAAATGAAATCCAAAAAACTTGCAACCAAAAGACTTCTGCCAAAACTCCCTATGAGTAGATGCATCATTTTTTTCCTCTTTCTCTCCCCATTTTTTTCATAATGGAAAAAGGCAAAAAACATAACAAGGAAAGTC
The DNA here is from genome assembly GCA_027943335.1 of Chamaecyparis obtusa. Lineage (NCBI taxonomy): Eukaryota > Viridiplantae > Streptophyta > Pinopsida > Cupressales > Cupressaceae > Chamaecyparis > Chamaecyparis obtusa. The sequence continues at coordinate 1,646,194 of BSBK01003612.1, read as the reverse complement.
AAAAAAATACATCAGTTTTAACTAAAAATACCTTCTTTTACCTTTCCTTCAAAATTGGAAGTTCCTTCTTCCACTCGGTGATTGTTTCCCCCATCTAGGTACACAAACTATCACACTCCACCAGTTTTTCAAATGATTTTCTTGAGTTTGAAGACTGAAACCATTGGTCATAATCCTTTGCATCACCTAAGGTGTCAGCAACATACTCTAACCAAACCTCTACCATATCCTTTACCAACCAAAATGTATTTATCAAATCTTCCATATGTCTTTGTAGCAACAACCACTCTATCTGAAGCTCATCGACTCTAACTCTCTACTTTCCATCTTTATCTTGGAAGATATCATATGAATTTGCAAGATCATTCAACTCTTTCTCAATCACTTCACTCCAACCTCTGAAATTGTGTACAGAAGTACGCAAGCAAAGATAATACTTGTATATATTTATAATTTCCTTCAAACAACCTTTTGTCTCATTGTTTATTCTTGAAAGTATTTGTCTTGCATTGTCATATTTCCTTATTATAGATTTCTCTACTACAAGATAATATGCACCAAACTACAACTCAATATCAACATTCATCACTAATTTAGATGGTATCATACCATACACACTGGATATAGTGATTCTTTTACTGATAAAGTGATCAGTCAACAATTCCATCACTAATTTCTTATAAATAATTTGTCTGCAAACTACCAATTTTTCCATACTCATCATTCTCTAACAAATTTTTCACCAAATTAGAATCCACATGCTCAAATTTTATCAGAGAAACCACAATTTTATCCACATCCTCATCCTCTTTTGTAACTTCCATCTCTTCTACTACACTCTCTTCTTTAGCTTCTTCTTCTTATTCTTTTTCTTCATCTTCTAAAATGGTAAATATTTATTTAATTTTATCACTTATCTTTCTCTTCTTTGGCTCAATGGATGAACCATCGACAACTATATCTAATCTTTTCTATCTTGAGGAGGAACCCTCCTCACCAATAATTTTTGGTAAAGCACTAGCAATAGCCAATCCAAAACTAACACCATCTTGTATAGACAAGAAATATTCCTTACAAGCATCTTCCATGTTCTCCAACTTACCCAAGTACCTAAAAATTTACTTACCAACAGGAATGTTGGTCCTCCATTTAAAATTTTCTTTTCCAAGTAATGGCCTCATGAAATAAAAGACCAAACACATAACCAATGACCCAAATTTCAAACCATAACCACCTTCGAGTGTCATCTTTACATTCTCAAGAAAATTGTATAACAACATTTTACATAGATACATTTGTTTATTCTTCTTTACAATCTTGCATGAGATATATACAGCTAATGTAGAAGTTGAACCATCATGATTTTGAGACTAAATCATATAGGAAACACCATATAAAAGCATATCTTACTATCAGATCCTCAAGAGTATTAATAAGAAATGCACGCTAATCCCAAACAATTTTTGTAAGAGTTTCTACCTCTTAATAGCTAATTGTATTCTTCCCAAGAAACTCACTAATGTTGCATAATCTATTAATTACCTCAATTACCTCCTACAATATCACATATGGTTTATCCAGTACAATTATTTCACCATAAAACTAACTCAACATGAACAAGATAAATTCTCTATCCTAACAATAGAGAAATTGTCCCCAAATGTTCATTCCAAGATTTATGATTCTTTGCATATCCTCCATAGATAACCAAAATTCTAATTGCTTGATATGACTATTATAAAATTTCTTCAGTTCAACCTTCTTCATTTTATTTGGTGTAGATGCACCAACACTATGAATAGCCAATTCAGGTGCCATGATATATTCAAAATTATTATCTCTTAAGATCTCTACAAATTATCAATTTTGTCTTCATGCTATAGTACCAAATGATTCAAAAATTCTTCTATTATAGCCTTGAGTCATCAAATTTTATTTTCATGTCTAAATTCAAATATTACTAACATAATATAGCTATACTATGCACCAAACCATCTTGTCATCACTAATACTCTTATCCTTACTTTTGAAAACAAGATACTTGCAACTGATAACATATTAGGGCAAGGGAGTGTATGATTTTCCATGATAATACTCCCCTTGAGCTAAATCATTCATCTTAGTTGTTAAAAGAGCTAGTACCGAGATCTGATACCACAGGACTCTCCACACTAGAAACTACTTTCTTCTTCCATATCATGTTAGCCTCATGAGATTCAACCAAACTATTATTATCATCTCCAATTTTCACTAGAGTGTCATAAGATCTGCATAAGTTATCATAATGATGTAAATTAACAAAATCCTCAACAGACTATTAACAGGCAATCAATGATGATTTTTCTAAGGTTGTCATTGCTGGAAAATAAGATTTTATATATAGATAAAGTAAGAAGAATACTTATCGACATGAGATACTATCGGAAAGAGATATCGACATAAAGAGAGTATTATCAGCATAAGGGAAGACTTATTGGAAAACATTAGCGGTGGAAAGAAAAGAAAAGTTTACAAATGAGCACGACATCAAATTAGAAAAATAGTTTATGAGAGATTGAGAAACCCTAATTAGGTCAAGAAATTATAAGAAATCATAGAAAAAGAGAAAGATATGTGATGTGATGTGGTGATGATGGTGAAAGAGTGAACAATTGGAGATACAGTTCAAAGGATGCGAAAAGTAGTGTAAGGATTAGAGATTAAAATAGAGGAAGAGCGAAACATGATCTAACAAGCTTTTGGAGAAAGCATCTTGTTAGATAACTGAGAGGGGGGGTGAATCAGTTAAGTCCATTTATCCTACAATCACAAATACTCCTAGATGTATATAACAAAACTTTCAAATCAATTAATCAACTCGATAATATATCAACTATGCCTTTATGTTCATCGACCGAATAGTAGTAAATTAAATATTTTGTTTACCAATAAATCTAGTTATAGTAATGTGTAAAGTAAAATAACAATTCAACACATCCATACATATATAACACTTTTATTTTTAATGTAGAAACCCTATTAGGGGAAAAACCACCTAGGATCAGTAACCCAAAATTATTCACTCTTATGAAGTGAGCTCTGTTAAGAGCCAACACTATTAAAGGTTACAGAACACACTATGAGGTGTGACTTGGTTAGAGGATTTATCACTAATAGTTCTCTTTTGACCAAACATTCACTATGGGGTCAAAAAGAAAACAATCAACATTCATTGAATGTCATATTGAAATATAAAGATTGTTAAGTCCACTCAGTTAAGAGATTTATTTGTAGCAATGGTTAAATTGTTATAGTAATGATATGATTCAAATACAACTTATTTTATAGATTTTTAGATCTATGCTAAGCTCAAAATACCTCTGGCCAATAATCTCAATTCAACCTCTTTGTATCCTCCAACTCTGATCTGCTCGGTAATTCCTTTTTTGTGTTGCTCGGTGTTGTCTACAAATTTTCTCTGTTCTGTCTTTAACCTATTTGACTAGCTCGCATGAATGAAATCTTCTCATGTGCATTCCATAATTCAATCAGAATCTCTTGTCTCCTTTTATAGACTTCATAAACCATTTTATTTTTAGCCATAGATTTTGCCTCTTAATCTTCACCATTGATTTTTCCACTGTAACCTTCGTCGGTAGTTGTATCAGTAACACATTTCATTCTCCTTCATCTAATCATCCTTGATTTTTTTCATCCGTTTGATCATCATAACAAACATTATCTTTAACCTCAAAATCATCAACAATTTTCCAACTCATCATCTTTAGTCAGCAGTCATTAGTTCCATTTATTTCTTTTACTCAGTCAATACCTTAGTGTGTCAGTGATAACTAACGCAGTTAACATTGTACTCAGTATACACTACACTTTCTTGGTGTACACTGTTCCAACTTGGTGTATATTGAATTCTTCATTTACTGACCACATAAACTTGTACGCTTTTTTATCTTCAAACCATAAAAAAATTATGTAATACAATCAAATCACTAACATAATGTCATAGACTCATCAATAAGTTACCCAATGAATACCATATCCATATCTTTCTCATCCATCTCATCTTTATGTAGATATCTCATTCCTTCATCATTATTTCCTTCTTCAGATGTTTGTAACCATCATGATAAGTACAATCAAAACTAGTCGACATCAATGACAATACTCTAACTAATTTAATGTATCACATATGCACATTAACTACTAAGGTATATCAATCTATCCATCAATCTCTCCCTTAATATATTCAATCAGTTTTAGTCTATCAATCTCTCTCTTTGGCATTAATGGCAAGACAATATGAAATATTGCATAGAATACCAAACATCTGTTCTAAAACTTTGTAAGTAAATGTTGTAACTTGATAATCTCTCCCTAGCTTAGGCATTTAATATGTTTAATCACTACACATCATCAGTCTCTCTCCCTTTTAGTAATCTCTGATCTCTCTATGTCATTCTCTCTCCCTGTGGATAGATATACCATGTACATTTCTCTCTTTGTGTTTTTCATATGATATTATCTCTCCCTTTGACAGCAATGCCAAAAATAAATCAGCTCTTTAGTATCCAAATCAATATCTCTGGTGTTCAGTTTAGATTCAAGTACCTTGCATGTACTGATACATAGTTTCAGTTTGTCTTGTAGCTTTCACAACCTTAGGAAACCCAAACATTAAGAATGGGAACACTGAGAGGGGGGGTGAATCAGTGTTCTCAGTTAATGTTTTTCTGCTTCTTGAAAATTAGCCTAATTACTTAAATACTAAAATAAATAGTAAAGAAAATAAAACAATAAACCATAACACATAACACAAGATATGTTTATGGGGAAACCTTGGCTAGAGGAAAACACCGATGGGAATTAGCACCCATGAATAATTGCACTAGTCTTATGAACTTATTAGAGTTCCTTTGCCCTGTTAGGAGTAGTCATTACAATACTGAGTACAATGACTCTATTAAGAGTCTGATAGAACAAACCCTATTAGGGGTGGATGGCTCACTACCAGATCTCACTACACAATGAAGAAGGCTACAACCTCCTGGTTATCAAATACACACTCTATTTGCAAGGGTGACCTGCTGCTTTGACACTGTTGTATGATCAATTCCTTTTGTGCATTGTTGCTCTAACTTCTTTTAGAGATTTATATCATACTAACTAAACTCACATAATTCTTCTCTTCTTTTTATCTTTCATGCTCTTCTCACCTTAAATACAATAGCGCATGTCATATATATACATGCTGAATGGGCGCAACCAAAACTAAATATTGTGTCAGCCTAAAACCTAACACATATAATGCTTCCAAATTAATTGGCTCAAGCATGTTTACATACAATGATAATAACATGTTTACATCACTATTACAATAGGTGCATAGCCTTTACAAAATAGAATGATACACGCTAATCAAAACACTTCATGTCGAATGCATGCTTTGTTTTTCTTTGTCGCTTAACTACCAGAGTCACTTAGACTTGTTGTAACTTATCAATACTATCATATCTAATCATGCATTCTTAGATTAGCATAATAAAATACTCAAAAGCTTATATCCAAGGGTGCATACCAAAACTCGATCATACACACGTGCGCTGATGCTTTGATCATTAGGTGCTTCACTATCTGCATTGTCTTCCATACTTAGCTAAAATATGATTTTCCAAGTTAGTGTGTTGACTATCAAAACTTCTTATGACTTTGTTTCCATAATGACAACATAAAATTAGTCATATATTCTTAGTAAAGTCAACTTATCAAAACTTCTTATAACTTTGTTTCCATAATGACAACACAAAACTAGTCATATATTCTTAGTAAAGTCAACTTGCCAACAATCTCCCCCTTTGTCATTAATGACAACAAAGGAATATGGTGAAGTTTCTAAACTTAACTTTACACAAAAACTTGCTATCAACTTTCTATATACTATACATCATATCTTCTTCTTTATACATTGCTCCCCCTTTAATATTAAAGACAAAGGTGCTCAAAAAGAAAATATATAAGTACTTACACATAAAATACATCAGGATATGCAATCTAAAGGTTTTTGATTTCTTGTTGCCAAAATTCCTTAAGTGCATCAATTGTCTAAAGATGGGTGCATAATGCATATGTGAGCTTCTCCATCTTTTCTAAATCCATGTTGGGACCTTGATCATATGTTACTATTATTGCATCTATGTACTTTATATTCTAATTCAATACATCTAGTGAGGTCTCTAGTGCATTTCTTAGTTGTGCTTGTCTAGCCCTTATCCTTGTTCATGTAGTCAGCTATTATCTTTCTTCCTTTTTCTGCTAACTCTTTCAACATTGCTTGACCAATCTTAAGGGAGTTTAGGTCAAGTGAGAAATTTCCTATCAAATTATTTAGCCTTTTCTTGTTGTATTTCTCTTCTACATTTTTTGATGTTGAGGCTTCTAGACTTGAAAAGTTTTCTTTGAAACTTGACAAGATACTGCTAACATCATTGACTGAGTGAACACTAATCAATTTCTTATCCTCGGGAAATAAATTATTTAGTATGCTAACTAATTCCACAAATCGAGGATTCCTCATTACTTTCTTTTCTTTGGCTTTCTCCATAGCCAACACACTTATCTTTATTAGATCCTCTTCTCCCCATGAGTCTAAACTTGTTGTATCAGGAGTCAAATTTGACAACAATGATATGGATGACTTAGGAGTAAGAAATGTGTGTTGACTTCCATCCATACTCTCACTCTTTACCTTTACTGGGATCTCAACAGAAGGCTTTTCTTTAGGTTCATCTTCCTTCTCAATTTCTTGTCTTGTTATATCTTCAATTAGGACTTCTTCTTACTACATAGGTGTTTCTTCACCGCATAGGATCTCAGCTTCTTTAGTACTCACAAAATTTTATTCAAACTTATCTAGATCATTATCTATTTCCACCATGGTGATTTCAATATCATCAATCACAATAGTTTCATCCTTAGCTTCAGCCTTGGGCATAGAATCCTATGGACCTGTAAAAGGTGCATTAGGGATCTCTAATTCTTTTTCTTTCTCAAAGGGAACTAAAGTGGCTTGGGGTGTAGGCACAGAAGGTGGGTACATGTGTCTATCCAAAAACACTTTCTCAAATGCTTTCTCTATTTCCTTTGCAATCAAATCATAATCTTTGTTCATTATCTGTAGAGTTCTAATTTTTTTCCTTAGATGAGGCTTTACCAAATCCAACAATAATATCTTCTCTTCTAGTGAACAAACATGGAGGTTGTCATCCAAAGTCTTTTCTCTAATTCTCATATCCTCCTCTATGGCTTGTCTTTTTAGTGAATCCAATATATTCCATACATGATCAGGAATAACTATCTTGAGTTCCAAAACTAACTTTTTGAACTTAATCATATGTTTAATAATCATAAAATGAATTTCTGATTTATCAATCTCATGATATTTATCATATAATTTTGCAATATGATCTATCCTTCCTTCATCAACAATTCTAGTTCTCAAAACTTCTAAATTCAGTTTGAATCCTACCTCAGGAGGTGCTTGAGTGTTCTTTCCTTTGTTTCTAGTTGTCCTTGAGGATGGGTGGCTTGTTTCAGTTTGCTTCTTCCTTCTAGACAACTCCAGATCAACTGTAGTAGTGGACACGGAGGTGCTTTCTCCTATCTTCTTCTTCTCCTCCTTTGGATCATCAGATTTTTCTATTTTGACTTTAGATGAGGGTGTGCTCTCAATTTGCATAGCAATCTTGGCTTCCCTTTCTTTGTCTATGTCTTCTTTGGTGACACCATAAATTTTTAGAATATCAGAGGTAATTCCAGATGTTTTTCTCTTAGTCGCTGCATTGTATAAGACAAAATCAACTTGTCTTGTCTTCTCTTCATATGTGCCCCATCTAGGTTCATTGGGATCTTTAGGTGTAGATAGGAGGACTTGTGCATAGCCTTCCAAAATGTGCTCATGAAATTCATAACCAAGTAGATGAATCCACTTTGTTCTAGGCTCAACTGCTTCCATGCATGTAGTATCTATTTCCACCATGAAGCATATAGAGTCCTTGTATTTCTCCACTATCTTCTCAAGTATTTTGTACCTTCTTTGCATCTTGATTATGAATTTTTTTCTCTAAATCCATGTAATCTTTTAAGGTTCTCTCTGATTTTTTTGATTGTAGGAAAAAATAGGTTTTAAAGGGGACCCAAAACCCCGTAAAAGTTAGAGAATAAAAGTTTTAATGTTTAAGCATACTAAAGAGAAATAGGACTGGGACCCAGTCCACCAAAACCAAAACCAATAGAAAAAACCCCAAAACCAAACACCAGAAAAAAAAAAACTACCAAGGAGAACCAAAAAAAGGCCAGCACCGGGAATCTAGGGCACTAAGCAAACTCTTTGCAAGTTTCATCCGCTTCCTTCTTCGCCTTAGAGATCTTCTTTATGGCAGCATTGAAGTCAAAAAGCTCCTAGATTCTTTCTTGGATCTTTATCCTTTTCATAGACCTGGTACGTTTACCCAAGCCCTCCTCTTCCATGTCCTCATTATCCTCCTCAGGTTTCTTGCGGGGGGAGCCGATATCCAGCTCCGCTTTGATGGTCAAAAAATAGTCCATGGCAGAACCCATGAATAAATTATTATCCTACATATGTTTCTTCATGGCATTCTCCAGCGTATCCATTCTAACTTGCATTTTCTACACCTTCTTGTCCCTATCATTGTTCATGTTTCCATCTAAAGTGTTCGAACCAGACTCCAACCTTCCCTTTAGGGAATCAACCTTAGCAAAAATAGAATGACATTTTAAATTCAAATTCTTTATTTCCTGAAATACCCATTTCAATAAATGAAATAAATACATGGAAGCTACCTTTGTAGTTTGGAGAACCCCAAAGGGAGGGTTGATTTTTTTTTCCATATCTTCTTTGAGCAATTGAACATTTTGTTCCTGCATATCCACAGTTTTAGCAAAGGGAATGTTCTGAGAATTGACTGTCTCTCTGATGTCGCCTTAAATGAAATTTGAGGAAAGGTAGGTATGTTTTTGTCAAGATAGAGATTAGAAACTTTACCAACTATATGAAAGCACATGTATATAATCAATGACCCAAATCTGAATATTTTTCTTTGACAATGCTTTATAACTCTTATGTTGTCTAACAACTGTGTGTGAAAGATCTCACATAGGTTAAACTCTCCATTTTCTTTCAATATCCTTATTGCTACTAGAATTATAGCTACGGATACACTGTTCACTCTATTTTCATGCTAGAACTTGTATCCAAGGATCATAGCCATGATTTTAATGTCTTTCTCCTCTATGGGCTCAATAGTCATGCCGTGCTTATCACTCCTAGACTTACATGCCTTCTCAACCTATTTTCTGACATCTTTTCCTATTGGAAGGATGGTGCCAGTCTTAGAAAGTCTGGTCATCTCATGAATGATATCAGTTGTTATGCAGATAGGTACTTCACCAATCCAAAACAAATCATCATGAATTCTTCTTAGTAAGATCTTGATCTATTTCAACTCATAGAATTCATAAGCAGTCACATACTCTATGATAGGGTTATCTATGAGGTGCGCAAATTCATCCTTGAATGTAAAGTTTGGATTAACCATTGATTCCATGTGTGACCATATCCTATCTAATCCTACAGACTCTTTCTTGTAGTAGATGTAGGCGCAAATATCTTCAACATGCATAACTCTCATCGGAGTTCTAGAAAATGCTCCTTCTAAATCATCTAACACTAACCTAAATGGATTCTTTTAAAACACATATCTCTTCCTTTCTATGACATCAAAGAATACAGGAGTTTCCATTTCTTACTTGCTTCAACACTCAAATAGGGTTCCAAAGGATTTTTTGAAATGATGCATTTGAGCTAGGGTTTTGCAACAACTTAACTCTTCTTGGCTTGATGAAATGACTTCAATCCTTCAATACTTTCTTCTTTGATCTCATGTGCTATCCAAGAGCTTGATCTTGAATGTAAAAGTGAAGATAATAGATCTCTAGTGACTAATAAATCAAATTTCTACAATTAATGATTGCTATTGTAACACGGGTTACTACAATGAATTTCAATCTTAGTTCTTTTTGTCAATTAGGTTGTGTGATGTTGCATACTACATCAACTAGCAACCAAACAACTAAAAAGAAAGGTGCATACTCTAAGGGTGAGTATACCAGTAGCGTAGGGGTCTAGAGCTTATCTAGCTCCCCCTATGACCATGAGGGTCATTTAACCAAAAGTAGAAGGTGCATCCATTGTCACATCTTCTGTATCTTTCACAAACTTGACTTCTCCAAATTCCATCCAAATCTTGCTCACATCTTCTATATCTTTCACAAACTTGACTTCTCCAAATTCATCCAATAATGGTCCTTGAGACTTATTAGGTCTTTCTTGTCTTTACACTTGTGATTTGAAAAACTTTGAGAAGTGTCCAACCTTGTTACAAGAGTAAAAAATAACTGCAGGCCTTATATTCCTAGGCCTATTGATGTGAATTACCATACTGCATTGTCTAGTTGTGTGACGATTGTAATTGCATATCTGACATGTAATGTTCTGAGGAATTCTATAACTTTGGAATTCTATACCAAACTTATTGCATGAATAATGGTCTTACCTCTTTATAGTCTCTTGTTATATGTCCATGCTTGTTACAGGTATAACAAGTTCATTTACTGGCTTGCATTCATCTTTAGGTGGTTTTTTTTTAGCTTTCGTATGATTTTCAGTCTTCTTAGCTTCTATAGATTCTTCTGGTGCATCCATTCTTTCTTGCATTGCATTGATTTTAATTTATGCTTCATTGAATCCAATACCACTGGAATCTCCTTTTATCATTTGTGCATAAAGTTGTGAGTCTAATAGATCAGTACTTATGTGCAATTTGTCAATATGATTCTTTGCTTTTATCAACTCAGATTCTAACTTTTTCTTGATGTTTTATAACTCCAAGATTTTCATGTTTTCTTGTATGAGTTCTTTATCCAACTATTTGTTTTCTTTGATATGTTCTTCATAGGATGTCTTGCTATCAGTTAACTGTTCATTCAATTCTTCAATCTGATCCTTCAAAGATGTGTTTTCTTCATTTAGCTTTTTGACCATTTTTCCCAAGTCATCCATTGAACAATCTTTTAAATTTTTTCTCAGTTTCTTGATGAATACTTGTGAGCCACTAGCCTTCAATTTCAATTCTTCAATTTCCTTTTCAGATCTTTCCAGATCTTCAAGAGCTACTCCAAGATTTTTCTTCAGATGTTTCACTTCTTCTGTATCCATGATCTCCTCAAGTGGTTAAACTTATCTTAGAGGACCAAATCTTGTTAGGAATAGTCCCAAGAGATAACTAAGAGGGGAGGGGGGGTTCAGTTATCTACAAGATTCAATTCTTTATCCAATTAAGTATACTTAAACATAAAGCATAAACACAATGAAAGAACACATAAACACAACACCAATATTTTGGTTACAGGGAAACCCAAATAGGTAAAAACCCCGGTGGGACTTGATACCCACTAATATTTTGTACTAGTGTATAATGATCCTTGTTAGAAGATCCTTTACCCTGTTAGGAGTAGCTTTACAATATATTAAGTATAGTAGACCTAGTCAAGGGTCAGACCCTATTAGGAGTCTTTTACAATTGTCCTTGTTAGGGGAGAGGATGTACTGTCTGAGAGCTCACTGCTCAAATGGGTGAAGGCTACAACCTTTTGAATAACAGATACACACTATATCTGGATCTTGGTGAACTGTGCTTTGACCTGCTATCTGGATCAGTTCCAATGTATAGCACAAATACTTTACTTGGTCACATAGACCTTCCTCTAATGGTTCTACACTTCACACACTCTGCTCTGCTCTGCTTAATCAATCATGAACCACATTCAAGCAATCACAAATGACTGCCTATAAATATCTTTCCTCTAAATGATATAATCAAGTTGGCCTATTAGAACCACCTTGAAATCATAATAGAGAAACCATAACAAACTTCTACAAACATTCTGTCAGCTCTACTATGCACGCAACACAATTTGGGACCTATCCAAATAAGATAAATGTAGACACGTGCTACACACTGTCAGCTCTACCAAAACAACTGGATCTTTCTCCATAAGCTGAATTAACTCATGCACTTTTAACCAAACATCAATAACTCTTCTATAAGCTTAACTCCAAGGGTGCATACCCTAAAGATAGGTGCAACTCAAGAACCAATAAAATCTCTGTCAACTCTTCTAAATAAACACAGGAAACTACTACTTGCAAATAGTAACTGCATAACTTCACTTCTGCTAAATATCTGACTATGTGTCCATAACTAAAACATCAATAACATGTCTTCAACATATATCCAAGAGTGCAAGCCTCCATGATGACTGTGTGAACAACCATACATAGAACATTGTCTGTAACTTTGTTAGGAACATTGCTGACACAAACTGCTATATAACTATCTGTACTAATAGTTAACCTCTACGCCCATGATATCATGCTGATACCATGTCCATGCTACATATACTAAAAGCTTACTTCATAGGACTTCCACACATGCTACTTTCCATATGTTGTCATTAATGACAAACATACACTTAGTACTGGCCTGCTGGCAAATCTCCAACAATCTCCCCCTTTTGCATTGATGGCAACATGTGGAATGAAAAACCACCACCAACCCAAATGAACATTTCTTTTATAACATTCTCCATTTCCTCTTCAAAAAATCCCCCAAAGATGAATCCTCCATCTATTGATCTGAACTACTGTCACAACAGAATACTACTCCCCCTTAGAATATTACTCCTATTTTTCATGACTTTGTATACTACTCCCCCTTTGATACCAATGGCAAAGGGTGTCATTCATTTTAAGCACCAGTACTACTCCTGAGGTAGAGTAGTCAACCTTCCATTAGTCCCTAAGGACTAATGTCTTTCCTTCTTCCTTCTAAGTAGAAACAGGGAAGGGAATTACTCCCAACTTCTCACTGAGATACTCAAAAGTATCCTTAGGCAAGGGCTTTGTGAATATGTCTACCAACTGATCTTTAGTATTCACATAGTCCAGCTTAACTTCTTTCTCTGCCACTTTCTCTCTTAGGAAGTGACACTTGATCTCAATGTGTTTTGCCTTTGCATGCATCACAGGATTCTTCGACATATTGATAGTGCTAGTGTTATCATAGTGAATAACAATAGGATAATCAATTTGAATTCCAAAATTCTTTATCATTTGCTTGATCCAAACAATTGTAGAACAATTCAAGGCTGCTGCAACATACTCCACTTTTGTTGTTGACTAAGAAATACAATTTTGTTTCTTGCTTGTCCAAGTGACAAGTCTATCACCAAGAAACACTGCTCCACCTGATGTACTCTTTCTATCATCAATGCATCCTTCCCAATCTACATCAGTGTACACATGAAGCTCAACATTTTCTAAATTAGGATACCATAGACCATAGTCTATAGTGCCTTGCAAGTATCTAAATATCCTCTTTACTACCATGAGGTGACTTTGTTTTGGCTCTGCTGCAAATATTCCAACTATACCAACTACATTGGAAATATCAGGTCTAGTCTGAGTAAGATAAATCAGTTTTCCAATCATAGATTTATACAATGTTATATCAACTACTAGTGAGTCATTGATGCAGGAGCATCCTGGGTGTAAGAGAAATCTTGCATCACCCAAAAATATTTCTGGTTTTGTTTTCAATAAGGGCTATCTTGTGCAGAGCTACTATTTATGGAAACTTACTATTTTTAGTAAGTTGGTCATATGAACTCAGAATGTTTTGATTTCACAGTTGGAGGTTCATCCTAGTCATTTCAGCCTACCAGTTGAGTTTCATTGCCACATCATCAGTATTGGTGAATTTATTGAGATTTTTTTGTATGAAATCTTTCAGGTCAATTTTGAAGGCCTTAGAGGCTTTGAATCATGATCGACCCCTGGTTGACTGGTGATAGCGCATGTCAGGCGTTGTAGATCTCGTCATGGCATTTCTGAAAAGTGGTTACAATAGAAAAATAGAGTTACAGTTAAAAATTTATGGCCTCCAGAAGTTGGATTACCTAAAATCATATTTTGTATTTCTTTTGAGCTGACCCTATTGTAATAATCGTGAAAAATAAATAATTCTATGTCTAGTCGGCCTAAAGGGCTAAATTTCTAGAACCTTCTTGGGCGGTGGAAATTGCCTATATAAGAAAGGTCAGTAGTGTTGTCTGAGGCAATTTGGTACAGTTTTGGGTGGTAGATCTGGTAATAATTCAAGGCTTTTTCCTACAGAATATTGTAAGGGAATGCCCATGTGGCTTTGCATCTTGTAATTCTGAAAGTTTGTAATTCCACATTTGTGGAGATAATAAGAAGCCAATTTTCTGTTCTTGCATATTGTTGTTGTTTCTTTGTTTTTGTTATGTGTTTATGGTATTAAGGGGAGCACCCTTCATCAATCGTCTTCTTTTGTAAGCTTGCATCTAGTAATAATAGGAGTCCCTACTGGCTTGCAATCATCCATCTTGAATTTCTTTAATATTTCCTTCACATACTTCGACTGATTAATCAATATACCTTTCTTTGTCTGCTGCACATTCAATCCCAAAAAGTATTTGATAGGACCAATCATACTCATTTCAAATTCATTTTACATCTCCTTAGCAAATTTAGAACTAAGTTTTTCATTACCTCCAAAGATAATGTCATCAATAAATATAGCTACAAGTAACAAACCTTTAGGTGTCTCTCTAATGAATAGATTACAATCTGCTACTCCTTTCTTGAATCCAATCTTCGTTAGGTATCCATCTAGTCTCTCATACCATGCTCTAGGGGCTTGCTTAAGTCCATAGAGGGCCTTCTTTAGTCTACATACCATATCAGGTTTTTCTGAAAAGGTGAATCCTTTAGGCTACTCAATGTATACGTCTTCTTTCAAATCTCCATTCAGGAATGCTCACTTGACATCCATCTGATAAAATTTGAAGTTTTTTACTATAGCATAAGCTAGAAATAACTTAATAGCTTCTAATGTGCTCACAGGTGCAAATGTGTCTGAATAATCAATGCCTTCTCTTTGTGCATAGCCTTTACATACTAACCTTGCTTTGTCTCTTATTACTGTACCATCTTCATTCATCTTATTTCTGAATATCCACTTTTTTCCACTCACATTCTTATCACTAGATCTTGGGACTAGTTCCCAAGTGTCATTCTTAATAATCTGATCAAGTTCTTCTTTCATAGCATCATGCCAATCTGAATCATTACAAGCATCTTCAACACTTAAAGGTTCAATCTAAGATAGTAAACATACCACTTCACTATTAGTTGAGTTCTTTGCTTGTGATCTTGTTAAGACTTTTCCACTCTGATCTCCAATGATGTCTTTCTCAGAATGGTTTCTAGATGTAAACTTTAGAACCTTAGTTGATGCTAACTCATCAACCTTAGGAGTTTCTTATTCACTTGTCTCAGGGTCATTGAATAATACATCAATAATGTCAAACATTTCTTCAATAACTATCTCACTAGAAGAGGGTTTGGGTTCTTCTTCAATCATGGGTGAGTAATCATGATATCTTTCTTGAACCATGAACTTTTCATCAATCTTAACATGAGCACTTTCAATGATCTTTTTCAACCTTAAATTGAAACATCTATAAGCTTTACTTTTAGTAGAGTAACCAGGGAAAATACCTTCATCACTTCTTGCACCAAACTTTCCTACTACTTCATCCCTCTTGATGTAGCACCTGCTTCCAAAGATTCTGAAGTATTTTACTGTGGGAAAATTACCAAACCAAAGCTCATATGGTGTTTTTTCAGCACCAGGCCTCAATTAAATTCTATTGATGGTGTAGACTATTGTATTGACTGCATCTCTCCAATAGGTGTGTGCAACTTTTCCTTCTATCATGATGGTGCGTGCTATATCAAGAATGATCCTATTCCTTCTCTTTGTAATCTCATTCTGCTGAGGGGTTCTAGGTGCACTTAACTGTCTCTTTATGACATGTTCTTTGCAGTACTCATAGAATCTATCAGAGGTGAATTCTCCTCCTCTATCCAATCTCAAACATTTTATCTTTAATCTAGATTCATTCTCAACCTTAGCTTTGAATATTTTGAACTTCTCAAATGCTTCTGACTTATCTTTCAAGAATGCAACCCACATCATCCTAGTATAATCATCAACAAACAAAATGAAATACCTTTCACAATAGTATGATCTTGTTTGAGTTGGTCCAAATAGGTCTATATGAATCAGATCCAACTTGTTCTCTATTGAATTGTGCTTGCTCCTAAATGAATTCACCACATGCTTTCCCATCACACATTCCTTGCATATAGTATCAACTAGCTTTGTTATGCTAGGTAGATCTCTTACTACCTTAACATTGCTTATCTTCACTATGTTATCAAAATTGATATGACATAGTCTTTTATGCCACAACCAACTATCATCAAATTTAGCAACAAAACAACTTGCTTCTAAATTGAGTTGAAAAACATTACCTCTTGTCTTTGAGCCTGATGCGATCATAACACCATCCTTGTTGTTAATGATGCATTTGTCATCTTTACACTCCAACTGATAGCTTTTTCCAAGTAATTGTCCAACACTGAGAAGGTTATGTTTCAAACCATCAACATAGAGAACATCATCAGTACTATTCTTTCCATCCAAAGTGATGGCTCCTCTACCAACTATTGGTTTACGAGTGTTGTCTCCAAATCTAACCATGCCACCATTGTATTTGTCTAGATAAACAAATCTACCTTTATCACCTATCATGTGATGTGAACAACCACTATCTATAATCCAGTCTGTCCTTATATTTGCTTGGGAAATCAATGCTAGCTCTTGATTCACTTTCTCATCTTTAGGAACTGACTTACTATTCATTTTGTCTACAATAGCAATGAATCCAATTTCTTCTTCACCTGATTCATCATCTGAAACTCCATCTCCAGCAAAGTAACATTCCTTAGAGTACTTAGGCTTGTAATCCTTCTTGAACTTTCTAGCTCTAGTAGGACACTTGGATGCAAAGTGACCGATCTTATTACATGAAAAGCACTTAAATGGCAATTGACCTTCATATTTTCCTTTTCCTTTATTTTCTCTTTTAGCAATCATAGCAATAAAATCATCTAAAGTTTTCTCTTCATCATCGTCATCAAAATTACTAGAAGTGTTTGTAGATTTCTTACCATGAATTGTTGCTTTGAAGGCTATCTCACTTTTAGGTTCTGTCTTCAATCTTGAAATCTCAAAACCTAAGATTTTGCTGATCAAGGTCTCTCTCTTGAAATTAGATGTAATCTACATGGTCTCATCAAGGATATTGATCTTTCTTTCATATCCTAGAGTGAGAGTAGTCATCAACTTGTCCATAATATCTTCCTCAGAGATCTCTCCACCATTGTTCCTGATTCTAGCAACTGCTTCATTGATCCTTTGATTATAAGCTCTGATGTTTTCTTCAGGCAGCATCTCTAATGCATTGAATCTTTTCTTCCATGTCTTATGGGTGGTGTCTACCTTATTTATCTCTAAAAACTCACTATTAGATAGGGTGTTGATAAGGGCTTCTTTAGCTATAGTATTCTGATGAAACAATTCCTTTTGTGTCTCAGCAGCATCATCCTTTGCAAGGTCTTCTAAAGTAAGAATCTTGGTTGCTTTGATAATTACATTAAAAACTTCAAAAGAAATGCACTACAAATGAGTCACCATCTTGTTCTTCCAATTAAGATAATTCTCTCCATCAAACTTAGGACTCTCTTTCCTAAAGTATGCCATTTGATCAACCTCAAGCTGTTAAACTTTCTCTCCAAGGCACTTGGCTCTAATACCAATTGTTAGGAATAGTCCCAAGAGATAACTGAGAGGGGGGGGGGGTGAATCAGTTATCTACAAGATTCAATTATTTATCCAATTAAGTATACTTAAACATAAATCATAAACACAATGAAATAACACATAAACACAACACCAATATTTTGGTTATGAGAAAACCCAAATACGTAAAAACTCCGGTGGGACTTGATACCCACTAATATTCTATACTAGTGTATAATGATCCTTGTTAGAAGATCCTTTACCCTGTTAGGAGTAGCTTTACAATATATTAAGTATAGTAGACCTGGTCAAGGGTCAGACCCTGTTAGGAGTCTTTTACAATTGTCCCTATTAGGGGAGAGAATGCACTATTCGAGAGCTCAATGCTCAAATGGATGAAGGCTACAACCTTCTGAAAAATAGATACACACTATATCTAGATCTTGGTGAACTGTGCTTTGACCTACTATCTGGATTAGTTCCAATGTATAACACAAATACTTTACTTGGTCACATAGACCTTTCTCTGATGGTTCTACACTTCGCACACTCTGCTTTGCTCTGCTTAATCAACCATGAACCACACTCAAGCAATCACAAATGACTGCCTATAAATATCTTTCCTCTAAATGATATAATCAAGTCAGCCTATTAGAACCACCTAGAAATCATAATAGATAAACCATAACAAACTTCTACAAACATTCTATCATCTCTACTATGCACATAACACAATCTGGGACCCGTCCAAATAAGATAAATGTAGATGCACGCTACACACTGTCGGCTCTACCAAAACAACTGGATCTTTCTCCATAAGCTAAATTAACTCATGCACTCTTAACCAAACATCAATAACTCTTCTCTAAGCTTAACTCCAAGGATTCATACCCTAAAGATAGGCACAACTCAAGAACCAATAAAATCTCTGTCGGCTCTACTGAATAAACACAAGAAACTGCTACTTGTGAATAGCGACTACATAACTTCACTTCTGCTGAATAATCTGACTATGCATCCATAACTAAAACATCACTAACATGTCTTCAACATATATCCAAGAGCACAAGGCTCCATTATGACTACACCGACAACCATACACAAAACATTGGTTGTAACTCTGTCAGGAACACTGGTGACACAAGCTACTATATAATTGTCTGTACTAACAGTTAACCTCTACACCCATGATATCATGCTAATATCATGTCCATGCTACATATATTGAAATCTTACTACATAAGACTTCCACACATGCTACTTTCCATATGTTTTCATCAATGACAAACATACAGTCAATACTGGCC
This sequence comes from Chamaecyparis obtusa, assembly GCA_027943335.1. Classification (NCBI taxonomy): domain Eukaryota; kingdom Viridiplantae; phylum Streptophyta; class Pinopsida; order Cupressales; family Cupressaceae; genus Chamaecyparis; species Chamaecyparis obtusa. Next base: position 1,627,023 of record BSBK01003612.1, on the reverse strand, counting down.
TACTGAAAAATCTCCAACAAAGCTCTAATACCAATTGTTAAGAATGGGAGCACTGAGAGGGGGGGTGAATCAGTCTTCTACAATTAATATTTTTCTACTTCTTGAATCTTAACCCAATTACTTAAATACTAAAATGAATAGTAAAGAAAATAAAATAATCAACCATAACACATAACACAAGATATATTTATGGGGAAACTTTGGCCAGAGGAAAACCCCAGTGGGAATTAGCACCCATGAATAATTGCACTAGTCTTATGAACTTGTTAGAGTTCCTTTTCCCTATTAGGAGTAGTCATTACAATACTAAGTACAATGACTCTATTAAGAATCTGATAGAACAAACCCTATTAGGGGTGGATGGCTCACCGCTAGAGCTCACTGCTCAATGAAGAAGGCTACAACCTCCTAGTTATCAGATACACACTATATCTAGAAGAGTGAACTACTACTTTGACACTATTGTCTGATTAGTTCCTTTTGTGCATTGTTTCTCTAACTTCTTTTAGAGATTTATATCATACTGACTGAACTCACATACTTCTTCTCTTCTCACCTTAAATAAAAAAGCGCATGTCATATATATACATGTTGAATGGGCGCTACCAAAACTAAATACTATGTCAGCCTAAAACCTAACACATACAATGCTTCCAAATTAATTGGCTCAAGCGTGTTTACATAAAATGATAATAACATGTTTACATCACTATTACAATAGGTGCATAGCCTTTACAAAATAGAATGATACATGCTAATCAAAAAACTTCCCGTCGGCTGCATGCTTTGTCCTGCTATGTCGCTTAACTACAAGAGTCACTTAGACTTGATGTAACTTATCGATACTATCATATCTAATCATGTGTTCTTAGAATTAGCATAATAGCATACTCAAAATCTCATATCCAAGGGTGCATACCAAAACTCAATCATACACGTGTGTCGATGCTCTGATCATCAGGTGCTTCACTGTCTACACTATCATCCATACTTAGCTGAAATATAATTGTCCAAGTTAGTGTGCTAACTATGAAAACTTCATATGACTTTATTTCCATAATGACAACACAAAACTAGTCATATATTCTTAGTAAAGTCAACTTTCCAACACCAAAGTGTGAACATCATGCATCAACATCATTTGATATTCTGATAACTGTAGGTTGATGCAACCTTCTAATCACCTTAGTGACTGATAGAAAGGGGATGGACCCCTAGTCTACTTCTCAAGTACTCAGATGTGTCCTTTGGTAAGGGTTTAGCAAATATGTCAGCAATTTTCTCTTGTGATTTCACATACTCCAATCTTAGTTATTTTTCTTGTACTTGTTCCCTCAAATAGTGATACTTTATAGATATGTGCTTTGTTTTTGTATGCATCATTGGTGTTAGATTAAAGTATTAATTATGCTAATTAACTTTACTCCCTTCTTAATATGTCAACTCTTTTTCTTTAGTTGTTTATATTTAAACACTCATGCACTAGTTGTTTTAAACATAAACTTGCATGTATTAGTCATGTAATAATTAAACTAATTATTAGATGCACTAGGGTTTTCCTTTCAAGGCTTTTGATCTCCTTTATAAGGATGATCCATTGAATATTTTATTCATTCATTATTTGAGGATATTTTCTTCTTCATATTTTTGAGTCAAACCCTTACCCTCTTCTTGTCTCTACATTCTTGTAATAGGAATTTGTATGCAAGTGATCTTTGAGTTTTGTGGATTTGTATTGCTCAAATTCTACATGGTCTTAGAGCCTAATCTACTATAGCTTGTTTGTGTTTGAAGGATTCAGAGATTAGAAATTCATCTATTTTAGATTAGGTTTTTTTTTTTTTCTAATTGAAATTAGGGGGTCTCTAAATTTTGGCACCCTTTGAGCTCAAACAAACCTCACCGTTGACCTTGAAGCTCCCAAGAACCCCTATTTCAATATAAAACATGTCAAATTTGGACAACTTTGCATTTTTTGGTACCAGACAGCTTAGCACGCTTCTCGAGGCAAAATTTATGCTGACTGGCATGCTTCCTGAGGTAGAATTATTTGTTTTGGCATGCAAAAATTTTGTTGTTTGGAACACAAATTAAGACCCATAAAAGAATGGTGTGCAAATCGAGGCAAAATTTTGAAAGGCCTGGCACAGATTTTGAGGCGTGCATGCGATTTTGTAAAAAAAACTTTTTTTTTCTGGCCGTCAGAGTTAAGCTAGGGAAATAAAGTTTTAGCCCCTGGTCATATGGTGACCAGGGGCTAGAATTTTAGCCCCATGGGGCTTGTATACTGCGACAGCCATTTGGCCATCAATTTTAAGCTAGTGAAGTGCTGACATCAGCACATTTAGACACCATTTTGGGCCCTCCAGAGCACTCGGTGGTTTTTTGCTCATAACTTGAGCATACAGTTTCAAAATCGGGCAAACAAGATATTGTCAAAAAGCTAGTTTGAGCCTCTATCTAGATCTAGAGGTTTGAGTTTTTTATTTTTCTTTTTTGATGGTGTTTTTTTACTGTCAAAGCCAGATGTTCAATTTTGCACTCCAAAAGCTTTATATTGCGCATCCAGACTCCGTTTTCAGAAAGCAAGATATCATTGGAAAGCTTGTTCTGAGAAATTTCTAGTACTATGAGCCATTTTCCCATATTTTTCTTTATGTATATTTTTATCAATTTTTTACATTTCTGCACTCTAATGGATATCTTGGATGTTACAGGTCCTAGGATCTCTTCCCTTTAGGGGATGGCTCTTCTTAGGTTGTTCTTTTATTTTAGAAACCTTTTCTCTTCTTTGAGAAATGTATACTTCACTTTTGTAGCATTCTTTTATGCACATGCACTAAGATAAAGTGTCATTCTATTGTATGTATGGGATCTTGCACATGTTTGTACTTTATGTACTCGCACTCCATTATAAAGTGTCATGGGGGGTTTGATGTTTCCTCTTTTTTTCCATCTACCTTTGTCAAGTGAGTGTTCCTTCCATGACATTAGCCTCAAGGTATCTTTATTTGTGTTTGTACTTTCACTGCACCTTCAATATTCCTGGTTCTTCATGATGCAGTTGTTATTGGCACTATTTTTAATGTACCTATCACCTCTCCCTTGTCAACATTATGAGGGGTTTCTACTGATTGTTATTCTACTTCCTTGGTTTGATAGTGTGAGCTATGTATTCAGTATTTGTTCCTATGTACTAGGTAGATGCAGTGGCTGGGTACCTATGCATTTTGGTGACATGGATCTTTTACCATATAGACACTCTTTCTTTCCTATTTTTAGAGGCACTCTTCCATCTTTGATTGATCAACTCTTCAGGCTTTGGTATTTTATACTATCTATATCTTTGAGTTTAGTTGTTGCCTTTGTTTGCCTCCTAATTTGAGTAGTCTAATTTGAGGGCACTCATACAAATTATAGTCTTCTCTACCTGGTCATGCTCTATTTCAATGGAGGATCTTCATATCAGCAATTACTTCTTGATAAAGTTTGCATCTTATTGCTTCAGTGATGTTCTACATGTTCATTCTTGTTCCTATTTTCTAGAACATTCCTAGTTTTGGAGGCTTCTTCAGTCCTTCAGATTAGTCTTTGTCTCTTTTTGGAGTAGAGTTTTTCCCATGTAGGTTTCTCTATTTCTCCGCTTTATAGAGACTCTCTTTTGTACTTGGGTACCTCATTAGGCAATGTTGTTGAGACCTATTTTATGCTTTCAGCACTGTAGTTTCCTTTGCTTTCTTCTTACATTGTTTGTAGCTACATTTTTGCTCATCTTAAGGGGGGGTGTTAGAGTAAATTATTAATTATGTTAATTAACTTTACTCCCTTCTTAAGATGTCAACTCTTTTGCTTTAGTTATTTATATTTAAACACTCATGCACTAGTTGTTTTAAATATAAACTTGCATGCATTATTAATGTAATAATTAAACTAATTATTACATGCACTAGGGTTTGCCTTTCAAGGTTTTCAATCTCCTTTATAAGGATGATTCATTGTATATTTTATTCATTCATTATTTGAGGATATTTTCGTCTTCATATTTTTGAGTCAAACCCTTGCCCTCTTCTTGTCTCTACTTCCTTGTAACAAGTTTTTGTATGTAGGTGATCTTCGGGTTTTGTGGATTTGTATTGCTCAAATCCTACAATTGGATTCTTAGAAATGTTAATTGTACTTGTGCTATCACAATATATTATCGCTAGGTCAATGATCTCCTCATTCATACCTTCCAAAATTTGTTTTATCCATGCAATGTTTGAACAATTAGTAGCAGCAGCAACATATTTTGCTTCTACAGTGGACTAACAAATGCATCCTTGTTTCTTACTTATCTAAGTAACCAATCTTTCACCCAAAATAATTATCCACCAGTAGTGCTCTTTCTGACATCAATGTTTCCAACCTTGTTAGCATCAGTATAAACTTTCAGTTCAAATTTTCCTTCTTTCTTATACCACAAACCATAGTTTTCAATTCTTTTCAAGTATCTCAAAATTCTTTTCACAGCAGTCAAGTGTGATTTTTTAGGATTAGCAAAAAATATTGCTACTATTCCAACCGCATGTGCAATATCTGGTCTACTATGCACAACATACATCAATTTTCCAATCATAGATTTATATAAGGTCTGATTTACCTCGGTTGAATTATCATCCTTTGTCAATTTGCATCTAGTGACCATAGGTGTGTCGACTAGTTTTGAGTCCTCCATACTATGTCTTCAATACTTCCTTGATGTACTTTAATTGTGTAATGTATATGCCTTCATTTTGTTGTAATATTTGCAAGCCAAGAAAAAATTTGATCTCTCCAAACATTGACATTTCAAATTCTTTCTCATTTCATCAGCAAATGATTTGCATAAGTTATCATGTCCTCCAAACATGATATCATCAACAAAATTTTTAGCAATAATAATCTTGTCATCAGTTTCACCTTTCAAATACAAATTGTTGTTGTCACTAACAAATCCAATCCTAATGAGATAGGAATACAATCTTTCATACCATGCTCTTGGTGCTTGTTTCAATCCATATAGTGCTTTGTGAAACTTACATACCATATTCCTTTGATTAGGATCAACAAAACCTTCAGGTTGTTCAATGTATACCTCTTCTTCAAGTATCTCATTCAAAAATGCAGATTTAACATCCATTTGATAAACATTAAATCCTTTGTAAGAAGCATATGCAAGCAATATTCTAACTCCTTCAAGTCTAGCAATGGGTGCAAAAGTCTCTCCATAGTCAGTTCCCTCTTCTTGTGCATAACCTTTGCATACTATTCTTGTTTTGTTCCTTGTAACATCTCCATTCTCATTCAATTTATTTCTGAATATCCATTTGGTTCCAATCACATTTTTGTCTCTTAGTCTCGGTACCAATCTCCACATTTTTTTTCTATATATGCTCAATCTCTTCATTCATAGCCTTAATCCATTCATCATTTTTAAGTGCATCTTTAATAGTTTTAGGTTCAAATTCACAAACTAAACATGTATTATTTCTCAACATACTTTGTGTTATCATGTTATCTCTCTTATCTCCAATTATCTAATCTTGTGGATGATGTCTTCTTACATATTTGGCAAGTACAGGTTTAGTTATTTGTTCTTCAATATGTCCTCCACTCGGTGCATGATCATGATCTTCATCGATAACAATTTTTTGATTCTCAATCTATAAAGACTATTGCTCAGTAGCATTACCATGTTTCTCGGTAACACCAGGCTATTGCTCAGGTAGAGTGTAAGGTTCTTCAATGTAAAAAAATCTACCATAGTCTTATATTGGGTCTATTTTACTTTCTTCCTCATTCTTCTTAGAAAATGCATCAACTCTCACACATTTGCATTTTCAATCATTTTGTTAGTAGCCTTATTCAAACATTTGTAAGCTTTTCCTTTAGTAGAATATCCTAAGAAAATTCCTTCATCACCTTTTGAATCAAATTTATCATTTCTATCATCTTTCATAATGTAACATCTACTTCCAAATATTTTGAAATAACTCACATTAGGTGTGTAGCCATACCATAATTCATAAGGTATCTTTTTTTATTCTTTCTTTAGTTAAACTTGGTTCAATGTATATACAATGGTACTAACAACTTCTCTCCAGTACATTTGTGCAACATCCTTTTCAATCATCAGTTTTCTAGCATAATCCACAATATATCTATTTCTTCTTTCAACAATTTGATTCTGTTGGGGTGTCCTCGGTGTAGAAACATGTCTCTTAATTACATGCTCATTACAAAAATTAGTGAACTCATCAGAAACAAATTCACCACCTCTATTTGATCTCAAGCATTTCAATTCTTTACCACTTTCTCTTTCTACTTTTGCTTTATACCATTTAAATATCTTAAAAGCTTCAAATTTTTCTTTCAAGAACATGACATTTATCATCCTAGAGAAGTCATCAAAAAATAAGATAAAATATCTATATCCATGATAACTCTAAGTTCTCATAGGACTAAACAAGTCAGTGTGAACTAACTCCAAAATAGCATTAGAAGAAAAGTGTTTGCTCTTAAAACTGGATTTTGACATCTTTCCCATTTGACATTGTTTGCACATAACATGGTTAGGTTTAGATATGCTCGGTAAACCTCTAACTCTCAATTTTTGACTGATCTTAACCATGTTGTCAAAATTCACATGACATAACCTCTTGTGTCATAACCATACATTTTCATTTTTATCCAACAAACAAGAAGTTTTAGCATTTTCAAGATAGAACAAATTACCTTTAGATTGTTCACCAGTACCGACCAACTTTCCAACTTCATCAAAGATCTTCACCTTTTTATTTTCAAATGCAACTTGGTGCCTTCTATTATTCAGTTGTGCTACACTCAATAGATTATAATTCAGTCCTTTCACCCAATATGCATTCTCACATCTGATCTTATTGTTCAACAATATAGACCCTTTTCCTTTCACTTTACAAGGTGTATTATTTCCCATTTTTATAGATCCTCGATTATAATGTTTAAGGTATTCAAATTTCTCTTCATCACTAGTCATACAATATGTACAACCACTATCAATAATCCAAGTATCATTTTTGGTAACTTTAGAAATAAGTGTTGTTTCAACATACATTTCTTCGGGTCTATGCTCTGCTAGGGTTTAGTTTTATGTTGCCTCTCTGCATATTTCTATCCTTTCACTCTACAGTTATTGTGGGAAATAACTTGGTATTGTGCGTGTGAATTTTGTACCTAGCTGTAGACACAACACCTCAGTAAAACATTAGAGTTTAGCAAAAATCAAAATCATGCAATGAAATAGAAAACTAAACTAACCAGGCAATTTACTGCCTTCTAGTAGGTGCGAGTATGATATTCTCATATTAGACCAAGATCAGTGACATTGACGATACCTAAATGAAGGCTTTGAATGCAGAATATGGATATGGAATGAATACAAATTAATCTATTTTTTTGTATTTTCTATGCAATTATGATGAAAAACTAGATATGAAACTAATTTGAATGAAACTAATATGCTATGCAATTAATCTAAGAATGATATACTAAATGATATGAATGCTCAAAAATAATAAAAATCTCACAACAACTTTGATTCACAAAGATGGATTCTTCGATCACCAATTCGGTAGCATGAGGATGCAATTTCGTGGATCCTTTTTGAAGAGTTGAAGCCTTGATTTTATAGAAATCTAGGGCTTGGGAGGTGCATGAGAAAAGCCATAAATCACTCTTGATGAACTCAGGTTGATTTTTGAGTCAATAAGAAATCAGAAATAATTAACTCACAAAATCATGCAAATCATGCAAAAATAGCTTTTTAACTCAAATCAAAAGTTTAGATCAGCTTTAAACTCAAAATAGATGTTGAGTTTCCAAAAGTTAACAACTTGCATTGATTTCCTAATTTTGAGTTTAACTACTCTTTGAATGTGCATAGATAATTATGAATTAATTAAATAAATAAAGTGATTTATTCTCAACTTAACTGATTTTTGAATTAAAACAATTGATTTATGAGTTAATCAATTATTAAATCAAACTTTATTCAAAAACTATATCATTAAATTTGACAACCGATATTAATTAATTAAATAAGAATTTAATCAATTAGTCATAGGATTTTTTATTTATTGTCAGAATTTAAATAATACAATTTAGGAATAGATAGAATTAAATTTAATTAAATAATTAAGTGACATTATTAAATCTAATTAATTAAATATTCAATTAATCAAACTTTAGGATAAATTAGATTTATCACCAAATAATCATTAAATTAAAGATATTTAAGATAATTACGAATATTCCTCGATACAAAATTTGAGATAATCAATTAAGATTCGATGATGTTCAGATGTGCCTTAGGTTAGGACTTTGATGTCAATTTCATTTGAATTGTTGATGTAGGAGATTAATGAACCTATAGCCCATTTTTGGGGTATTACATTTTGCCCCTCTTTGAATTACAATGCGAAGTGCAATGGTTCAAAGACAGTCTGTGTATGATATGAAATTGATTTTAAAAATGAACTGATTCCGAGATAAAACAATTGAAAGATTTGATGATGCTAGGTCCTGAATGACCAAAGATAATGTTAACTATAACAGCGATGAACCAATGATTACAAAAAAGTGTCAAAATGCTTGATTCTGAACCTTATGATTGCGAAGAAGTGAGTGACCGATTCCAGACCTGATTGTCAATAAGAATCACATTGGTATCACATCTGAACCCATCAGTTATGAAGAATCAAGGAAATAACACTAACAAATTGATGGTTATAAAAATTTGATATAGTTTACAAGATATATTAGGATACCAGATTGATATGGATCTCGATGAATCTGATATTCCCCAAGCAATGATAGATTTGCCCCAAGCGATGAGGTCTTTTGATGAATCAGTAACTAGATGTGGTTGTTGTCTTGATTACTAAGGAAAGATTGATTACAGACTTGAATGATGTGTAATACCATGCCCCCTTCGGGATTAAAATTGAAATCTAACAAAAAAAGTCAGCGTTTAATTGATTTGAGAAGTGGTTATACACGTTCGAGAATGTGTTCTACATCATTTAGAGGTCTTGGAGACCAAGTTTGACTAGTTGTGACCATGAGTTGACCATAGTTGACCAAGTTGAAATTTTGATAGTTTGATTTAAGATAATCAGTTAAGTTGAATACTAGATTTCTGTGATGATTGAAGGTCGAATATGCAAGTAGTAGACCTTCCTAGGTCTAAAAATTTTAAATTGTGATTTTGACATAGTAAATGATCTCAAATTTTAATTTTGATCTTGAAAATGGGTTCAGAATGTCAAAATTAGCCAGGGGTGCAATTTTTGTGAAAAATGAAGCACTTTTGAAAATTAGGTCAAAAGCTATATAAAGGTCGAAAGGGTCATTTTCATTTCATTATTCACCTTTGACTTTGTGGAGCCCTGTGAGCAAGAAAATGGTAGAGATGAAGGTACCTGTCAGTTCACATTGATTTGAGTGCAGCTGGAGGCACCAGAGACCTCGATAGTATGGACATCTGGTAGGTGGACCTCTATGCCTCTCCAAAAATTCATTTTTTCCATGTTTATAGCATTTTTAGCATATTTTTTGTACGTTTTAAATTTTGAATTTTTGAATGCATGAAAACTCATACGACTCCCCTTCGGGACTCGTACGACTTTTCAACCCTAGCTAGGTTGTCATTTCAATACCCCCCAAGACTCGTATGAGAGGGACCCAAGAGTTGTACAATGTTTCATCGGGTCCCTCATAACTCCTACGATGAGGGATGCAGTGTCGTATCATCATTATTTTTTGTATGGTAACTGGTAGAAACTCATATGAGTTTTAATGCTAGTCTTCTTTATCGTTTGAAAAATAGTGAGCTTAAAACTCCTTTCCAAGTCAAATTTCTAAATTTTCTGATCTTTTAGCCTGATTGTTGAGCTTTTAACCTACCTTCTGAAATAGTAAATTGTTCAATTCTTGTACTTGTAGCCAATTCTGTAACCAAATTAATGATAGGATTCCCTATTTCTATGCTGTGTAGGTCATATATCTAGATGTTCATGTGCATATCTCACATCTAGCCATGCAGAGACTATGTGTTTCACTGCCTGACCCTATGAGGGTTCACCTTGCTTCATGCAGTTTTGAGTACCTTATTCATTTACTCGAGATTAGGGTAACTCACAGACTTTTGACTGCTTTGATTGAAAGATTTCATTCAAAGACTCAAACATTCCACTTTGCTGACTGGGGAGATTACTGTGACCCCAAAGGATGTGTACCATATACTATGCATTCCCTTCCATGCAAGTCAGTGTCCAGAGTATGTGAGTTTAGGGAACTCAGGTCTATTAGCATTCAGACGGCTCTTTGAAGATGGTACATAGATGATAGCCTCTATTTCATGGGAGACCTTGGTGCAGCGTTATGGACAGACACATAGGCTAGAGTGTATTATTGATGGGACGATAGGAGGGATTATCATGTCTAACTGTCAGCAAAATGGTTTATTGATGGGCTGGGCACCAATGGTGGCACGTCTGATGGTGACTCCTTCTGAGTTATCCTGGGGTCAGTGTTTATTGGCCCATATGTTCTCTAAGATGCATGAGGTAGTGTAGCAGGAGAGCAAGTCTTTTTTTGTTGGTGCCTTAGTTTTACAAATTTGGGCTTGGGAGCATATCCCAATTTTGGGACTAGTGTGCCAGGCTCAGCGACAGCCACAGGAACCTGTTATATATATATGTGTGTGTGTGTGTGTGTGTGTGTGCGTGTGTGCTAGATATGTCACATAGGTTCGCATGGGCCACATAGAGTATTGGAGGTGATGCCTCGATGACATGACATTTGTTTGATGGAGGCCATATGTAGATATTGGGCCATGGCCTACTGCACGAGAGAAGTTTAGTTACTTCTTTCAGAGCTGTGTGCTGATTGGGAGGTCCTCCTCCATATTAGAGAGATTCATTATTACCAAGGTGTGGCAGCAGTATGGATGAGTGCAAGATGCACCTAAGGACTATGCCACTTATGCTCAGATAGCTCGTGAGCTTGGACTTGGATGGACCACGAGGCTTTCTTATGCCTTGTGTTCATAGGAGTATAATGCTATTATCGGCAGGGACTGGGAGTATTGACCACAGCTAGTTGATGTTAGAGTTACAGATGGCTTCATATCATGGCTTGCAGACCACCCGATCCACAGATTTTCTAATCCTATAGAGCTGATGCCTTCCATAGAGGAGGCTATGGATGTTACTGGTGTTCTAATGAGATAGGGTCTAAGACCACAGGCTCCGATTATGTACCCTACACCTTTGAGACCGAGACTGATGGCTATTCCCCAGAGACCAGCTATATAGATGAGGCCCTCTCATCCCACTAGTTCCACAGTAGATAGGCCTACAGGTGCACACAGGTGGACTAGGGGAGAGAGCAGTACTTTAGGTAGTATTGGTACTATTAAGGAGGTACTTGCAACATAGCAGTGTGTAGGTGGTGGTGATCCAGATCTAGCACGGGGTAATACTACTTTTGATTTAGGGGTTGAGGTGCGATGCCATAAGGCACAGAAAGTAGAGACTACAGAGCAGCCAGCCACAGATACTGAGATGCTAGCTGCCGATGTGGACCCCACTATACCTATGTCTCCACAAGAGGTCATCAAATGACTTAGATTGCAGGTCAGGGACCTGAAGGTACACAGTGCTCGATGGGAGGAGAGGCTCTTAGAGGTAGATAGACAACGTACTAAGCTTCATAAGGAGGTTTAGAGATTACAGATAGAGGTTACTCACCATACATCATCAATTGCCTATTAAGTTTCTTCCTACTATGATGTTGTTCCTACTGCATAGAGAGTTCCTTCCTACTCTTAGTATATGATGGCATCAGAGGGAGCTAGGGCACTCAGAGTTGAGGTAGTACTAGATGCACCACCTCCACCTCCACTAGATGCAGAGGATCAGGCTGACAACTGATTTGTGTTGATATGTTCTAATATACTTTTTGCTCATTTTGATCTTTGATATACTATTCTCACTCTAATAGCTCAGCTAAGCTAATTTTGTATATTGTGCCAGTAGTGCACCCCTGACTAGTTTTGAGTTATATGATATATGAGAACAAGATTTTGGTTATGACTTCATTTGTACTTGTCATGTTTTGATTTATGATGATATCATGTGATGCTTATGCTATGAGTAGTGTAGAATTTATGTATGGATTTATGCAATTCAATGATTTCTTTCATATGTATGAATTTTATGCACATGTAATTGATTATGATATGAAATGTAAATACAACGATACACATGATATGTTATGCAGGTATTGATGAATACAAGTAGTCAGTCTTATGTCAAAAAAAAATGTTTAACCCAGGATAGTAACTACTTGTAGTTCTGTGAAGAGACCTTCATGTTAGATTTCAGCTCTTATTAGATTTGAATAGGTGATTGAAGAATTGTTAAGCTTTGAAGTTTATCCAAACATTGTGAGATCATGCAAACATGCAAAATGAAAAGAAACATACAGAATGATATGCAACCTAAGACCTAGGACCTATTCACTGATCATGTGTTGGTCATTCTCATCATTGACTTTTTAGGTAACCAGATAAATCAATACAATGTCCACTAGCTAGGAAACCATAGACATATGAATATCGATTTGTATGCTTAAGAATCAATACAACACCCACTGGTGAGATAACCATGGACATATGAATATTGATTTTGTTTTCAGAATGTCAGATTAGATATAAGCACCAAGGCACAAATGCTAGGATGACTTGAATATCATGTCCATTTTGATATATCAATTTGTATAAGCATCAAAACATAAGCGTCGTAATGACCTGAATACGCCTTGCATTACAAACACATCAAATAGTCAAGAGCTCATTCTAAATCCAGTGTGAATTACCTGTAGTGACCCTTTATCATTCACCTCCTTAGGCAAGATCGCATTTCACAATGGGAGAAAGAACTCACTCAAAAAGACAATAGCTAGATCAAACTTCCTTGAATTTTTTGAGTATCAATGGTTGAGGTATGCATGGCCATCCAATTCAAGATAGAGGCTCTTACAGTTGGACACCATATCAATCCTGAATTTCCAAAGTTGTTAGATTTTCACATACAAGAAGAAGACAAAGAAAAGATTATGCCCCCAGTCATCACTCTCTAAATCCTGTAAAGGACATCATCGAAGAGCTCGAAGGGACACAACATGCAAAAATCTCAATGCGAATCAGTAAGCATACAAGGAGATAAAAGCATGAAAAGCGCAGATTATTTTCAGTTTGTGTTGATGTTCAATTGCGTTGTTGTAGATGCAAAATCCTTTCTGGAGAGGAGATAGAAAAACTAACTCAAATGAAGCTTCAAAGGACTCTGACTGGATATGACTCATCTAAGATGCACTGGAGGCCATAGGATATGACATTGATTGCCCCCAAGTGTTAAGCATTGATAGGATACAGATGCTTGAGCTGATTGGTGTACAGACCAACTTATTGAAAATAAACCAAGAGATATGTACAAACTAAAGCAAGACTAAAAGCTGGGAAAGACCAAGATTGCACTGATAGATGGAGCATTTTGAACAAGTGGTACCTCTTTGCTAGGTTTTCACCATCTTGGCAGAGATTCTATTTTTGCTACCAAGGTGCCTGTTTCCAGGTTTTCACCAAGGCACTTTTTATTTTCTTCATTTTTTTGCTTTTTTTCAGTTTTCAATTTTTTTCTTTTTTTGATATTTTTTTATTTCTTTTTTGTGAATCATCAAGGCGCCTATTGCTAGGTTTTCACCAAGATGTTCATTTTTTCAGGTCTTTTTCTAATTTTTAAGAATTTTTCAAGACATTTTACCAAACACTAAATGCCTTAGGCATAGAATTTCTTCAAATGGAGAATGTTGATTGGTTCTCAGAGTTGTTCTCCTTCAGTCGTTGAGAGTTGATAGGCACCAAAGCCAAAAGTAGTAGTGATTACAAAGGGACCCAGCTAGTTGGGTTCAAACTTCCCCTTGTGCTCTCTATGTGATTGATTTTTAAGATTCTCTCTCAAGACTAGATCGCCAACCTGAAATTCTCTATGTCTAACTTTCTTGTTGTATACTCTAGACATTCTCTTCTCATATACTCTAAGATGATCATATGCTTCTTGTCTGCACTCATCTAGTAGTTCAAGTTCTTGCAACCTAGACACTCTGTAGTCATCATCAATTACTAGACCATGCATTCTAATTCTTAGTGATGGTATTTCAACCTGAATAGGCAATACCGCTTTAGACCCATAAACTAAAGCAAAAGTTGTAGCCCCAGTGGGCATTTTGATACTTGTTCTGTAGGCCTAGAGAGCTATATTAATCATGAGATGCCAGTCTCTTCCTATTTTATTAACTATTCGGTGTAAGATTTTCAATAGATTCTTGTTAGAAGCCTTTGCTTGTCCATTCCCTTGAGGATAGTAGATAGAAGACCAATGTTGTGTAATCTTGAATTTGGCACATAGATCATCTAAGTCTTTATTCTTGAATTGTCCACCATTATCTATGACTATGGAATGAGGGATCCCATATCTGCATATGATATAGTTCAAGATGAACATAGATATTTGTTTCGCAGATGCTTGTGTTAAGGGAACTGCTTCTACCCATTTTGTAAAATAATTTGTAGCTGTTATGATATGGGTATGTCCATTAGAAGAATGAGGATGTATGGATCCTATAAGATCAAATGCCCATTGGTGAAAAGGCCATTATGTAGTAAAGGGAATTAGGTCTTTCCCTGGAGCATGAATTAATTTACCATGTACTTGGCACTTTTGATAGTTCTTAGCAAACTTGATTGCATCTTTCTCCATTTAAGCCAATAGTACCTAGCCCTAATAAGCTTTCAAGCTAGTGTTAAACTATTTGAGTGTGACCCACATATACCCTCATGGACTTTCTCGAGTGCATGTTGAGACTCTTCCCATTCTAAACATCTAAGTAGCATACCATCTAGACCTTGTTTGTATAGATCGTTACCAATGATGACATATCGGGAGGCATTACAGATTAGATATCTTTTCTCATGGCGATTGAAGGTTTCAAGAATGATTTGGTCTCAGAGATAGGAGAAAAGGTTTGTATATCAAGATGAATCATGACCAACAATAGTGCAGATCATGTAGGTTTTGGGGGAATCATATGCAGGATAAGATAGTGCTTCCGCCAGGAACTAGTAGTGTAGCTCATGTTTAGGCTATTGTAATAGAGTAGATAGCATTGCCATTGCATCGACAGCCTTGTTCTCTATTCTAGGAATTTTCTCAAATGTGATAGATATGAAATACTGCTTTAGATCATCTACCATTCTTTTGTATGGAATGAGCTTTTCATCTTTGGTTTGGTACACATCATTGACTTGATGGATAACAAGTTGGGAGTCTAACTCAGTCACTCTCCACTCAATTGCTATTTTCATGCCATTAAGAAGGGCTTCATATCCAGCAATGTTATTTGTACAAGGAAACTTGAGTCTAAATGCTTTAGAGATTGAGTATCCTTGAGGAGTAATAAACAATATGCCTACTCCAGATCCATTCTGTGTATAGGAGCCATCAAAGAACAACTACCATTCTCTAGAAGAAAGATTCATGATAGAGGAATCTGGGAATTCCATTTGCATTGGTTTATCATCAAACATAGGTGCATCTACCAATTGATTAGCAATAACTTGGCCTTTAATAGCTTTTCTTTCAACATATTCAATGTCAAATTCACTTAAGAGCATAACCCATTTGGCCAATCTACCCATGAGGGCAGCTTTGCTTAGTAGGTACTTTAGTGGATCAATCTTAGCTACCAAATGAGTGGTATGGGCTAACATATAATGTTTCATTTTCTATGATGCAAAGATCACAGCTAGACAATCTTTTTCAATCATTGAATAGTTCTTCTCATATGCAACCAAGGTTCTATGGATATAGTATATAGCTCTTTCCTTTTTATTCTCATCATGTTGTGCTAGCAATGCCCCCAATCATGTATCTGTTGTGGAGACATATAGGATCAGTGGATTCCCTTGAATAGGAGGCATTAAGATAGGAGGATTTGATAGATATTTCTTGATATGGTTAAAGTTGTTCTCACATTCTTCACTCCATGTAAACGTCACACCTTTATGTAATGTTTTTGTAAAAGGCTGTGATATGTCTGCAAGTTGTGATATGAAGTGTCTAATAGATTGAACTCTCCCCTGTAATGTTCTCATCTGACTAATATTCTTTGGGGGTTGCATCTCCATTATAGCCTTTACTTTAGTTGGATCAACTTCAATTCCTTTCTTTGAAACTATGTATCCTAAGAGCTTTCCAGAAGTGACACCAAAAGCACACTTAGGATTTAGTCTGAGACTAAATTTTTCCATTCTGTCTAGGATCTTGCTCAAATCATTTAGATGTTCAGCTCTAATCATAGATTTTTCTAAATTATCATCAACATAATCCTCCATAGTTCAATGCATCATGTCATGAAAAATAGATGTCATAGCTCTCTGATATGTAGCACCAACATTTTTTAAGCCCAAATGGCACTACATTCCAACAAAAGGTACCCCAAGCACATGTGAAAGTAGTTTTCTCTTGATCTTCTGGAGCAATTTTTATTTGATTATATCTGGAGAAACCATCCATCAAGGAATACATCTTGAAACCCGTAGTCATGTCCACTATCATATCAATGTTAGGTAGTGGAAAATCATCCTTAGGGCATGCTCTATTCACATCTCTAAAGTCTATGCACACTCTGATTGATTTATCTGGTTTTGAAATAGGTACAATATTAGAGATCCATTCTACATAATCAATCACTCGGATAAATCCAACTTTTAGGAGCTTCTCTAATTTAGCTTTTACCAAAAGTGCAACATAAGGATGCATCTTTCTCAATTTTTGTTTAACAGGTTTTACTCCAGGAGCAATAGATAGATGGTGTGTTATAAAATCAGGATCCAACCCTAGCATATCTAAATATTTCCATGCAAAGTTGATCTTTTTCTTTGTTAGGAATGTAGTAATTTTTTTCTTTTCTTCTTCTGATAAGGATTGTGCTACATGGATCACTTTGGTTCTTTTGATGTTCCCAAGTTGATGGATTGAGTGGGCTCAATTAGAACTGGAGATCTATCCTATAAATGACTCAAAAGGACATCAAATATCTCATCCTTAGGTGCCTCGGAGAGGTTTTCATTTTGGATACATCTTTTATTTTTACTTTTGTCAATTCTAAGACTACCACAAAGTGGTTTTCACCCTCAAAACTCCTTTTCTTTTTGTTTTTATTCTTATTCTTTTGACTAAGATACTTAATGTCTGACTCCATCATGTTGATGCTCAATTCACTGATGGAAGTCCTCATAGGCTCAACTGCATTTAGGTAGCAAGCAAGGGCATAGTCATTCAGGAAGGTATAAATACCATAGCTCAAATTTCTGGAAGTTTGGTCAAGAAGGTTTGGATATTGGATAGTCAAAGTGGGGAAAGATTGGGAGATAGTGTTTATAGATATGGATCTATCATCATTGGTCCTAACCCGACGCTTGAGTTTGAAGGTGATATTACAACTTAAGACATTCAATTCTTGAATAGGCTCAATGTCATTGTGGGAGTCCAATTCAGCCATTGGTGGATCAGACTCGTTAAGTTCATTATTTTGCTCTAGACCTACGTTGGGTGTAGGTGCATATTAGTGAATAACATCAATATGTTTCTCTTTAATAAGTTCATCTTCTTCTGGAATGGCTCCCCATTCATAGTCATTTGATTCCTCATCTATACCTCTAGGAAATTTAAGAACATGAGTAAAGTTAGGATGAATACGCCAAGAAGGGTTACCCTCAGATTCTAATTTGAATTCATACTCATGGGAATCTATTTCAGAATCACTGGAACACTCTAAGTGCTTAGCTATAGTGATAGGCTTTTCTTCCCTTTTTTCTGTTTGATTACCTTTGAGATTAGTTGGTTCTTGTCTTTCAACTATCTCTTGTTCTATAGTAGGTTCTTGTGTTTCTACTACGTTGATCCTCTTTATGGGATCATCTTCAGCATCAAGGAGATCTTTTATTTCTTTAGGAAAATTATCATAAGGAATGAGCTCCTTATTATTGTTAGATTCATCACTATTAGATTGTTCTATTTCTTCTTTCTTAAGAAGAGCTTCTCTTGGATTGATTTGTTCTATGACATGTGGGGAATTCTTGCTAAGATAGAAAGGCTTCTTCTTGTACCCTAGACCTATTGTATTTTTTTTTGCTTGACGATAATGGTCAAGGGATGATAGAAGACCCTTACCTTTTAGTCCTAGAGGTCCTTTTTTGGTATATCCCATCTTTGTAATCAATCTGTCCCCTGGACCATATGACTTAGAAGGAACCTTCAATGTTTTAGAATCACATGATTAATCAATTCTTTATTTAGGTTCTTCTTTGTAGAGCCATGCAAGCACAGCTTCATCCTCTTCAAATTCTTGTTTAGGTACTTGTTTTGCAACAAATTTTCCTTTATATGCCTTAAGAGGTAGTTTAGATTTTGATTTGGACTATTTGAGAGTTTGCCCATAAGACTTAGGCAAGATAGGGAGAGATGTCAAAGATAAGACTGGCTCTATAGTATATTCTCCCTTACCTTTTTCTTTGATTGTGACCTCTTTAGAAATATCTTCCATCTTGGATGTTGAAGCAATGTCTGACTATTTAGTGGAAGATTCTTTGTTATTAGGAACAAGTTTATCAGTGCCTTCTTTAAATGCATTGCAAATTGTAGACATGTTAGTTGGGATGGTTACCTCTACTCCTTCATAAGGAAACTTAAAGCACTAATGATATGTAGAAGGAATAGTTTTCATTTTATCCAGGGTCTCCCTAGAAGGATGTTGTAAGCCAAAGGTATATCAAGAACTTGACATGTAGTATCTCTGATGATAGGACCTGTTCTGATAAGCAAGACAATTGTTCCCTTGGAGGATCTTTCTTCTTCATCATATGCCTTGATAGTTATTTTCTTTCTAGGATCAATAGCCATTTTTGAAAATCCCAATTGTGTGATCAAGTTATAAGAACAAATATTCAGACCAACACCCCCATCTATCAACACACGTTTGATGTGATGCTTTTAGATCAAGACTTCTATATGCAAGGGCTGGTTATGTGGATGACTCAATGAATTATCATCTTCCTCTAAAAAGGAAATATACTATGGAGACGTAAGATGACCAACCATAGTCTGGGACTTGTCTAATTCAAGGTTATCAAGAACATTGGATCCGAGCAAGGCTTTGTCTAGAATGGCTCTATGAGATGGAGATATCCGAAGCAACTCAAACATGGAGATTTTTGCATTAGTATGCTAGAGTTGTTAAACAATATTCTATGATGTAGGCCTCGTGTCTTTAGGATTTGAAGATTTGGATGTAGCCTTTTGTTTAGAAGTGGAAGATAGTTTGAAAGGCACCTTAGGGACATTTAATGAATCTGGGATTTGTCCTTGCAGATGCGCCTGAGCTTGTGATCGAGTAACTACATTAGTTGATTGATTTTCTTTATCTCTTCTTACAATTTTTATGACATTGCAATGCTCAAATAGGCATGGTTCAACCATATTGATAACAACATTATTTCTAGAATAAGCATAATTGACCCTAGCACCCACATTAGGCTGAGAAGATGAATCTCATTGACTATGTTTTGAAAATGGCTCTGTGAATGTTGTATGATCATTATTGCTCTTATGATTATCAATCATGATTTCTCCACTATCAGTTTTGTCTTGAATGGTATGTTTCAAGTGCAAGCAGTTACTAGTTTTATGACCCTTACTATGATGAAAATCACAGAATTTTTTCTCCTTCCACCATTTTGGTTTAGGTTCAGGATCAGATTGTCAAATCTCAAGCAAAGAGATGATGTTATTAGCCAACAAATTTTTCATAGCTGATTCCAAAGATTCTCCAAGAGGAGTGAACTTTCATTTATTATCAGCGGACCAAGGTTTGTATTCTTTCAACTTTTAAGATGATTCATGCACCTTTTGTTCTGAAGCTTTGATGGCTTGGGTACTGATAGTTAGATTGAAAGCAGGTGCCTTAGATGGGGCATAGATATTATCAACAATGCCATCTATGATGATGCCTTTATTCTTGTTCTAGTTTTTGTTCTTATCTTTAGAACTAGATTCATACTTGTCCTTTTGAAGTGTGATGTCTCCTTTTTTCACAAGTACTTTTTCAATTTTGATTGCATCTTCTACCATCTTATCAAAAGATGTATGATTTTGCATTTTTAGAGGGTAGTTAATTTTTGGAACAAGATTATTGATGAAGATTTCTAGTTTCTCAGTTTCTAGGATAGGCCTAGCATATAGAGAGAGAATTTCTTTCTCCATCTTTTGAGAAATGTCAGGAATGGTTCTCCTAGATATTGCCTGAGATTGCAGATGTTGATCATGGTGACTGGATGCTAGATGTTGTAGGAGTATTGATGATAGAACAATTTGATTAAATCCTCAAAGGTTTTGATTGTTGGAGGCATCCTAGAGAACCAATTAATGGTTGCTCCTCCTAGAGATCGAGGAAAGAGGTGCATCAGATAGGTTGGTTCATGCATGAACTCCATAGATTGAGTACAAAATTCTCTGACATGATCTTGAGGGTCAGAGTTTCCATCATACTTATCATATTTTGGAATTTCCACTCTTTTGGGGAATGGTGACATGTACAAGTCTTTATCAAATGGAAAAGGACATAGGGCTTCCATGGAGAACTCCTTAGGTTCCTTTTCCTTTTCAAGTTTCTTAAGTTTGACTTGCATGGCATGCATTTGTTTCATCATAGCCATGATAGAAGTTTCTTCCTCATGTGTAATGATATCTTCAACATTAAATTTGGGAGGAAGCTTAGCTCCTTGATGAGCTAACTCTAAAAAGTATGCCTCTTTGTCTTCTTTCAAGAAATGCTTCATCATTCTTTTGAAGTTATCATCATTTTGATATTAAGCAATTTTAGAAGGTGTGGGTTGTCGACCTGCACCATGTTGGGATTGATGTCCTTGGGATCCTCCCCCTTGAGACATGTTAGGAGTTTTAGGACTCCCTGGAATAGATTGAGATGGAGTTTTTTTATGACATTCATGAGTTGATGGAGGGGGTATGTAACCAGATTTCAATCAAAAATTGCCAAGACCGTCATCTTCGTAAAGACCAGAATTGTAGATTTGCTCAAGATTTGGACCCACATGAGTAGATAGAGGTAAGGTATGAGATGCTTCTCTATATTTCTTGTGTGAGGAAGCTCTAGTTTCCACCATTAACCTTGGGTGAAGCAAAAGAATAAGATGAAGACAACAGAAGAACAAATTGATTCAAGAAGATTGAATGACGCAACCTTGTCAAGATTGAAGTGATTGAAGATTAGATTGGACCTATATGAAGGATATTGTGCCCTAGATGTATGGGTAGACACCCAAAAGATAGAGGACACAAGCTCGCAGCACTTAGTCATTTTGAAGATTGTTTGAAGATTGATAATTATGACAAGGTTTTGACACAAGAAGAAAAAGAATCAAATTGATAAAATAGAAGGCTAGATCATACTCAAGAGGCCACTTTGGGAAAATGATCAAATTCTTTCTAGTTTCTACTTTGTTCCTGACACAGTGATTTGTTCAAAAAATTCTAGAAATAGGCTGTAAAAGTTGGGTCTCTGACAGTTTTGACAACTTTCTAGCAAATTTTCAAAATTTCTCAAATGACTTTCTACGGACTCGTACGACACTGGGTATGCTATGAAATGACAGTTGGAAAACTTGTACGACAATTGTAAAACTCACATGACAGTTGATAGCAGGTTTTGACTTTTTTGACTTGACTGGCAACAAAAGTCGTACGACACTATACCAAATATCATATGACAATACGGTGGTTCTGAAATGACAATAGCAAAAACTTGTACAACTCTCTGACTTGGCGGGATGAATTTTGACTCTAGAAAGGTATTTTACTTTAGATTTTGCAAATTTTAGGTTTTTAGTTTCAAATTGTTCACAAAATTGTCTGTCCAGATTTGAAGATTGTACCAGATTGATTCGTTCTTAGTAACCAGATAGATAAACAGGCATGCAAAATAGCAAACAAGTGATTTCAAGCACATCTGAAAGAAATGGATAGGGGACAAAGCAACCCTATTCATGAACAACCAAGTGACTGAATGTGCTAATCCCTAGGAGTGCTAACTGTGTATGTTCCAAAAAGTTTTGCAATAGTGCACATATTCCTAGAAAATAAAAATTTGGCCTCACTAGGGTTTGTAGTAATGGTTTGACTCTACAACTTTTGTGATCTCAAGAGTGCAAACTCCAATCTAGGCACACCTGGGTTTTGACAGAATCCAAGAATTTAATACATCAGGAGCTGCTAGGGAGATCTAATAGCCCAACAAGAGATCACACTCGTGAAGATTTCCTCCATAAGGACATTTATATAGTGGTTGTCACTACCACGGTGAAAATCACTATTACCGCTTGAGGTTCCATCCATGTGGTTGACCCAATTAAGGGAATTTCCACTATGGTTAACCCTCTCTAAAGGTGACTCACAAAATATACCACAGGGGGACTAGATCAGATTCAAGGATCTGGGTTTCTAGTACTATCCAAAAAGGAAGTAGAGCATAATCCCCTAGCCTCTTCACTTCACCAAAACAAAGCAGAAAAATTAATCCAACACACTAAGACAAATTTGACAACCGATATTAATTAATTAAATAAGAATTTAATTAATTAGTCATAGGATTTTTGATTTATTGTCAGAATTTAAATAATACAATTTAGGAATAGATAGAATTAAATTTAATTAAATAATTAAGTGGCAGTATTAAATCTAATTAATTAAATATTCAAAATATTGAATTAATCAAACTTTAGGATAAATTAGATCTATCACCAAATAATCATTAAATTAAAGATAATTAAGATAATTAGGAATATCACTAGGAATATTCCCCAATGCAAAATTTGAGATAATCAATTAAGATTTGATGATGTTGAGATGTTCCTTAGGTTAGGACTTTGATGTCAATTTCATTCGAATTATTGATGTAGGAGGTTAATGAACCCATAGCCCATTTTTGGGGTATTACAGGTATTTATGGTTCTGGCCACTACTCACCCAACAGTTGATACTGGTGCTGGTGTGATTATGGATAGCAATGGTGCCGCCAAGAAAATGACCTCGCAAGTTTGTTCCCAAAGTGTTTCATGAGGTATGTCTCAACCTGATATTATTTTTCCCATACATGAGTTTGATGATTCATGTACTTGGCTTGAAACACATACCCTTATTGGCTATTTTCTAGGTCGCAACCCTCCTAAAAATTTTATCAAGAACTAGGTTGAAAAAGCTTGGACTCCTCATGGAATTCACCTAGATGGCATTTAGAGCCTCGCTAAGGGAATTTTTCTACTTTTTTTTTCTAACCCTTCCCATGTGGATGCCATATTTTCCAAAGGACCCTGGAATCTTAGGGCTTCCCTTTTAGTTTTTCAGCACTAGTCTCAAGACTTTTCTATCTCCGATGACAAGTAACTAAAAGTTCCAGTGTGGGTCAAGTTTCTTGGTCTCCCTCTACCCTATTAGTCATTCATGCATGCCGTAGTGCAAACTCTAGGTAGGGCTATATGTAGCGAGCATGATCATTTTCTCAATCCTTGGCCTCAAAAGAGGCTTTGTGTTGAGGTCGACCTCTCTAGGGACCTTAAGGAATCTGTTGAGATTCAAGTTGGTGAGATCACCTTCACTCATAAGGTGCTCTATCTCAACCTTCCCAACACATGTTATCATTGTCAATCTGTAGAGGACAAGATTAAGGAATGCCCTTTAGCAGTGCCTCGTACCAAGTCTCCTCCCAAGGATTCTGGTTCTCAACTAGCTGACACTGGAAAAAAAGAGGAAATCAAGAAAGATGACTGGGTTACAGTCGATCATCGAAACAAGCAAGCCAAGCCTATTGCTTTGGTTTCCACATATCAACCACTACCTCTATCTATTGAGGTTCATACTAAAAAGGTTGCTCCGATTTCAAACCCTACTTCATAGGGGAAGGAAGTTTTTGACTCTAGTATTAATGCTCCTTTAGCCCGCGTGCCTCATGTGGCCACTACGATTGCCTCTCATGCTCCTTTTTGTCATTCTCTTAGCCCTCCTAGGCATGTTGAGAATGGGTTTGAGGGAATTCAAGAAAAATGGAGGAATAATTCCATGGAGTCTTCTAGGAATGATTTGACCCCAGATTATTTTTCAAATAGCTTTGCTTCCCTTGGGGAAGGTGATGGTATGGAAGACACTATTTTTCCATGAATTACATCTCATGGAATGTTTGAGGTCTGACAGACCTACCCAAAAAAAATTTTGTCAGGGATGTGCCTCGTCATACTAGTCATCTAGATATTTTATGCCTCCAGGAAGTTAAAATTTATAGTTTTTTGCTTGATGCGGCAGGCAAAGTTATCTGGCCTAAGAGCCTAGCTCTTTGTTCTTAGCACGAGGCTAGTTGAGGTGGATTTGTTACTCTCCTTTCTCCTTGTTGGCATTCCTTTTTTGTTAGTCATGTCTCAGATCCCATGCAGAGAATTATTTGGGCCACTTTCATTATTGAGAGTCATTCTTTTGGCATAGTTAATGTTTATGCTCCCAATGATGTTGTTAAGAGATCTCACCTTTGGTGTTGGCTTGTGGATTCTCTACCACCTACAACTTGGATTTTATGTGGTGATTTTAGAATGGTTGAAATGGCTTCTAACAAGGATGGCATTTTTCTCTTTTGATGGATAGCTAGAGAGAGAGAAGCCTAGTACAACATGTGCAATAAATTAGGGCCTTTTGATCCCAATGTTGGCCATCACCATCCTGATGGGGTCTAGCACACTTGGTCTAATTTCAAAGCTTTATCTAAAAAAATTCATAAAAGGCTTGATCGTGTTATGATCTTAGCACAATCTTTCTTCTCTTTTTATGAAAAGCAAATCTTACTGGTTACTCCTCTTGTTGATGTGACCTTGTCAGATCATTTCCCCATTCAATTTAATATTGTATGGAAGATAGCTAAGGCACGGCCTCCCACCATGCAATTTTTTTTAATAATTATGTCTTTCACCACCCTTCCACAGTAGCCCACATTCATCAAGTTTTGAACCTCGAACCTCAGCCATCTCAGTCACCAAGATGGATTCAATGGTGGAATGATGTCATCTGATGTACGACATGTTTTCTATGCATTTATGGTAGGAAACTTGCCAAGTATCATCTTAGATCCTATGATGTCAACACCAAAGCTTTGTGTGTTTCCACAGAGGCCTTAGCCAAGGATCCTTTCAATCAGGACCTGCAACTTCGCCTTGCCAAGATACATCATCAGAAGCAAGTTGCAGACAACTATCCTACCAAAGGTGCCTAGATCAAATCTTGAATGTATTGGTCAAAATTTGGAGACCAAGCTTCTAAATAATTTTTTACTGCTCTATGTGCTTGTCATACCAATGTGGGCATAGCCATGATTGAATAAGGTCACTTTCTCCTCACGGAGCTTCTTGATATTTTGCAAGCCTTTCTTCGTCATTACGAAAGAGTCTTTGCCACTCAAGGATCTTCTCTAACTAGTGAGAAAGCTCTTGTAGACTGCATTTTTGTTTTCCCTTAATGTGTTTCCCCCTCTCAGTGTGTTCTCTATGATCAACTTCTTTCCTTGCAGGATCTTCGAGAAGTTGTGTTTTCTATGGTTGATGATAAAGCCCTAGGATGCGATGGCTTCCCTTGTGAGTTTTATAAAGCCCTCTAGGATGCCATTGGTCCTAATCTTCACCAGGTCTACCTTGAATCTTTTCATTCCCAAACTCTTGGGGGCATCATTAACTAGGGCCATGTCAAGTCCATTCCCAAAACTGGGGACCCGGAGGATATCTGCAATTGGTGGCCTATTACCTTGATTAATGTCTCTTACAAGATCATTTCCAAGGCTCTGGGTCTCAAAATTTGTCACATTCTACCTCAGATTGTTAGGCCGAAGCAAACTAGCTTTATCAAATCAATATTTATTCTTGAAAACATCATTGTGGTTTGGGAAGGTATGGAATGGGCTCATAAATCTCATCAAAAAGTCCTCTTTCTTAAAATTGATTTTGCTAAATCTTATGAATGCATTGAATGGCCTTTTATTTTAGCTATGCTTCATGCTCTTGGCTTTGGTCCCAGATTTCTTCAATCTATGCAGATGCTTTTTAGTGATGCGTCTCCCTGCATCACAATCAATGGTTGTCAGTCTTTTACTTTTGAACTCTTTCAGTCTATTTGGAAAGGATGGCCTCTAGCTACTGCCTTGTATGTTCTGGTGGCCGAAGGATTTGACTACTTTCTTTCTCACTCCATTTCTATGGGCCATGTTCATGGAATCACTTTACCAGACTCTTCTCAGCAATTAGTCAATGGCTATTTTGTTGATGATTCCTTTCTCACTCTTGAAGAGGATGAAGAAAATATCAAGGCAACCTTGCAGTGTTTAGACATGTTTTGTCTTACCTCTGGTTCCTCCATCCAATGGCATAAAACCTTATGTTACAAATAGACTACCCTTCCTGATCCACCCTAGTTTTCATAGTTTGGATGGTCCAGGATTCAACATGGGGAAATATTCTGCTTCCTAGGCATCCCCTTTTCTTTTCAAGCTACTCCTACTAAATTATGGAATGCAGTTCTAGCCAAAATTAAAAAAAAGATTACCTATTAGATCACCAAGTTGCTCTCTCTCGTGGGAAAGTTTCAAATCTACTCCAAGGTTTTTTCTGCTACGCATGTGTATTATTCTTCATGTTGGGCTCCCTCAAAAGCCTCTTATAAGAAGCTTGATAAATTATTGTGTGACTTCCTTTGGGCTTTTGGAATTAACCATCATGGTTTTCACAGAGTTGTCTGGGATTTTTGTTGCCTCCCCAAGACCTCTAGTGAGCTTGGTTTTCTTGATACTCAGAAACAAGGGTTGGCCCTTTGTGCGAAATGGATCATGCAGTGTCTCACAGGAAATGAGGCCTAGAAAATTTTTCTTCGACATTGCATTTCTTCAGGGTACCCTTTATACAAGCCTTCCTAGAAGGGGATTGTCTTTCAAACCCTTATTTTTATGAAGGCCCTTGTTCAAATCTAGGGCACTTTTGTTGCCAAAAGCATTTGGAGATCCTGGGAAGTTGTCAAGTCTTGGCTTCGTTGGGCTAGGAATGGTTTTCATGATGGTCTTTCTCTTAATCGGTAGAATATTTGGTGGTCCCCTTTGTTTACACAACAAGGGATTCCTCTAGCCAGAATCCAAGGTATGGGTGTTCTTCATTTTCACAAACATGGAATTCAAACTCCCAAAGACTTGTTCCATAGTAGGAACAACTTTGACAATAGTATTGTTTGATAGTATTGACTACAGATTCCATAGTAGGAATAATACTATTGTCAAAGTTGTTCAACTCAAATGTAGTCAATCTACCAATTAGACTATCAAGTGTAATATTATTACCAGGGGATACTCTCATTTCATGAATTGCAGAGACTTTAATAGCATAGGTAGGTAACAAGGTTGTGAGAATCTTACTTACAACAGTGTCTTCATCAATGATACCTCCTACTCCTTAAATATAATTCACATCCTCCTTGACTTGGTTACTATACTAAGATATGTGATCACCTTCTTTCATTTTCATGTCATCAAATTTTCCTTTAAGGCTTTCAACTTTATCCCTTAACACACTCACATATCCTCTATGAACTAGTGTAAACTTGTCCCACATCTATTTAGCAGTTGTACATGTCTTAACATCTTCAAATTCAG
Source organism: Chamaecyparis obtusa (assembly GCA_027943335.1). Taxonomy (NCBI): domain Eukaryota; kingdom Viridiplantae; phylum Streptophyta; class Pinopsida; order Cupressales; family Cupressaceae; genus Chamaecyparis; species Chamaecyparis obtusa. The sequence goes on along the minus strand of BSBK01003612.1, from coordinate 1,599,108 downwards.
CATCTAATAAGGAAGAAGCAATCTCAATCATCATAGCATTGTGTTCATGTCTTTCTCTCATCTAATCAATATTCAAAGGTCCAATGGGTGAGATAAACTCATTTTCCAAGTAGTATGTTGCAGACTGACCAATCCCTGATAGATAAAATTTCATTCTTCTTTTCCACATCAAGAAGTTGTCTTTGTTCAGCTTTGGTACCTCTCTCATATACATCTTGTGATCTTTAACTTAAGTCCTTCAAAATTTTCTTTTAAGCACTCTAGGGTCTAATACCAATTGTTACATAACTGAGAGGGGGGGTGAATCAGTTAAGTCTAGTTATCCTATAGTTCCAAATACTCCCATATGTATATAACAAAACTTTCAAATTAATTAATCAACTCGGTAATATATCAACTGTGCCTTTTTATTCATCTACCAAATAGCAATAAATTAAATATTATGTTTGCCGATCAATCCAATTATAATAATGTGTAAAGTAAAATAATAATTCAACACATCCATACATATATAACACTTTAATTTTTAACATGGAAACCCTCTTAGGGGAAAAACCACCTTGGACCGGTAACCCAAAATAATTCACTCTTCTAAAGTGAGCCTGGTTAAGAGCCAACCATGTTAAAGGTTACAAAATACACTGTGAAGTGTGATCTGGTTAGATTATTTATCACTAACAGTTCTCCCTTGACCAAACATTCACTATGGGGTCAACAAGAAAATAATCAACATTCATTGAATGTCATATTGAAATATAAAGACTATTAAGTCCACTCAGTTAAGAGATTTATCTGTAGCAATGGTTAAACTATTATAGTAATGATCTTATTCAAATACAACTTATTTTATAGATTTTCATATCTATGCTAAGCTCAAAATACCTCTGGCTAATAATCTCAATTCAACCTCTTTGTATCCTCCAACTCTGATATGCTCAGTAATTCCTTTTCTCTGTCACTTGGTGTTATCTACAAATTTTCTCAATTATGTCTTCAACCAATTTGACCAGCTCACATGAATGCAATCTTTTCATGTGCATTCTAGAATTCAATCTAAATCTCTTGTCTTCTTTTATAGATTTCATAAACCATTTTATTTTCAGCCATAGATTTTGCCTCTTAATCTTCACCGTTGATTGTTATTGTTTAACCTTCCTTGGCAGTTGTGTCAGTAACATGTTTCATTCTCCTCATATGATCATCCTTGAATTTTTTTAGTCATTTGATCATCATAATAAACATTATCTTTAACCTCATAATCATCAACAATTGTCCATCTCGTCATCTTTAGTCGGCAGTCATTAGTTCCATTTATTTCTTTTACTCGGTCAATACTGCAGTGCATCAGTGATAACTAACTTGGTTAACACTATTGGCAAGTTGTCTATATTGAAGTATATGACTATAGATAGTGTTTTCATTATGGAAACAAAGTCATACAGTATTTTGGAGTCAGCACACTATGTATAAAGACCTGAATTCAGTTAAGTGTTGAAGACTGGACAGTTAACAAAGCACCAGAGACTCAGAGCATCAGTGCACGTGTGTACTGATGAATTATGGCATGCATCCTAGGATATATGTTGCAGACATGTTCATGATGTTAATTTCATGGATGCATGGTCTGATGATGAACGCAAGTAAAGTTATGCAGTCTCTATTCGCATGTAGCAGTTCCTTGTGTTTGTTCAGCAAAGCCGACAGAGATTTTATTGGTTCATGAGTTGCACCTATCTTTATGGTATGCACCCTGGAAGTTAAGGTTGTTAGAAATTACTTATGCTAATTCTAAGAGTGCATAAGTAAATCTACAAAGATGTGAAAGTTACAGTTAGTTGAAGTTGCACAACCAGTGTGTGCCAACAGAAAATAGAGCATGGAGCCGACAGTGACTATTTTGGTTTGCGATTATAATTTAATGTTGTAAGGGCTATGTGCCCATTGTATTTAGGTTTCCAACATATGTATATGTATAATTGTAAGCACACTTAAGCCAATTCATTTGGAAGCATTGTTTGTAATTAGTTATAGGACAGACCTAATTGTTTTGTTTATATGAGCGTATAAATATGAGATGCTCCCATTGTATTCGGTATGGAAGTTATGGAAGTTGTATAAAAGTTATGTGAAGAAGATCAGAGATATACGAAGAGAGAATATGATGTATTAGAGATTTTATAGAGGTCAAATCATTAGCACACCAAAGGAACTGATCTAACAAGTAGTGTCACAGCAACAGTTTACCAACAGATATAGTGTGTATCTGATCTCAAAAGGTTGTAGCCTTCATCATTTGAGCAGTGAGCTCTAGGATAGTGAGTCCACTCACCTAATAGGGATCATTGTAAAAGACTCCTAATAGGGTTTGACCCTTAACAAGGTCTACTATACTTCATATATTGTAAAGCTACTCCTAACAGGGTAAAGGATCTTCTAACAAGGATCACAAAACACTAGTGCAGAATATTAGTGGGTATCAAGTCCCACTGGGGTTTTTACCGATTTGGGTTTTCCCATAGCCATATTGGTGTCATGTGTTGATTTCTTGTTTCATGTTTATGTGAATTTTTAATTTATTACTTAAGCATGTAAAATCTAGTATTCAGATTAAAGTGAAAAGTTAAATTATAGTGAACACTAATTCACCCCCCCCCCCTCAGTGTTCCCATTCCTAACAATTGGTATCAGAGCTCTGGTCCTCAGCAAAGAAGTTTAACCACTTGAGGAGATCATGGACAAAGAAGATTTGAAGAAGAATCTTGAAGCAGCTCGTGAAGACCTGGACAACTCAAAAAGAGAAATTGAAAAACTAAAAGAAAAAGTCAGTGATGCTCAATTAGTTATCAAGAAACTAAGAAAGGATTTGAAGGGACGCTCTAACAGTGATCTTGAAGAAAAATTCAAGAACTTGAATGAAGAAAATGAGTCCTTAGTGAGTCAACTTGAAGAACTTGATGACAAACTGATGAACAATCAAGATGTCTACAATGAACAAGTAAAGGAGAACCTTCAACTCAATGAAGAGTTAAGGGAAGTAAATTTGGAAATCTTGGATCTAAAGAATTGCAAAGCAAGATTGGAGTCTGAATTGAAATATGCAAAGAACCACATTGACAAATTACACACCAGTTCTGATTTGATAGAATCTCAATTGTATGCAAGAAGAGTCAAAGGAGACACTAGCTATATTGGATATAATGAAGCACAAAATCAGATTGATAAGTAAGAAGAATAGGATTTAGCATGATCAAAGAAATTAGAATCAGACCAATGCAAGAAGTTTTTAAAATGTTACATGTCAGATATGTAACTATAATGGTCATACACCAAAACAATATAGAATGGTGACTCATGTCAATGCACCGAGGAATAATAGACCTGCAATGATTTTTCACACTTGTAACAAGGTTGGACATATCTCAAAGTTTTGTAGATCAAGATCACAAGGACAAGAAAGTCCTAAAAAGGCTGAAGAACCAGTTTTGAATCCTGAAGTAGAAGTCAAGTTTTTGAAGGCATCAGAAGATGTGAGCATGATTTGGTCCAATGGAAAGAAATAAAATGTTGATGGTAATGTATTGGATGCATCCCTAGTGGACACACCCTCTACATCTGCATGAATGGCCCTCAAGGTCATAGGGCGAGCTAATTTAGCTCTAGACCCCTGTGTGGCTGGTATACTCATCCTCTGAGTATGCACCTTTGGACTTAATCTATTGGAGTGTATTGGAACCTTTTTGCAAGAGCACACATACTGATTTTTAGCAGAACTCGAGTTTGAAAATTTGAAGTGACAACCTGGTTTACACGAGTTGCATTAATGGTGAATTTCTTACTTTAAGTACACAAAAAGATGTTTGTTTATTCATTACATTCATCCTCAGAGTGATTGGAGAGTAGATTGAGCCTTGGAAGTTCTTGTGAAGAGTTGGAGATTAAGTTATCAGTGATTGTAGTACATTTGATCGATTACAAGAAACCCTAACTCGTTGCACCGGTTCAGAAGTTATCAGAACATCTAAGAGATCCTTTGGAAAGTGAATATCAAGTAAGTCATGGCCACTCCTATTGTTTTTGATGTTTCTGAGAAGAAGTGGTATATTTTCAAAAGGCACCCATTTAAATCAACCCTAGATGATTTAGAGGGAGCATTTTCCTACATGCCAATGGGTGTCATGCATGTAGAAGACATAAGGGCTTACATTCATTGTAAGAAGGAACCTGTTGGACTAGATAGATTGAGAGCACACATGGACACAATGTTGAAACCAGATAAAATGTTCATGGATGAATACATCAAATGGAATGATCACCCCATTGTGGAATATGCCACGGCATATGAGTTCTATGAGGAAGAATGGATAAAGATATTGTTGAGCAGAATCCATGATGATTTGTTTTGGATTGGAGATGTACTAGTAAGAATCATAGGATACTTGATTCATGAGATGACAGGTCTCTCTAAGATAGGCTTCATCCTTCCTGTGGGTAAGGATGTCAGGAAAATGGTGGAGCAAGTGTGTAAATCTAGAAGTAATAAGCACGGCATGACCATTGAGCTGATAGAGAAACCAAACATCAAGTTGATATCAATGATATTGGGTTACAGATTTCATCATACCAGCAAGGTGAATAGTGTGTCTGTGGGCACTATTCTAGCAGCCATCTGTCTTGTGCAAGAAGATGGAGAGTTCAACTTGTGTGAGATCTTGCACACATAGTTGATAGACAATATCAGGGCTATCAAACATGACAAGACTAAGGTATTCAAGTTTGGGTCCCTTATTATCTATATGTACCTTCATATAGTTGGTAAAGTGTTAGACTTTTATCTAGACAAGTCCATTCCTACCATGCCACAGATATCAAAAAAAGCATGCACTGAAAACACATTTAGAGATTTCATTACCTTGGAATTGAAGACCTTCAGAGAAAGGATGAAGATGAGGTATAGGATTCCTGAAAGTATTGTGGAGAAGTATAAAGATTCAATATGCTTCATGGTGGAGATTGATACTACTTGTATGGAAGTTGTTGAGCCTAGAACTAAGTGGATTCATCCACTTGGGTATGAGGTTGAGAAACAAGTTCTTGAAGCCTATGCACAGGTACTACTATCAGTACCCAAAGATGACAATGAACCTAGGTGGGGAACCTATGAAGAAAAATCTAGAGAAGTTGATGCTAAGCTGAACAGTGCTGCAACTAAAAGAAAGGTTGAAAAAGTTACATCAGAGATCTTGAGGATACATGGTGTATCTTAAGAAAATCTTGACAAGGTTAGGGAAGAGAAGATTTCCCTAGAATTGAAGAGCGCAGCAACAGATGAAGAATAGGAATATCCTAAGGTGAAGAAGATTAAGATTAAAAAAGATGATTACATTCCTTCAACACCCAAAGAATCCAGTGATCATATTGCTCCTCCAAAGTTTGAACCAATGATCAGAAGGAAGAAAGAAGTAAGCACTAGTCATCCATCCTCGCTAGCTACAAGGAGTAGGAGAAACAATCAAGCACCCCCTAAGGCAGGATTCAAACCAAATCTCAAAACCTTGAGCACAAGAATTATTGATGAGGGAAGAATTGATCAGGTAGGAAAGTTCTATCAGACTTACAGTGAAATTGATAAGTCAAAAATTCATAATATGATTATCAAACATATGATAAAGTTCAAGAAGATAGTTCTTGAATTGAAATTAGAAATTCCTAATAATGTATGGGACATTTTAGAACACCTAAAAAGACAAGCAAATGAGGAAGATCAAAAAAAGAGAAAAAGTTTTAGAAGATACACTGCCTGTATGTTCTAAAGATGAAGAAGCACTTATATTGAATCTGGTGAAGCCACACCTAAGAACAAAGATGAGAACTCTGCATATAATGAATAGGGACTATGATCTGATAATGAAGGAGATAGAAAAATCATTTGAGAAAGTTTTTTTGGAACAATAGATCAAATCACCTCCTGTGCCCATCACTAATGCACCCAACAAGAAAGATAAAGTTGTTGAGCCCACTAATGTACCTATGACACATCCTTGGGACTGAATGCCCATAGTAGGAACTCAAATAGAAGCAAATCAGTCTACACCCATGATATGATCATCCAAAGATAGCACAATTATCATAGATAATTTGGAAATAGCCATGGCGGCTACTGATAAGGACTTGGACAAGTTTGAGGAAGCATTTGTCAGCACTGAGGAAGCAAAAATCTTATGCAGCAATACCCCTCCCACTTAGCAAGAAGAAGCAATCATAGAAGACATTTTTGGTGAGAAAGAAGTAGAAAAGAAAGATGAATCTTATGTTGATTTGGTCAAGATAAAGCAAGAGGTGATGGACAGCACTCCCATCACTCCCTCCTTAGCATTGTTGTCAAGTTTCACACTTGACACTAGTAGTTTGGACTCTTGGAAGGAAGAAGACCTGATTAAGTTCAACATCCTGGCATTGGAGAAGGCTAAGGAGAAATGAGTAATAAGAAATCCTCTCCTGGTGGAATTAGTAAATATTTTGAACAGTTTTCTGCCAAAGGTTAAGAAGATAGTAAAAGTTCATAAGGTGGATGATGTGAGCACAGTCATATCACAGTTCAAAGTCAATTTCTCAAGCCTAGAAGAATCTGTGGCCATAGTGGCAGAGGAGAAGTACTTAAAGAAGAAACTAGATGAACTGATGAGTAATTTTGCACTAGACTTGAACTCTCTTAAGTCTGGTCAGGCATCATTGAAGGAGTTTGCAGATCAAGGAAGGAAAGTCATTGTAGAATCCATGGATCAAGATAAGTTCACTGATGCACATCTGAAGAAGATCAAAGATGCAGAGGCAATGATTGAGAAGGTGAAGATTTCAATGTTAGATACTTTGACTAATGTAAATATGTGTAACAATGTCTATCAAGGTCAGTTAGACATAATTGAGAAGGCAGAAAAAGAAATGGAAAAGATAAGGTCTAGATAGACTCAATTGAGAAATGCTCTTGCGCCCTCACTAAACATTCTCAGTCAGAGCATAAAGGAGATTGATGTTACCATGATAACCTATGATCAAGTTCCAAGCATAGAATTGGAGAAGATGGAGAAGCTTCAATATGCATTATGCGCCCATCTATAGATCGTCAATTCTCTGATAGCCTTTTAGAAGGAGATCCAGAAACTCAAGATTGCATATCCAGATGTTTTCCCCCAGTAAGTGTATGTAGATAAAAAAATTTATGCACCTTTGTCATTAATGTCAAAGGGGGATTTGCATAGAATATGGACTATATAAGATGTATAGGGAGATATAAGTTTATGTATATAAAGATGTATAGAAGATAAAATGTTTTGTGTAAAGGGACAGTTACAAACTTGGCCATATTCCTTTATTGCCATCAATGACAAAGGGTGAGATTTTTGGCAAGTTGTCTATACTAAAGTATATGACTATAGATAGTGTTTTCATTATGGAAACAAAGTCATATAGAAGTTTGGAGTCAGTGTACTATGTATAATGATCTGAATTCAGTTAAGTGTTGAAGATTGGACAGTTAACAGAGCACCAGAGACTCAAAGCATCAGTGCACGTGTGTACAGATGAATTATGGCATGCACCCTAGGATATATGTTTCAGACATGTTAGTGATGTTAAGTTCATGGATGCATGGTCTGATGATGAACACAAGTAAAGTTATGTAGTCGCTATTCGCATGTAGCAGTTTCTTGTGTTTGTTCAGCATAGCCGACAAAGATTTTATTGATTCGTGAGTTGCACCTATCTTTATGGTATGTTCCCTAGAAGTTAAGGTTGTTAGAAATTACTTATGCTAAGTCTAAGAGTGCATAAGTAAATCTACAAAGATTTGAAAGTTACAATCAGTTGAAGTTGCACAACCAATGTGTGCCAGCAAAAAATAGAGCATGGAGCCCACGGTGACTATTTTGGTTTGCGATTATAATTTAATGTTGTAAGGGCTATGCACCCATTGTATTTAGGTTTCTAACATATGTATATGTATAATTGAAAGCACACTTAAGCCAATTCATTTGGAAGCATTGTTTGTAATTAGTTATAGGGCCGACCTAATTGTTTTGTTTATATGAGCATATAAATATGAGATGCGCCCATTGTATTTGGTATGGAAGTTATGGAAGTTGTATAAAATTTATGTGAAGTAGAGAAAAGATATGCAAAGAGATAATATGATGTATTAGATCTTTGCTAGAGGTCAAAGCATCAAAGCACCAAAGGAACTGATCTGACAAGAAGTGTCACAGCAACAGTTCACTAGCAGATATAGTGTGTATCTGATCTCATAAGGTTGTAGCCTTCATCATTTGAGTAGTGAGATCTAGGATAGTGAGTCCACTCCCCTAATAGGGATCATTGTAAAAGACTCTTAACAGGGTCTGACCCTTAACAAGGTCTGTTGTACTTCATATATTGTAAAGCTACTCCTAACAGGGTAAAGGATCTTCTAACAAGGATCACAAAACACTAGTGCAGAATATTAGTGGGTATCAAGTCCCATTGGGTTTTTTACCTATTTGGGTTTCCTCATAACCATATTGGTGTCATGTGTTGATTTCTTGTTTCATGTTTATGTGAATGTTTAATTTAGTACTTAAGCATTTATAATTTAGTATTCAGATTAAAGTGAAAAGTTAAATTATAGTGAACATTGATTCAACCCCCCCTCTCAGTGTTCCCATTCCTAACAAACACTGTACTTGATATACACTACACTTTCTCGGTGTACACTATTCAAACTCAGTGTATATTGAATTCTTCATTTACCGACCACATAAAATTATATGTTTCTTTATCTTTATACCATAACAGAATTATGTAATATAATAAAATCACTAACATAATGTCATAGACTCATCAATAAGTTACCCAATGAATACCATATCCATTTATTTCTCATCCATCTCATCTTCATGTAGATGTCTCATTCTTTCATCATTATTTCCTTTTTTAGATGTTTGTTACCATCATGATAAGTATAGTCAAAAATAGTTGACATCAATGACAATACACGAATTGATTTAATGTATCACATATACACATTAGCTACTAATGTATATCAATCTCTCCATCAATCTATCCCTTAAGATATTCAATCAGTTGTAGTTTATCACATCTACAGGTCAAATTTCTTGTTGATTTATTCCTAGCAAGTTTAGCAACAAGATTGTGAAATCCTTTAACTGGGTAGTCTTTAACCGGACTTAGAAGTTCTATTTCAAAACTTATTGTAAATCCTTTAACCAGGTGAATATTGTATAAGTGGGATAAAATATCTTAATAGAGTAGTCCTAAACTAGACTTTCAATACTCCTAATAGGGTATTAGACACTCCTAGCAGGGTGAAGTCATTCAAAAGATGACATTTATGTAAGCTCTTAATCGGGCATCTTATTATTGCAATGATAAGTTGTGGGTATCATCCCCACTACAAATTTTCACTCTAACCAAGGGTTTTCTGTAACACCAAAATATTGTGTTAAGTTTTTGAATGTTTATGAGTTGTAGGTTTTATTTACATGTTATTGGTTATTGGTTAAACATTACTGAAGCTATCGGTAAAAGACAAGAAAATTATCGGTATAAGTAATATATTGGTTATCGGTTTATATTTAGAAAGTTAAATAAGTGTGAAATCCCTATGGTACTAATTCACCTGCCCCCCCTCCTCTCTTAGTACCTTACCTAATACTTTCCAACAATTGGTATTAGAGCATTGGTTCTCTAGAGGAAATTTTAACATCTTAAGAGTAGATCTAGAATAATGGGAAGTTCTAGGTATCAAAGAGAATTGGAGGAAGATCTAGAAGGTGCTATTGAAAAGATCCAAGATTTAAATAATAAGCTAAGAACATCATTTTCAAAAATAAGGGAACTAACATAAAGACTAGAGATTTTCCTTGATGATCTCGACAGACTATCAAAAGATAGTATCAACTCTAAGGAAGTTGATGCAGCTATACAAGACTTATCGAAAAGGAATAATTAATTACTTGAGAAAATCATTCAAATAAAAAAGGAACATGAAATTCAAGCCTTGAGAATGATAGAAGTACTTGAAAGAATAAGGACTTCCAAAAGTTCCAAAGAGATTCTAGAAACTAAGAAGAAAAATGCTGAAGAAACAATCAGAAACAAAGACTTACTCTTGCAAGTGCAACTAGAAGAAGTTTGAGAAAGAAATGACATGATAAGAGATATCAGTGATAGAATTCAACAACTATAAGTAGAAAATAAGAAATAAAAGGAAGAAAATGAAGAATTGAGAAACAACCTGGAAGTTGAAAAAGAATATAATGCTAGATTCACAAAAATTGAACAAAACATGCTAAAAATAATGAACTACTGAAAAATCAAAGAAAACCAGGTGACACTATCAAATTGGGTATATCAGTAACAACATAATAGAGACCAAAGAATCATCAAAATCTAGACAATGAACCTCTAAAGAATCCAGTGATACACAAGGTAAGAAATCTTACAAGCCTACTTGCTATAATTATGGAAAATATGGTCATACTACTAATGTATGTACAAGTAGACAAGTGAATATTCCTAAAACTACATTTGGTAATGGTTACTTCTATAATTGCAACAAGTTTGGTCATAGATTTGTTGAGTGTAGATCTTAAACTATTAGTAGAACATCTGAGAAAAGCTTCAAAGGATATTGTTACAAATGTAATCACCATGGACACAAAGCTAAAGAATGTAGAACTAAGACATTGAAAATAAGGAAATTGGATTATTATCAGAGAAGAGAAAAAAATAATTCCATTACATGTTTTAATTGTGGAAAATTTAGACATCAAGCATCAAAATACAAATGGCAAAATTAAGAAGAAAAAGTTGAACCGTGGAAACCATTTGCACTACCATGCTATATTTGCTCAAATTTTGGTCACGTTGCCTATTACTGTAGATATTGGTACACTACCACCAATGACACTAAAGGAAAAATAATCATAAATAAAGATCAAGTTAGAGAGGACATGAAGAAGACATGGAGAAAGAAGGAAGATGATACAGCACCAACGAAAGCTCCTGTGTTGTTGGAAACTAAAATTGAAACAATTGTTGTATTGTCATTGATGTAAAAACCTTAACTAGTAAGACTATTCCTACTTAGAAAAGTATTATATCTATTGTATTATTGTGAAGGATTGGGGCAAGGTTAGTAACAATAACACCCAAGGAAAGGTTGAGTTATCTTGATACTACAAAGTGTACTTGACTATGTTGCACAATGATGAGACAATGTATTGTTTATCTTAGTAAGATTGAAGACTAAACTAGCAGGCTTAACTGAGCAAAAATGGATAAATCATGTTTAAGTTAAGTAACGTTAGTGTCGACTGAGTTAGTGTATGCCAAGCAAAAATCTAGTGTCGACCGAACATCAGTAAATTGTCGAGGAAGATAGTGTATGCCGAGGAAATAGTTTTAGTAATGACTAAGCATTCTACATGAAGACCGAGTGGATGATCACAGTATTGACCAAGCATCAGCATTTTTATATTTGAAGAGAATTTAGATTTGGAGCTGACATTGTTGAATTCTTAGATTATGTAAAACATGTTGACTTTATTTATTAATTGTTTGAAAGCATTAAATGCACTATAAAATATTTTATTGGAAATCTTTTTGAGATTTGAGATGTTTCTAGAAAAGGAGCCGAAGAACATAATGTGGGTAGATTTAATGAATCTGACCTAACCCTAAGATCTATGAATAAGATTGAGTGGAAAAAGATGAGTTAACCTAATTGAGGAAAGTATTAAGGGAACCTGAGCATTGGATATGTAAGGTTGATGCATGGGTGAAACTGAAATGCTGGAAGATAAGTTTTATTGACTATATAAGTAGAAAAGGCTGAAGGAGAAGTATGGTGATTGCTTGAAGAAAAGTTCCGAGAAGATTAGAGATGGAGATGGAAAAGTTTCAAAGTTAGTAAACCAACATTTGTGTACGGAATTGGATCTGATATTTGCAAACTGAGTTGTATGTTTTTCAGATCAATACTGCTACTACTTTCTAACCATTGTAACAGTAAAAATCCTTTTAACAGAGGTTGACCTAATAGTCATATGTTAAATATTTTGAACAAGGTTGCATTCTAATGGAGTGTATGTAAGTCCTATAACAAGGCCCACTTTTAACAGGGTGATTGAAATCCTTTAACTGGGTCACACCTAACAGTGTGTATTGTAACCTTTGACAGGGTTGGCTTTTAACTGAGCTCACTTCAAAAGAGTGAAAATAATAATAGCATGTTACAAAGTGGTTTTTCCCACATTGGTTTTCCACTATAAATCCTCATGTCATAACTTGTGTGAATGTTTTGGTTTGAACATTTCTGTGTTTTGCAAGTTAGATATAGCTGGGTAGTGGACTACAATGTTATATGTTTCTATTATTGAATTAGTGATGACCAAGTTTGTTTTGGTTGTTTGATCTAATTTAAAGTAATTTTTTTAAGTTTGTCTTATACATTAAGACCTGAGAACCACTGATTCACCCCCCCCCCCCCCCCTCTGTTGTTCTAAATCGTATTAACAATTGGTATCAGAGCTGTGTTACTTATTGGTGTCTATAGAAATCAAGTTTAAACAGACTTGAAGAAAATGATCAGGATGTATAAGAAGGAGGTACCAAAGCTAAATAAGGAGAACTTCCCTGCATGGCAAAGCTTGATGAAGCTACATCTGGCTGGTATTGGTGATTCTGCAAAGTACTACATTGAGAATGAATATGTCTCACCTGTTGCACCTTTGACTACCGAAGAAATGAGAGCTAAACAAGAACACAATCAGGCAATGTTGGAAATTGCATCTACCCTAAGCTATCCAGAATTTGAGGACATTAAGGAATGTACAACTGCAAAGGAGATGTGGGACACTCTTGCAAAGATCTATGGTGGTGACTTGTTTGTACTGAAAGAAAAGGTTGAGAGTCTCAGAGGTAAGTTTGATGAGATGAGAATGCAAGAAGGTGAAAACATTACACAATATTATGGTAGAATAAAATAAGTTGTAAATGCTATTAGAGGATAAAATGGTGTTATTGATGATGAAACTATAATTGGAAAAGTGCTAAGAACTCTGCGCCCTATTGTTGGAAATATTCAGGAATTAACCGAGTTACTGAGAGGGGAGGGGTGAATCAGTAACTCCAAATTTTCTTTCAATTACAGATGTATTAACATGTAATTTACTTTAACCTTTGCATACAGAAAGCATGAAACTTAAAAGCATTCACAATAATGACACATAGATTTGGTTACCCAGAAACCTTCCAAAAAGAAAGTAAAACTGGGGTGGGGATGAAACCCACAAAGCTTTAATACTGCAGAATAAAGTTGGCCGGTTAAGGCTTACAATTTGATCACTTCTGATGATCTGCCCTGTTAGGAGCAATAAGGATTGCTAAATCCACCCTGTTAAAGGATTTACAAACATACAATGAAGTATGCACTCGGTAAAGAGATTTTACAAAAGACTGTTAAGTCTACCCGGTTAAAGGATTTAGTACTGATTCACCTGTTAGGATGAAATAGTAGATCTCTTGCTTTGCAACTGGATTGCAGATTGAGATTCGCTGATGTACTGATCACCTTCTGTGATGAATTTGTCTTTGTTGTTCCTTATACTGCTGAAGCCCTTTGTAATTCGCTTATCTCTGCCTTTCTTTCTTTTTCACATATATGCTTCTTACATTCTTCTTGACATTTTTACAACATTGTTTATATACAAGTCTAAACAATTAATTACAATTACAATTACAAAGTCAGCTTGACAAATAAACATAAGTGCTACTAAGTCGGCCCAAGTATGGTTACACGGTTCCTGCAAACTAACTCGGTGACTTTCTGATACTCGGCATCCACTGCATTACTCGGCATCGTCATGCACTCGGTAGAAGTGAAGGCACGGTTCATACTGACCACTCGGTAGGTTTTGAACTCGGTAAATACTGGTGACTCAGTAGACATGATGTTACTCGGTTTACACTGTCCTGCTCGGTTTGTACTAACTTGCTCGGTTTGCATTGTCTTGCTCGGTTTACACTATCTGCTCGGTTTGCACTGTCTGCTCGGTTTGCACTGTCTACTCAGTTTGCATTGTCTGCTTGGTTTGCACTATCTGCTTGGTTTGCACTGTCTGCTCGGTTTGCACTGTCTGCTCGGTTTGCACTGTCTGCTCGGTTTGCACCCAGAATGCAAATAAGTGTTGTCACTAGTGGCAATTCTGTTTAATGCCAACACCTATATATGCTATTAAGATCTCAGTTATTCAGGAATCTAGATATAACTCTGCAAATGCACTTACTTTGGAAGGTTTGATTGGAAAGCTGACTACTTTTGAACTCTCTAACTATGATAATTTCACTGTTGGTAGTATTGGTAATGTTGAATCTGATTTCAAGTCACAATTAGTTTTGAACAAGCCTAAAAAGGAAAAAGAAAGATGCACTAGTGAAAGTGACAGTGACACTTTTGATGAAGAACTTGAAGATCTAGAATAGAAGACTGAGAAGAGGAAAAGGAAAGTATAAAGGTAAACTCCCTATCATATGTTTTGCATGTAACAAAGTCAGTCATATAGCTACTAGATGTCCTGATAGGAAGGATAGAAATGATAAAGGAAAAACCAAACATAAAGACAGAAGAGATGACAAAAACTACCGAAGGAACAAAGACTACAAAGGAAAAGGTAAGAAATGTTGTTACATTGCTGAAAAAGGAACTGACACTGATAGTGATGATTTTGAAATTGAGGTAGTCTATGTTGCAATGAAAGATGAATCTGATGAGGATGAGAAAACTGCATTGATCTCCTATGTGAACAAGAATGATAAATGGATTATTGACAGTGGTTGTTCACATCACATGACTAGTGACAAAGATAAGTTTGAGACTTTATTTCATTACAGAGGTAAAAGTGTAACATTTGGTAATGATGCACCATGTCCTGTTAGAGGAAAAGGTTTGATTAAACTAACTGATAAGATATCTTGTGAAAATGCGTATTGGGTTGAAGGTCTTAATTACAATTTGTTAAGTGTTGCTGAACTCAATAGAACTGGTTACCGAGAAGAATTTCATCACAAGAAAGCTAAAATATTTGATGTTGTAATACCCCAAAAATGGGCTATAAGTTCATTAATCTCCTACATCTTCAATTCGAACGAAATTGACATCAAAGTCCTAATCAAAGGCACATCTAAACATCATCGAATTATAATTGATTATCTTAAATTCTGCATCAAGGAATATTCCTAGCAATATTCCTAATCATCATAATTATCTTTAATTTTATAATTATTTGGCAATAAATCACATTTATCCTAAAGTTTGATTAATTGAATATTTTCATATTTAATTAATTAGATTTAATATTTGCCACTTAATTGTGTAATTAAATTTAATTCTATCTATTATTAATTGTATTATTTAATTTTGACAATAAATCAAAATTCTTATCTTTAATTGATTAAATTCTTATTTAATTAATTAAAGCATGTTGTCATTATTTAATAATATAATTTTTAATAAAAGTTTGATAAAATAGTTAATTAACCCATAAATTAATTATTTTATTTCAAAAATCAGTTAAGTTGAGCATAAATCACTTTATTATTAAATTAATTCATAATTAAAACATGCACAATCATAAAAGCAGACAACTATCAATTATCAATTAAAGCTAAACTCTATTTTGAGTTAAAACTTAGCTTTGGCATGTTTTTGTGAGTTAATTATCCTTTATTTAAAAATAACTCAAAAATCAACCTGAGTTATTTGAGTGATTTATGGCTTTTATCCATACACCTCCAAAGCCTTGGATTTCTATAAAAACAAGGCTTAGCTCTTCATAATTCATCTCATATTTTGCACAATCACGCTGGAGAATTGGAGGCTGAGGAATCAACTTGCGAATTCAAAGCTTTGTGAGATCAATTTCAATTGCATAGCTTTTATATCTTAGCATAGAATTTCATAGTTTTCATATCATTGTTAGAATCTTCATTGTTAGATCATTTAGCATCCATAGCATATCAATTTATCATTCTTATTGCATAGAAAATATCAAAAATATAGATTAATTGCATTCAATTTCATATCCATCTTTTGCATTCAAATCCTTCATTTAGGTGTCGTCTAGGTCACTGATCTTGATTACAATCTGAGAACATTAATCTCGCACCTATTAGAAGGTAGTAAATCGCTTGGTTAGATAGCTTTCAATTTTGCACGATTTTGATTATCACTAACCTCTAATGTTTTACTGAGTGTTGTCTACAGATCAGGTACAAAATTCACACACATAGATGCTACTGGAGAACTGATTGGAAGTGGAGAACAGACTAAAGGAAATTTGTTCTATCTTGACCTATCTAAAGAAACATGTATGATTACACAACTTGATGATATTTTGTTATGGCATAAGAGGCTATGTCATGTTAATTTTGACAATTTGGTAGAGATAAGAAGAAGAAAGTAAGAGGTATACCTAGACTGAAGAAACCTAAGAATGTGATGTTCAAGGAATGTCAATTAGGAAAAATGTCAAAGTCAAGTTTTAAGAGAAAATCCTTTACTTCTGAAAACATTTTAGATTTGGTTCATACTGACCTTTGTGGACCTATGGGTGTACAAAGTTACTATGGTGCTAGATACTTTATCTTGTTTGTTGATGATCATACTAGGATGATGCATGTAATGTTTCTAAAAGAAAAATCTGAAGCTTTTCAATTCTTTAAGTGGTATTTAGCTAAAGTTGGAAGGAGATAGGTAGGAACCTAAAATGTCTTAGATCTGACAGAGGTGGAGAATTTACATCAAATGAATTCAATCTATTTTGCAATGAAAGAGGAATTAAAAGATAGATGTCTTCACCTAGAACACCTCCACAAAATGGTATAGCAGAAAGAAGAAACAGATCTATCTTGGATTGTGCAAGGACATTGTTGATTGAAAAGAATGTGGCATAGAAATACTGGAAAGAAGCTATAAGCATTGCTATCTACACTCTTAACTGAGTACAGATCAGAAAAGGTACAAATCTGACACCCTACAAATTATGGTATGGACATGCACCGAGTGTTAAATACTTTAGAATCTTTGGAAGTAAATGCTATATATTAAAAGACACTAGGAATGGAAAGTTTGATGCTAAAAGTGAAGAAGGCATATTCCTAGGGTATTCCACCAAAAGTAAGGCATATAAGTGTTTGAACTCTAACACTAACAAAAATGTGGAAAGTGTGAATTTAAAAATTGATGAGTATGCAGAAAGAAATGAAGATGATAGCAAAAGAGAACCAGAAGATTATAGATCTTTTGTGTACATTGAGGAGGAAGAAGAGGCAAGTAACAGACTTGTACCTGATGTCAAGTCTTTGGTAAGCAATGCTGAGCGATAGACAGATGCTACCGACCATCAGGAAAATAGTGTTGAGAAAGAACAAGAACATGTCGAGTGACAGGATAATGTTGTCGACTATCAGGAAGAGGTTGCCAAGCATTCAAAGGCTGAATCTGACAATCTTGTTGAGGAACTTGATGAAACAAAGGAGAAAAGAGTTGAACCTATTTTGGCAAAATATGTAAGAAGACATCATAAGCTTGAACAGATAATTGGAGACAAAAATGCTAGAATTTAGACCAAAAGTAAGATTAAGGATCCAACATGCCTACTGTGTGAATTTGAACCCAAGTCAACAAGAGAAGCATTGGAAAATGAAGACTGGATAAAAGCGATGAATGAAGAGATTGACTAGATTGAGAAGAATGATACTTGGACTCTAGTGCTGAGACTTGAAAATAAGAATGTTATAGGAACAAAGTGGGTGTTTTGAAATAAGATGAATGAAAAAGGTGAAATCACTAGGAACAAAGCTAGGCTAGTATGCAAAGGCTATGCACAAGAAGAAGGAATAGATTATGGGGAGACATTTACCCCTGTAGCTAGATCGGAAGGAGTAAGAACTCTGCTTGCATATGCTGCTTATAAAGATTTCATGGTATATCAAATGGATGTCAAGTCTACATTTTTAAATGGTATACTAGAAGAAGAATTTTACATAGAATAGCCAGAAGGTTTTTTGATCCAAATAAAAGACACATGGTATGCAAACTGAACAAAGCGCTATATGGATTGAAACAAGCTCCCAGAGCATGGTATGAGCAGTTGCATAACTACTTGATGTAGATTGGATTTTCAAGAACAAATGACACAAGCAATATGTACATGAAAGATGAAGAATGAAAAGGTATCTTGTTAGCAAAAAATTTTGTTGATGACATTATTTTTGGTGGACAAGAAGATTTGTGTGAAAGATTCTCAAATGAAATGCAAACTGAATTTGAAATGAGTATGTTTGGTGAGATCAAAGTTTGTGTTGGTTTACAAGTATATCAAATGAAGAAAGGAATTTTCATTACACAGTCTAAGTATGTTAATGAAATACTAAAAACTTTTGGGATGGAAGATTCTAGACCAGTGAGTACTCCTATGGTTACTAGACAAAAGTTATCTAAGAATGATGATGTTGCCGAAGTAAATCAGACTCTGTACAGATCCATGATTGGAAAATTATAGTATGTTGTACATAGTAGACCAGATATTGCACTAGCTATTGGGATTGTGGAAAGATTCTCTGCCAATCCTAAGGAAACACACATGATGGCTATGAAAAGAATTATGAGATATTTGAAAGGAACTACTGACTATGGACTATATTACAAGAAGGATGACAAATTTGAACTGAGAGTATATATTGATGCTGATTGGGTAGGAAATATAGATGATAGGAAGAGTACTAGTGGTGTAGCTTTCTTTCTTGGACAGAGATTAGTTTCCCGGACAAGAAAGAAACAATATTGCATTTCCCAATCTACTACCGAGGCCGAGTATGTTACTACTGTAGTTAACTATTCAAATTTGGTATGGATAAAACAATTTTTGGTAGGAATTAAAGAAGAAATCATTGTGCCTATTGTTATTTTCTGTGACAGCACAAGTGCTATCAATATTTCTAAGAATCCAGTGATGCATACTAAGACCAAACACATAGCAATCAAGTATCACTACTTGAGAGAATTAGTACAAGATAAAGAAGTCCGACTGGAATATATGAATACAAAAGAACAAGTAGCAAACATATTCACTAAAGCTTTACCTAGAGAAGCTCATGAGTACCTGAGAAGAAAATTAGGGGTTCTTCCCCTAACTGAGGTTGGCTAGTCAAGCTAGGAGCACTACATCAAATATGCTACAATAGAATATTTGACAAATTGATGCAGAAGATTGTCACACTTTAGGACTGCCCTAGAGTTGTGAAGAAGAAGCAAAGACAATGAATCAATCATAAGCAAGATGACAGAGGGAGAAACACTGAGCTGCATAGATACTATCTACATCTGTTAGATGTATGTTTTATGTTGTTGCTTTGGCATTTTTGTCAAAGAGGGAGATGAACTGAGATGATATAATAACACATGAAACTAAATTTATGGATGATGAACTGAAATGAAAGATCAGGATAGAGGGAGATCTGATACTTCTGACAGTCACAAAAGCATGGCTTACAGATTCTAAATCAAAATGAAGCTAAGGATATTATAAATTTTCTCTGATGGACAAAAAAGTTTTGGATTGGTTGGTAATCCATGTGTTATTCAGGTGATATCATATGGTGTTTCCATCAATGCCAAAGAGGGAGATTGTTGGAAACTAAAATTGAAACAATTGTTGTATTGTCAATGATGTCAAAACCTTAATTGGTAAGACTATTGCTACTTAGGAAAGTACTATATCTATTGTATTATTGTGAAGGATTGGGGCAAGGTTGGTAATAATAGCACCTAAGGAAAGGTTGAGTTATCTTGATACTACAAAGTGTACTTGACTATGTTGCACAATGATGAGACAATGTATTGTTTATCTTAGTAAGATTGAAGACTAAATTGGTAGGCTTAACTGAGAAAAAATGGATAAATCATGTTTAAGCCGAGTAATGTTAGTGTCGACTGAGTTAGTGTATGCCAAGAAAAAATCTAGTGTCGACCGAACATCAGTAAATTACCGAGGAAGATAGTGTATGTCGAGGAAACAATTTTAGTAATGACCAAGCATTCTACATGAAGACCGAGTGGATGATCATAGTATTGATTGAGCATCAGCATTTTTATATTTGAAGAGAATTCAGATTTGGAGTCGACATTGTTGAATTCTTGGATTATGTAAAATGTGTTGACTTTATTTATTAATTTTTTGAAAGCATTAAATGCATTGTAAAACATTTTATTGGAAATATTTATGAGATTTGAGATGTTTCTAGAAAAGGAGCCGAAGAACATAATGTGGGTAGATTCAATGAATCTGACCTAACCCTAAGATCTACGAATAAGATTGAGTAGAAAAAGATGATTTAACCTAATTGAGGAAAGTATTAAGGGAACCTGAGCATTGGATATGTAAGGTTGATGCATGGGTGAAACCGGAATGTTGGAAGATAAGTTTTATTGACTGTATAAGCAGAAAAGGCTAAAGGAGAAGTGTGGTGATTGCTTGAAGCAAAGTTTCAAGTAGATCAAAGATGGAGATGGAAAAGTTTCAAAGTTAGTAAACCAGCATTTGTGTATGGAATTGGATCTGATATTTTCAAACTGAGTTGTATGTTTTTCAAATCAATACTGCTACTACTTTCTAACCATTGTAATAGTAAAAATCCTTTTAATAGAGGTTGACCTAACAATCATATGTGAAATCCTTTGAACAAGGTTGCATTCTAATGTAGTGTATGTAAGTCTTATAACAAGGCTCACTTTTAACAGGTGATTGAAATCCTTTAACCGGGTCACACCTAACAGTGTGTATTGTAACCTTTGATAGGGTTGGCTTTTAACTGAGCTCACTTCAGAAGAGTGAAAATAATAGTAGCATGTTACAAAGCGATTTTTCCCACATTGGGTTATTAAGTATAAGATTGCTATTGGTGAGCTAAGTTCACTCTAGGTATGAAATCAACTATAAGCCTACAGTAAATGCTTTATCTCAAATAGTCATTGAACACTTTGACATTATATATAATGACACTTATTATGAAAAAGTCACATTCTGAAAATCTAGCATGAACAACAAAGCCTAAGGAGATATTATTGCATATTGAGCTAATTCATTCTATAGAAAGGAATCAGACAGATAAATTGGACTACAAGCCCTAAAACTCCAAATCTCAAAAAAGAGAAGGACAACACAAAAGTCACAATGATAGAAAATAGAGTATCAGCTGATAGATTAGAAGAGGATGATCCAGAATATCAGTTAAGTACTCTGAAAAATACAAATGTAAATGGAGTTGGAGCACTATCAAGAAAACCATGCAAAGTTATGTTGACAAAAGATGTACGATCATTTATTCAATTCAAACATACTAAAATTGGAGATCAGGATATAAGATCATCCTACAAGGAACTATATAAAGAGGAAGGAATGTTGAATGAAGAGTACAGACATCTGGAAAAAAAAGGGTTAACACATATCGTGAACATGCCAAAGAACTTTGTTGTTGAATGGATCAAATGTGTATTGATTCAAATACATGGAGACTATGTTTGGTTGGAAGGAGACATACAAATTGAAATAATAAAGGAAATCATAAGTAAAGTCATAGAATTGTCATCTAATGGGAGAAAATTTGTAAAGGAGCTAGACCTTAAAACATAAATTGAAGGTGTAGTCAAACACAAGCTAGATTAGAAAACCTTTGTTGTAAGAACCATCTTGGACAAAGAAATGAAATTTGCATCAATGATTATTGGCTAAAAGATAATCAAGAAAATTAGTTGGACAATATATCGGGAGGAGCACTATAAGTTGCATATGAAATTGTTACGGAAGGAAAAAGATAGGACTTAGAAAAAATGATGCAGAATCAACTAATGGTGAATTTAAGAAAGATCAGGAAATAAGGATTAAAGTTTTGAGAACTATTGGTATGTATATTTTTTTATATACAAGACAATTTTCCCGGTATCGGTACATTAAATTAGAATTTAGGAGAACCAGTTATACATCAAATTAACAAGTTCATTAAATAATTGGGAATGAATTTCAACATAGTAATGTGGAGTTACTATAAATAATTTAAAGGAAAAATGTATGTTAGATATCGGTTACCACCTCATTTTGTTAAAAAATATAAGAAAGATATATGTTTTTTGGTTAGTACACACTCTTGTATAATCAAAGTAGTGGAGCCAAGGATATCTTGGTTACAATCATTTGGATATGAAACAACAGATAACAAACTAATAACTACTATTGAGCAACTTTTGAGCCAACCAAAGGATATGGAAGCTAATTGGTTTGGAAGCTATGAAGAAGTATCTAAAAGGATGATATCATGTGAGAATAAATCAAAAGAAGGAAGGATCAGTACAATGAAAAGATATAAATTAAATACAGTACCAGAGATTTATGCCAAAATAAAGAACAAGATAGCTAAATAGAAACAAGCTACCAACAACGAAGTTAAAGAAGAATTGCCACCGACAAAGAGAACAAGATCTGGAATAACACAAGCTACAAAAAGGAGAAATAAAATAAGTAAATCAAGAGTTAAAGGAAGCATAAGAACTGGAACAAAGAAAAATGAACCTACACCAGAGCCAGAACCATCAAAAGTAAGAAATGGTTAGAAGAAGAGAAGAAAATTGTAGGAGATGCGTTAATATTTCACTTTCATAAGTTCTCAATATTTCCAAGAAACTTAAGACAAATTATTCCTAAGGAGCTACTTGAAAAAATTAATACAAGATGGAATGAAGCTGTAGAATAGGAGAGACAAAGTAGAGAAACAACTCTTATACTTGCAAGACTAGAAACAAATATTGAAGAGATTGATCAACTAATGAAGAAAATTGAAAATAATTTTTTTAAAAATAATAGGACAACAAAGCTACTGGTAGGATTATAGTATGAAGTAGAAGTGGAAGGACTAAAAATGTGGAAAACAATTTTTAATGCTAAATTGCTAGAAGTACAAGAATAAAAATTGGTCAAAATTTAGAACAAGAGAGCGTATATTTGACAAGTGAAGATAACTCAATAAGGTTTGAAGAAGGAAAAGTGTGTCAACCAATTGAAATACAAGATGAATTAGATGATGGCACAAGTAATGAGAACATTGAACAAATTTAGGAACAACAAATGTCAGAAGTTACAATTACATACACTGAAATAGTATAGGTGATAGATGCTACTGATATGGTACCTACTATCGGTGAGCTATTAGAAGAAGAAATAATTGAGGAACAGCTAATAAATTTATAAAAGGATGTGACAACAAAATTTGAGGAAGTACAAATTGCAAGGACATTGTAAAACATGACAATGGTAACAACAACAAACCTAAAGAGGAGAACAAATTCAAAATCTAAAGAAGAAGAAGAAGACTTGGATGAAAGACCTTAATTTGAAATATTGAAGAGAGATCCTAAAAAGATGCACTATGAGGAACATATATTATATGCAGAAAAACTCAAAGAGAGGGCAATTACCGAAAGATAGTTGAAGGATAAACAAAGGGAAAAGATGAATAAAGATGAATCAAGATTAGAACAGATGCTTGAAATTATGTGAATATGATAAGAGATGATCACACAGTAACAGAATCTATATACTGATAGAAGAGAAGACAAGATAGCAGTAGTAACAGGAACACTATTAGAGAAATTTGAAAATCTTAAGGAATTGTTGACTAAAGCAACAAAAAAATACAAGGAATTATATGAGAAAGCTAAAATGGAAAATGAGGAATCATGCCTAATAGCTATCAATATGGATTTAATGCAAAAATAGAAACAAGAAATGATTGATTTACTGGGTACAATAGAAAAGAAGGATGATGAAGAAAGTATTGACAAAATAATAAGAGTCAAAGGACATATTAGTGGCATAAATAATTTAAAGAACAAATGGAGCATAGTATTGCAATTATCAAGAACTAACATAGAACTATTTTAGCAGAAGCAGAATCCAATTGACATCCAAAGGACACAATTTTATTTTTGCCTTTTCCATTGCTGTCAAAAGGGGAGAGAATATCAGAAGGGGAGATAGAAGATTAAGTAAACTGAAAAAAAGGTAAAGAAATATTAGGGAGAAAAATATCTAAGGGGGAGAGATATAGAATGATGAAGCATGAATAGAAAGGTTTTTCCATCAATGCCAAAGGGGGAGATTGTTACTTGACAAAATCCTCAACATATAATTAATAGGAAATCAATAATGATTTTTCTAAGGTTTTCATTGTTGGCAAATAATATTTTGTATATAAATAAAGTAAGAAGAAGACTTATCAACATAAGATACTATCGGAAAGAGATATCAACATAAATAGAGCATTATCGGCATAAAGGAAGAGCTATCAGAAAGCATTAGCGGTGGAAAGAAAAGAAAAGTTTACAAATGAGGATGACATCAAATTAGAAAAATAGTTTATGGGAGATCAAGACACCTTCTCTTTGCCTTTTTCCTTCTAATTTGAGCATTCACTGGTAAACCCTAATTTTTTCTTATCTTTGTGACATTTCTACGTGTCTAATAACTAATCCAAAACAATACTATTTTCCCACATTTTATTATTCTAATTGTTGCTTCTTTAATTCCATTTCTAGCTTCTCATTTTGTTCTAAACTCTTCTTGATAATCTCCTTGAATTTTTCCTCAGATTATTTCCATTCTTCCATTACAACTTCCAGTTTAGCTCTGTTAAGGTTTTAGGATCATTGCAAATGTAATAGCACTATCTGATTATATATTTTTTCCAAATACATCGATCTCTTGTATATATACAAAGCTATGACAAGAAGAGACATGTCCCTTCATGGGACATGTCTATTCATTAATCTAATTTATTAATTAACTATATAGTTATTATAAGAATAAATATAGATTAACTATATATATATACATATTAATATATAAAATAATATCAATTAATATATATTAATATATATATGTATATGTAATAAATCATTTCTCATAATAATCATATAACCAGTTTTATTTATCTGACCGATGCTACATACATCAACACTCCCTCTTAGTTAGGGAGGATAAATCAATCCAATGTCAACACTTATGACACCCTATAATACTAACCCTAAGATGTAAGCAATAGAAGCATCATCCTCATGATGTAATCAATAGAAACATAGTCTCAAAATGTGGATTGCCTCCATCAATGATTCTATCCACAAGCTCTTGTGTGGATTACCTCCATTAACTATTCTATCCATAAGCTCTCAGGTGGATTACCTCCATCAGCGATTCTATCCACAATCTCTCATGTGGATTGCCTCCATAGCAATTCTATCCATAAACTCATGAGCTTTAGTGTGGATTTCCTCTATCAACGATTCTATCCACAAGTTCTCAGGTGGATTTCCTCCATCGACAATTTTATCCACAAGCTCTCCTATGGATTGCCTCCATCGGTGATTCTGTCCACAAACTCATGAGCTTTAGTGTGGATTGCCTCTATCAGTGATTCTATCCACATGTTCTCAGGTGGATTTCCTCCATCAACAATTCTATCCACAAGCTCTCATGTGGATTGCCTCCATCGATGATTATGTTCACAAACTCACGAGCTTTAGTGTGGATTTCCTCAATTGGCAATTCTATCCATAAGTTCTAGGGTGGATTGCCTCAATCGGCGATTCTATCCACAAGCTTCTCAAGATTTAACGTGGATTACCTCAATTGGTGATTCTATCCACAAGTTCTATCTATAATGATATGTTTCAACCATCACAAGATGTTTATCACAATAGAAGGTCAAGTTATTGTAAGATCATCACCTTCCAACAACTTTTACAAATACAAGTGATAATCATTTGGAAGTCATCACTTCCTCATGATTTACACAAGGCCCCAAAAAAAATATTCATGATTCATTAATATAATAATCAATTATATTAAGTTTACCTCAGAAGTGTTTCACCTTCAATAGTGAACTCCCTCTCAATCAATATTGTCACAAGTTGTCTAAACCATCTTCTCCCTCTGAATCTCAAGTTCTTGTATCAACCTCTTCTCTTTTCTTTTTTTTTTGAAATTTCAAAATCCCTCTACATCTAGTCTCAATCATCAATTCATTTGCAAGCATTAAGTTATTTCTCCCTTGAATGCAATTTTCTTGTGCTTACATCCTGAAGGTATGTCAGAGAGAGATTACAAATAGCTCACTAAACTATCTCGACCGAAAATACCAATGATAGAAGCATATAAAATTTTACTAAAAAATAGTATAGCATGAATTACAAACTCAAAAATTATGTGCATTAATAAAACATGAACTACTTATCTTTTGTAAGTTTCGAGTATTTCATTCTGTAAGGTGAGCTCATATAGAAAATATCATGCAAATTCACAGAATGATGTCGTCATTCTCAAACATTACTAAAATTATTCACATGAATTTTCTTGAATATCCAAAGGTTCTATACACTATGAAAACCTTCAATTTGAACGGATCTCCCTTCAACTGGTTAGGCTTTTAAAGAAGGAACCTCACTCTTTCACATATTTTTGCATAGACCCGTACACAGTCGGTCATAACTTTTGAATCTGACATTTTCTCTCCAATCTCTTTGGTGAGATTCTTCTGAATTTGTTTATCACCAACATATCCAAAATTTAGTGAAATCCAACAATGTATTTGTGATATATGGTCCTCGTATTGAGACTGTATTTTCTATGACAGTCACACATTCATCTTCAACAAACTACTCTCTTACATTTGCAACTTGGCTCTGATACCATGTTAAGGTTTTAGGATCATTGCAAATGTAATAGCACTATCTAATTATATGTTTTTTTCCAAATGCATCAATCTCTTGTATATATACAAAGCAAAGACAAGAAGAGACATGTCCCTTCATGGGACATGTCTATTCATTAATCTAATTTGTTAATTAACTATATAGTTATTATAATAATAAATATAGATTAACTAGTATATATATGCATATTAATATATAAAATAATATCAATTATTATATATTAATATATATGTATATGTAATAAATAATTTCTCATAATAATCATATAGTCATTTTTATTTATCTGACCGATGCTACATATATCAACAAGCTCTACTTATCCAAGAACATTTCATCTTATGCTTATAGATCTTCACTTGATCACGTTTGTCACTCTTACATTTTCCAAACCACACATTGTACTTAAATACAAGATAGATCATTAGAGTTTACAACAAGGTTGGTCATGCCAAAAGAAAATTACAAGTCAGTGATATCAACAAAAAATTACAATAGGTTTCATGTCAAAAGCACCCTGACCAAAATATAGGCCACACATAATATGAACCCATTCAGATAAGAGATAATCATTAAATAATATAGGTCGCACATATCATGAACCACTCCCAATAAGAGATAATCATTAAATGCAATATTTGAACCAAAAAAATAAAGCACGATCCACTCTAGGAGAGAGAGGGAGCTATGAACATGTTACGCATAGCCCAAAACCAGATCTATAATTACCAGAACAAGTTCTATAGTTATCTCAAACGTGTAGCATCACACTATCCAAAGAACCACATAACTTGTCAACTGTATCCATACCTCCACATTCTAAGGTGAGATCCAATATCCATGTTAGATGCCATATCACATGCCAACATGTCCATTTCAGAAGCTATTACAACACATTTCTAGACCAAAACCCAAACTGTTCATAATTGAAACACTTGGTAATACTAGTTCTAGATCACTAGGAACTTATTTTGGATCACTGGGAAACACCACAACTAAGACCAAAACCTAAATATGATAAAAATCATATTTGCACATTTCCAACTCTTATTTTTGAAGTGGAAACCTTCTAGAAAAAACAAATCAAACACTAGATCATATTCAGTTGTATATCTATGTATATCAATATTATTAAACCACTAACTTCCAAACCAAAGATTATAACAAAGAAGCACTAGCAACCGTCATACTCATGATCTCCAGAATACATACATGTCTTCCACTATTCTATAGCACTTAATACCTACTTGTCTTCGTCTATTCTATAGCACTAAATACATATCTATCTTTAACTATTCTATAGGTTTAGTAGCACTAACATGTCTAGCACACAACCTTACTTCTTCCTTCAAATATACCTAAACATGTCACCAACAAATACTTTCACACCATAGAGTTTGAGTAACCACAAACACCTCCTGATGCAGCCAAGTGAAGAAGGGCCCTCAAGGAAGTCATTCCAATCCTTGCAGCATGAGTCACACAATAGAAGAAACAAGGAATAGAAGAGAAGAGTGCAATATCAGCCTTTAATTATCATGAAATCCATTGCAATGCATCTACAACATGCAATCTTACATTCCAAGCTTACAGGCATGTTATTGGAACCTTTAAGAGGTTATCTTTTTATACCATCTATAGAGAACCACCACTAAAACTACTAACCATAAGCTACTCACTGGAAGCTACCTAAGGATCAATTATAGCAAATTATAAAGCCTTTGCAACCATCAAGTCTTCCTGAGAAAGATTACATTCTCTGAGATTAGGAAAATGTATTAAATTATAGGCTAGGACCTAAGTAATAAGAATCCCTCACAAATAGAATTAACATAATGTGTGAACCAACAAGAAGGTCAACAACATGTCAAGGAACATCAAGATATGAGCCATAATTTTTTGTCAATCAAGAAAATCCTTCACGAGATCAAAAAATGTAAAATGGTCATGAAACATGAAGAACAATGAAGTCCCACCAAGAATCCAAGATATCTCAAAAATAAAGAAACCAATCGAGGTGCAAACCTAAGTTAAGGTAAAACATGATGCTACGAACACTCCATAAGGTGTGCAACAACAACTAATTTAAACTGAAGAAATGCTAAGAGTAACTCAACGATTGCAAACTAAAGAATAGGAAATAAAATATTTTTGGTTGATGCAAGATTGCCAAGAACCCAAGATGATCCTACATTAGACACTTGTGATTATAAGAAAAGTGAGCCTCTCACTTTCCTAGGGCCAAAGGAAAACCAATAAAGTCAACTTCAGCTTGATAAATGCATGAAGAGTCTTCAACTGGTATGTCTCTCCACTTTACAAGATACTCCTTATAATATCTACCTTTGGTACTTCTGCCAATTCTACTATCCAAAATCTCTTCTATCTCATTCAAATGTTTTGTAGGATACTATTTTTCAACATCTACCCCATATGGTTCATGAGGATTCATCTCATGATACTCATACATGTCTGTAACATTGAAAATAGGTGATATATCCATATCCTCTGCCGATTCCACTTCGTATAAATTCCCCAAGCCAAATCTCCTTAAAATATTACATGGTCCAAGCTTCCTAATCTTTAGCTTATTGTATGTTCCTTCTGGAAATCTACCCTTCTTCAAATAACTCATTTGTTCATCTCCTACTACAAACTCTTTATGTCTTATTTTCATATATGTCTTCTCCTTATACTTCTGGTTAATTTTCTCCAAATGTTGTTTAACTCCATCATGAAATGATTGCATCACCTTGACAAACTATTCTCCTTCCGCATTCCTCTTAACCTCATAACTAATATCCCTTAACTCTAACACTCCTTTAGGGTTTATTCCTATGACTATCTCAAATGGTGTCTTTCATGTACTCCTATTCACCGAATTGTTATATGTAAATTTTCTTGTCATAATTCCAAATCTTGGTTTCCAATCTTCTCTCCAACAAAACACCTTAACAAATTCCCCAAACTCCTATTTACTACCTATCTTTATCCATCTATCCTTGGATTAAATATAGAACTAAAATTCAACTTAGTATTCATCTTCCTTTAATGTGTCCTCCAAAAATAGCCAACAAACTTACTATCCCGGTTTGAAACTATACTCTTAGGTAATCTAAGAAATCTTACAACTTCTCTAAAAAAAAAATCTGCTACATGTACTTCATCTATATTCTTCTTAGAATGAATGAAATATGACATCTTAGGAAACCTATCCACACCAACAAATATTGAATCATTACCTCTTTGTCTTTCTGTAACCCAAGTACAAAATCTATTCTAATGTCTTCCCATGGTATAGTTGGTACTGTCAAAGATGTATACAATCCAATAGTTGTTCTAACTACTTCCCTTAGAAACTTGACATACTTTACAACTCTAAAAAAAATTCCTAACATCCATCTGAATTTGAGGCCAAAAATAATTCTCATTCACCAAAGCCACTATCTTGTCAATACCAAAATGTCTAGCTAATCCTCCAAAATGCTTCTCCTTAATCAAATTATCCCTCATGAACTCCTAGGAATACACAAATGAGATCCTCTTAACAACATACTTTCCTAAATGAAATAATCCAACTATTTTCTTTGGTCAAGTACAGAAAGTTTTTTGCAAGTTCTCCAAGGTTCTACAAAATCAGAGTCACCCTCATATAATTTTTTCAGCTCATCAAATCCTAATACTACAACCTTCATCTCTATCAACAAATTCTTTCTTCTTCTAAAGGCATCAACAACCATATTATACTTACCACTCCTATATTTCAACACAAAAGTGTAGCTCTGCAAGTATTCAACCCATCTCATATGTCTTTGATTCAATTTATCTTGACTATTTAAATACTACAATGCTTGATGATTGATATACAATACAAATTCCTTCAACAACACGTAACGTATCCACTTCTTCAAGGCTTGAACTATGGCATGAAATTATTGATCATAAACTAAATATCTTCTCTTGGAATCATTCAACTTATCATTAAAATAAGTGATAGGTCTACCTTCTTGAGTTAACAATGCTCCTATTGTGTTCCCACTTGCATCACAGTCCACTTGAAATACCTTATTAAAATCAGGTAAAGATAACATAGGTTATTTAGTTACCTTTTATTTTAGTAATTCAAAACTCTTTTGTGCTCCATGTGTCCACTTGAATTCCTTCCTATCCCCTCTAATTGCCTCAGTCATTGGATTACAAACCAAACTGAAATTCCTAATGAACTTTCAATAGAAACTAGCCAATCCATGAAATGATCTAACCTCTCCAATACTTTCAGGTGTAGGCCACACAATAATTTCTTTAACCTTCTTAGGATCCATCTTCAATCCTTCCACTGAGAACACAAAACCCAAGTACACTATCTCATCTTTCATAAAAGAACACTTTTTTATGTTTATCAATAACTTCTCTTCCCTTAATATTTGCAATACTTGTCTCAGATGTAACAAATCATCCTCCCTACAATTATTGAAAATTAGAACTACGTCAAGGTAAACAATTACAAACTTACCCAATAATTTCTTTAGTGCCTCATGAAAGTACTCAATGCATTGGTCAATCTAAAAGGCATCACCAACCACTCATATAATCTATCATTTTCCTTGAATGTTGTCTTCCACTCATCACCTTCTTTGATTCTAATCTGATGATAACCACTCTTTAAACCAATGTTTGTGAAATACTTCACTTCACTCAAATAATCCATCATATCATCCATCCTAGGTAGAGGAGACCTATACTTTACCGTGATTCTATTAATAGCTCTAGAATTAGTACGCATCCTCCACTCTTCATTCTTCTTAGGTGCTAGTACAATAGGTACTGTACAAGGACTCAATCTTTCCCCAATCAAACCTTTTTTCAATCATTATTATACTTGCCTATTAAACTCTTCATTCTCTATAGGTGTCATCTAGTGTGTTTATTTATTAGGAAAACTAGCTCCAGGAATCAAATTCATACAATGACTAATACTCCTCATAGGTGGCAATCCATTAGGTACATTATCTAAGATTATGTCTTCATATTAGGTCAACAACGCTTTAATTTCCTTAGGTTGTTCTTCTTCTAAGTTCAAGCCAGACTTCATAGGAATCAAATCATAATACATACCATCATTCCTTAAGCAATCCAATAATTTCCTTCCTTCTACCAAACAAACTCTAACGTTTGCACAGATCTCACTCTTAGGACTCTCTACTAAAGGTAACAATACTTGTCTTTTCCCATTTACATTAAAGATGGTGTACCTATTCCTTATACCATCATGTAAAGCTTATCTATCATACTTCCATGGTCTACCCAACAATATATGACACACATCCATAGACATAATATCACAAAGAACTTCATCGTGATAAGATCCTATTTTAATTTTCACTAAACATTGTTCACTTACTAGTATCTTATGATCACCCTTTTGTTAGGAATAAGGTGTCTCAACCTTGGATAATTCCTATTCTTATTATTTGTTTTGTAAATGTATTTTTTGCAAATAATGTAATTAAGTGTGAGTGTACATGTCTAGTTGGCATGTTGATGTGTCACTCCACTTGATGTGTCGGCATCTTGTGCGTAAGGAGATCATGACTGAAACGGTCATGATGGATTCCTATGACACGTAAGAACTATTTAAGGAATGTGCTATGATAGGTGTAAGAGCATCTTATGACTTGGGCCTATTTGGGCGCCCAAGAAGAAGTGGTTGGTGTGTGTAAGAGAATATGCCAAAAATAGGTTGGTATGACAGATTCTCTTACACTTCTCTTGTGACCATTATTTTTGGTGGATTATATGACAAGCTATCATAGTCTATTCTAGGGATGGATGCCTATTCTTGGGATTGCATGTAACAACTATGTACATGTGGCTTTGTGCATGGGTCTTGGTGGTTGTGCCTATTTTTGGGTCCAGAGGAGTCTATATATATGATGCTGCTCCTATGGGAGAGATATAACAGAAATTTAAGTCTTGTTGGCTTTGTCTCTCATTTCCTAAAAGAACTTGCATTGCAAGTGTATTGTAATCTTTGTGTTGAAGATAATACATTGTGCAGGTTTTGGAGTGCTGGGGTTTTTTACCAAAAGTTTTTCCCCAGGGTATATCATTGTGTCATTCTCTATTTTTCTGTATGCATTGTATGTGGTTGCAATATCTTTGTTAAAGTAGTTAACGAATCTGAAATTGTAAGGATTAATAAGAATTTGCACAATACTCTCCTATAGAGATTAGCGTAGGAAGCTATTTCCGCACCTGAGTTTCCTTACAAGTGGTATCAGAGCTTGATCAACTTTTGATCCTAGTTGTTGGGTAGGGTTTTTTGAGCTAATCTCAAGTTTGAGTGGGAGTTTTTTGCAGAACATTCTGAATCTTATTTGCAGATTGAGATGGCAAGTTCATCATATGGAAGAATGGAGGTGGAGAAATTTAATGGCACTAATTTTGAGTTGTGGAAACTCAAGATGGAAGACATGTTGGAAGATCGTGACCTATGGGAAGTGACTTCAAGTGCTACAAGACTAGCAACTGTAGTTCAAGTAGATTGGGATATCAAAGACCGTAAAGCTAAGGGTCTCATAAGACTCTGTTTAACCGATGCAGTCCTTCTGAATGTTCTGGATGAGAAAATCACAAATAGTTTGTGGGAAAGACTTGCGGCCGTGTATCAGGCCAAATCTCTAGTGAACAAGTTGTCCCTGAGGAAGAAGTTGTACTCTCTATCAATGGAGGAAGGTGGATCCTTAACGGATCATTTAAATGCATTTAATCTATTGGCTGCACAATTGACATCAGCTGGTGTCAAGTTAGAGGAGGAGGATCATTGCTACACACTTTTGTGTTCTTTACCGGATTCATGGGACCATCTTGTGATGGCTCTCGGAAGCACTTTAGTCACCTTAAAAATGGATGATGTGGTCTCTTCGCTGCTATCAGAGGAGATGCGGAGAAAGGCTTCCGTTGCAAAAAAAGAAGCCCTTGCTGTTCGTGGGAGATCCACTGAAAGAGGGAAGAAAAATGACAATAAGTCTGAAAATAAGGGTAGATCCAAATCCCATGGGAAGTCAAAGACTTCCAATAAGTCCAAGGCAAAATGTTGGAACTGTGATAAATCTGGGCACTTTCGTAAAGACTGCAAAGAGCCGAAGAAGAAGAAGAAAGGTTCAGATTCAGCTTCAGAAAGATCTCAAGAAGATGGTGATGCATTCATCACAGCTTTGGCAGCCCATGCATCTGATGATGTGTGGTTGGTTGACTCGGGTGCATCTTTTCACATGACCTCTCATCGAAACTGGTTCTCAAAATATGAAGAGTTCGATGGTGGAAAGGTGTACTTGGGTGATGATTCTCACCTAAAGATAGTTGGACGTGGAAGGGTCACTATCAAATTTCCTGATGGACGAGTAAAGGGAATCAACAGAGTTATGCACATTCTGGGTTTGGCACAAAACCTATTATCTGTAAGTATGTTGAATGATGTAGGTGTGCAAGTTGTTTTTTCAAAAGAAGGATGCAAGATGATGAGAGGATCGATAGTGCTTGCAAGGGGTACTAGGAGAGGTACCTTATTTCAGCTAGATGCATGTATTCCATTATGTAATAGTTCTTCATCCTCACCATCTGAACAAGCAGTGAAGAAGTCTATGGCTATTGGTTCCGATGGTAGTGCAAACACTTTGGAAGGTAAGCTTCCTGCAGAAAAGACAATGTTGTGGCATATGAGATTTGGCCACATTGGTGAAAAGGGTCTCAAAACCCTGAAAAATAAAAATCTCGTTGAGGGGTTAAATGATTGCAATCTTGAGTTTGACTTCTGCGAACACTGTGTCTATGGTAAACAAAATCATGTTCAGTTTTACTCTAGTTCTCACAAATCTTCTGATGTTTTGGATCTTATTCATTCTGATGTATTTGGTCCTGTAAAAGTTCCTTCAATCTCCAAGTCTGTATTTTTTGTATCTTTGATAGATGATTATAGTAGAATGACATGGATTTATTTCCTTAAAAGTAAGACACAAGTCTTTTGTCAGTTCAAGGAATTTAAAGCTCTTGTAGAGAATCAGACTAGTAAGAAGATTAAGTGTGTGAGAACTGACAACGGTGGTGAGTTTTTCTCAGCAAAGTTTGAACAGTTCTATAAAGAACAAGGTATTGAGAGGCATAAGATAACTCCTTATACCCCACAGCAAAATGGAGTTGTAGAGAGAATGAACAGGACACTGATGGAGAAGGCTAGGAGTATGCTTAGTGGAGCTAGTTTAGAACAAAGGTTTTGGGCCGAAGCTGTGGCCACTGCTTGCTATCTGGTTAACAGATCTCCTACATCAGCCCTTGTTGGTAAGACACCCATGGAGGTGTGGTCTCGTAAGAAGCCTTCAATTAGACATCTTCATGTTTTTGGTTGTGAAGCTTATGCACATGTTCCAAAGGAGAAAAGATCTAAGTTGGAAAACAAAGTTGTTAAATGTATTTTCATCAGATACAGTGCTGGTGTGAAAGGATACAAGCTTTGGGATCCTGTGACTAGTAAGGTGTTGTATAGTAGAAATGTTATTTTCAGAGAGCTAACATCTTCTCCTATTGTGCTACAACCAAATGAAAAAGAAAAGGAAAAAGATGTTGTTCAGTTGCCTCCTACCCTTGAGAAGACTGAACAGAGAGACCATGTTGGGTCTAATGATGAGGAGAGCTCTAGAAACTCTGATAGTTCAGAAGAAGAGGAAGAACAACCTTAACCATAGCCCTTGAGGAGATCCACGAGAGAAAGAAAGAAACCAGAAAGGTTTGGTTATTCTATGTTAGATTCCAGTTGTGCCTTTACTTTGATTACTAACACTGATGAGCCTAGATCTGTGAAAGAGGCTTTGGGCATGGAAGATGCAGGTTCCTGGATTGAGGCTATGGATGATGAGATGGATTCATTGGAGAAAAACAAAACTTGGGACCTTGTACCTTTGCCTAAAGGAAGAAAATTTGTTGGTTGTAAATGGGTGTTCAAGAAGAAATTTTGTGCAGATGGCAGTGTTGAAAGGTATAAAGCTAGATTGGTTGCAAAGGGGTATTCACAGGTAGAGGGAATAGATTATGGTGAAATATTCTCTCCTGTTGCAAAGTTGACATCCATTAGATTTTTGTTATCTCTTGCTACATCATATGATTTAGAGATAGAATAGATGGATGTGAAGATAGCTTTCCTTCATGGTGATTTGGAGGAAGAGATTTATATGTCACAGCCTAAGCACTACATTGTTAAAGGTAAAGAATCCTTAGTTTGCAGATTAAAGAAATCTCTATATGGTTTGAAGCAATCTCCTAGGATGTGGTACCTTAAGTTTGATGCCTTTGTGTTGTCAATTGGATTTGTAAGATCAAAATCAGATCATTGTATTTATTTTAGAGTTGAAAATGATCACCTTCTTATTGTTGCATTATATGTTGATGATATGTTTCTATTTGGGAAGGGTAAGGGTATGATTTCTGATTTTAAATCTCAGTTGTCAGCACAGTTTGAGATGAAAGATCTTGGGACAGCTAGGTACATCTTGGGTATGGAAATTAGTAGAGACAGGTCTAACAAAAAACTTTGGTTGAGTCAGAGTAAGTATGTGAAGTCTATGTTGGACAGGTTTAGCATGGCAGATTGTAGACCACTATGTGTTCCTATTTCTATGGGAACAAAGTTATCTGTAGATGATTGTCCAAAATCTCCTAGTGAGGTGGAGGACATGAGTAGAGTACCTTATGCTAGTGCAGTTGGCAGTCTTATGTATGCTATGGTCTGTACTAGACCAGACATTGCCCAAGCAGTGGGAGTCCTGAATCGGTTTATGGCTAATCTTGGACGGGTACATTGGGATGTAGTTAAGCGAGTATTCAGATATTTGAGGGGTACATCAGATTACTCCATATGTTATCATGGTAACTCTTCTGGATCTCCGCATTCAGTTTGTATTCATGGGTTTGTGGATTCAGATTGGGCAAGTGATATTGACAGCAGGAGATCCACCAGTGCTTATGTGTTCACTATGTTTGGTGGTGCCATCAGTTGGATGAGTAAGTGACAACCTGTCGTTGCTTTGTCCACTATAGAAGCTGAGTACATGGCTGCTACTCATGCTTGTAAAGAAGCCATTTGGCTTAGAAGATTGTGTTCTGATGTTGGTGTTGATGCAGAACAGATTACTATTTGGTGTGACAGTCAGAGTGCTATTTGCCTTGCAAAGAATCTAACTTTCCATGCCAGAACGAAGCACATTGATGTGCAGTTTCACTTTGTGAGAGATATGGTGGAAGATGGAAAGGTAAATTTGGAGAAGGTAGATACTGTGAAGAATGCTGCAGATGCATTAACAAAACCAGTGGGCACTGAGAAGTTCAGATGGTGTTCAGAGTCTATGGGCCTTTTGGCCTATAGCGGTTAAAGTTCCTGTTATGTTCCTGTTGCTCTTACAAGGTGTTCGACAAGTGGGAGAATGTTAGGAATAAGGTGTCTCAACCTTGGATAATTCCTATTCTTATTATTTGTTTTGTAAATGTATTTTTTGCAAATAATGTAATTAAGTGTGAGTGTACATGTCTAGTTGGCATGTTGATGTGTCACTCCACTTGATGTGTCGGCATCTTGTGTGTAAGGAGATCATGACTAAAATGGTCATGACGGATTCCTATGACGTGTAAGAACTATTTAAGGAATGTGCTATGACAGGTGTAAGAGCATCTTATGACTTGGGCCTATTTGGGCGCCCAAGAAGAAGTGGTTGGTGTGTGTAAGAGAATATGCCAAAAATAGGTTGGTATGACAGATTCTCTTACACTTCTCTTGTGACCGTTATTTTTGGTGGATTCTATGACAAGCTATCATAGTCTATTCTAAGGATGGATGCCTATTCTTGGGATTGCATGTAACAACTGTGTACATGTGGCTTTGTGCATGGGTCTTGGTGGTTGTGCCTATTTTTGGGTCTATATATATGATGTTGTTCCTATGGGAGAGATATAACAAAAATTTAAGTCTTGTTGGCTTTGTCTCTCATTTCCTGAAAGAACTTGCATTGCAAGTGTATTGTAATCTTTGTGTTGAAGATAATACATTGTGCAGGTTTTGGAGTGCTGGGGTTTTTTACCGAAAGGTTTTCCCCAGGGTATATCATTGTGTCATTCTCTATTTTTCTGTATGCATTGTATGTGGTTGCAATATCTTTGTTAAAGTAGTTAACGAATCTGAAATTGTAAGGATTTATAAGAATTTGCACAATACTCTCCTATAGAGATTAGCGTAGGAAGTTGTTTCCGCACCTGAGTTTCCTTACATCTTTATCCACGCAATCTAATAAGGATCCAAATGCTTCAACCTCTATAACTGTAGCTTGTTCACCAACTCCTCTAAAGCTAATTTATCTGAACTCCCATCGTTAATGATCACTTTGCAATATTTTCCTACAACTTTGCATATGGTGTTAAACAAAAAATTTCTCAACAATTGCTCTTGATCCATCTCCTCGTGACATAGGACTTTTATCACCATAAGTGCTTCTCCATCCTTTGGTTGATTTAAAGATTCAGAAGATTACTCCCTTGCATAAGCAGATCTACCCTTACTTTATGTCCTTCTCCTCCACATTTAAAATAAGTTCCTCAAAATGCATTGTTACTTGATCCTCCTCCTCGGTGAAAACCTATGTCATCTCTTTGCTGTGAAATTTCTTCCTTAGCTTATGCTCTACCTTTTCCTGGATTTGAATAAGATCTTCCTCCACCTGCAAATGTTCTCTCCCTTTGAAATATTCTACCTCTTCCTATGTGTCTTTTCTCTTGTCTTTTGTTCAGTTTGTCTTTTTCTTTTAGAGCATATTAATAAGCATGTTCTATGCTCTGCAATTTAACCAAACTGATTTCATCCTAAATCGAAACCCTTAAACCATTCAAGTATCTAGCTACTCTCTCAACCTCATCATTTGCACATTTAGACCTAATATCCAACCTATAAAATTCTTCATTGTACTCCTTTACACTAAGATCCTTTTTCTTTAGGTTCTACGATTTCCTAAACAAACTTACTTGATATTCAATTGGTAAGAACTTGGCCTTTAATTCTTTTACCATTCAATCCGAAGATTTGATTTTGTCCTTGCCTCTTATTTTTCTATCGTTCTACAAATGTTCCCACCATAAAGATGCATGTCCTTTCAGCTTTGTGCAAGCATACTTCACCTTCTTAGCTTCATTAGTACCCTCATAATCAAATTATTTCTCCATCTCTGTGATCTAATTGAAAGCAATTCATCTAAATTCAACTATCCATCATAATCAAATGGATTGAAATGCGGACTAGCATTAATCCTAGTGAGGGATCTCAAGAATCTATCATCTCCTTGATCAAGTTTAGGTTTCTCTTCTCCTTCTTCAATGGCTTCTACAACTCCCTCCTCTTCTTCATCACTTATATCCTCAATATACCGACCTCTCTTATGGGCCATTTCTACAACTTCTGACCTAGTTACAATTTGTCTCAACATTTCTAGTACTGTCACATCTTCATCTCTCTTATCTCCACCTCTATCATGTCCTTTGTGAGCCATCTCAAATGAATCCTATGCAATTACAGGCCAGACCCTCACTTTTCCACCCCACAACAAATTGTTTCAGGACTTCGCGAGCTTAGGAACAAAGATCTCACTTCCACAAGGAACACAACCTTTCTCTGATACCAAATGATGTAGCTAAGGACAAGAGGGACCTCAAGGAATTCAGTCCAATCCTTGCAACACGAGTCACATAACAAAAGAAATGAGGAATAGGAGAGAAGAGTGCAAGATCAACCTTCAATTATCATGAAATCTAGTACATTGCATCTACAACATGTAGTCTTACATTCCAAGCTTACAAGCCTATTATTAGAACCTTTAAGAGGATATCCTTTTATAATATCTATTGAGAACCACCATTGAAATTAGTAACCAAAAACTACTCATTGGAAGCTACCTAAGGATCAATTACAATAGCTTATAAAGCCTTCACAACCATCAAGTCGACTTGAGAAAGATTACATTCTCCAAGAATGAGAAAATGTATTACATTATAGGTCAGGACCTAAATCATAAGAATTCCTCAGAAATGGATGTAACGTAACATGTGAACCAATAAGAAGGTCGATCACAAGTTAGGGAACATTGAGATATGATCCATGAAGCTTTACCAATCGGGAAAATCCTTTGCGAGATTGGAAAACATAAACTGGCCATGAAACGTGAAGAATAGTGAAGTTCCACCAAGAATCCAAGATATCTCAAGAACAAAGAAACCAATCGAAGTGAAAACCTAAGTGAAGGTAAACATGATGCTACGAACACTCCATGAGGTGTGCAATAGCAACTGATCCAAACTGAAGGAACACAGAGAGAAACTCAATGAATGCAAACTAAAGAACAATAAATAAAATATTTTTGGTTGATGCAAGATTGCCAAGAACCCAAGATGCTCCTACATCACCTCTGGACCACACATACTTTCGAACCACAAAGTTTGACATTAATGACAACCAGATAATAACAACCAAACATATATTTCCAACACCCACCATATCATTACTCATCACTATTTATACAATATCCCACACTTGGCCCCATCTCATCCATATCCTCACCCATTTGCACATAATTGACATTTAATATGTTTATTTCTCACCATATCCAAAATATCAATCCCTAACTAGATCTTACCTATGTCTTCAATCAATTTCATGGCTATGGGATCAATATTGCACTAAAATTTGACATTTTAAATTAAAAAAATTAAGTCAAATTTTGGTTCGCTCTCTCTTATTTGTTTTATATCTTGAGCTAACTTAATACATGTTTGTCATGATTTATTACCATGTACTTATACTAGAACACATTCATTCAACAACATTGAGAAGTATTGCATATCCTTAACATTTATGGAACAAGCACCCTAAGAGTGTTTCTTTTAGAACACCAAAAATAATCTAATTTTACATCACATCACATCATTCTAGAGCAATCGCATAAATAAATATTGTTTTCCTTGATTATTTCCACAAACATAAGTCAATATTATAAGGCGTAGTTAACCTAGGAGAACACAACCCTTATGACACAATGATCTTCCTTTTTTTTATATAAACATAGATAATCTAAACAGGAGAACATAGAGAATTACGCATAAATTAGAAAGTAGAAGTGTGCACCCAAATTTGGAAACCCCATAACATATTTGCACCACCTAAGCAACCTAAAAAGGACATAGATTTGTACAAGATCCAAGAAAAAAAATGAATCCAAACCACCTGTTTTTACATCAACAACAAATTTAAACAAATATATTAAATTTACTATTTCTAAGATAACATTAATTGATTGATTTATAGTCGCCATCTATACAAAATGAATCCAAACCACCTATTTTTACATCAAGAACAAATTTAAACAAACATATTAAATTTACTATTTCTAAAATAACATTAATTGATTGATTTATAGTCACCATCGATACTATAAATCCATTTGTTTTACTCCAACACAATCCAAACTCACAACAATTACTTGTCCTTAAAATGTAAAGAATATACTCTCCTATCACTATCCTATTAACTATTTATACCTTAAGACAATAAGCACTCAAAAGATTGAATTCATTTTTGTAAGCACTCGAAAGTTTAAATCCCCCAATTAGACACATTTTTTGTGATCTTAAATGTGTCTTTTTTCTTTTATTTACTATGTGATTAAAAAATTTGTGTCTCTTTCTTATATGGAGTGTATATTTGCTTTACAATCGCGTGATAAACGTGAAGAATGATTTAGCTACGTGTCCCACACACAAAAAATTATCACTTGTTTTTTAAATGTTTTGAAAGCGG
This sequence comes from Chamaecyparis obtusa, assembly GCA_027943335.1. NCBI lineage: Eukaryota > Viridiplantae > Streptophyta > Pinopsida > Cupressales > Cupressaceae > Chamaecyparis > Chamaecyparis obtusa. Next base: position 1,557,364 of record BSBK01003612.1, on the reverse strand, counting down.
TGCAAAATGTGCGTACAAGGTGGGAAACCTCGCTGGCGAATCACAAGTCTCGTGATATTCCGCACGAATATTCTTATTATTCTGATCGTTTTAGCATATTTTTAGAAATGAACACGATATTTTCATCTTCCATAAGAATCTGGATATGTTTATTGTTTTTAATTTTATTAGTATAAGTTATCTGTTAGCATTATAAATTTATTGTTTCAGACTTATAACTTTTTAATACCGTGTTATATGAAAGTGGTTTTCAAAATAATAATTTATCTTTTATTTATGTGTTATTGATTCTATCATATAGGGGAAAATCCTTAGTAATCGTTAGGGGTCTAATAATCATGATGTCATGTTTACTCCCCAATTACTAATGTTAAAGGAGTCTCAAGAATTGTAACACATGTATCAATGGTCGATCACACATGTACTAATAGCTGATCATTTTTTAGCTTTTTGGGTTGGTCATTGGCCCATTTGTACACCACTATTGGGACATTTAGTATCGACTATTGGGACATTTGGCCACAGGTACTGGCATTTTTTAGCGAACGACTATTGCTGTAAGAATTTAGTAGGTATCAGGGGGCACTTTGAAAATGTCATTATTTGACCACTTGGTGTTCGATGATCTCTACAGAGAGATTGTGCATACCCAGAAGCTAAAACCTTAGCTTTAAGCTCTTAGCTCACATACGAAGCTATCCTGAAAAAATTGTCGAAATTTGACTTACGATTTAGGAGTTCTAGGTGTGCGAAGTTAGCTTGGGTGACTCCTGAGAACTTTCCCCTAGTATCATTAAATTTATTTTTCTCATTTCTAAATGTTTCATGATTCAACATATCTTTGACTTCCTTTTGAAACCTCCCTTATTTAATGTTATTGCAATAACATCTCACATAATCTAAAGAATAATAAGAAGATGATATGGACCTTAATTTCTTATGGACATCCAAGATACTAATATTAAGAAAATTAGATACCTAATTGAAGATTCCAATTCATATATCACATTATCCTAACATTCTCCCACATGATACAATCATTACAATGGTATAGATATAAGACATATAATGATTCAAGTACAAGATGAAATGCTCATGCCCTTCCTATGTTGAGAGAACCTATATGTGCTTACTAGCTTCATACGTAAAGCTACAACATTATCTATATTATCAACCTTCTAAATCATTACCTTTATTATTATTATTAGGATTCAGGTATCATTTAACTTGCAATCCCATGTATATTTTATGTGTCACCAACACTCTTAGAAAGTGTCTTGGACACGTAGAGTGAATTTGGAAATCAATTTGTAAATTAGATTCCTCAAGAATCTAGACATTAGTTGTCATGTAAATTCATGAAGAAAGTGGAGCGCAATAATGGTGGTTATGATTGATTTCAGACTCACGAAATGCACTTTCCATGTTCTAGCCTCTAGGATTAGGGAGTGGAGAATCTTGTATGACAAACAAGACCCATATGAGTTGGTTAATCCATTTTGGAGTGTCACACTTGGGGATTTGATTCATTAATCTTATGACACCAAAGATGCCTTTACATATATGCTTACTATTATTAGGGTCAATTGATTATCAACATGTTATGTCCATGTAAAATCATTGATGTATTTGCTATTTTTAAAAGATGTTCTCCAAGGTGGGTTTGGTTTTTTGCATGATATCATAGTTTTAATATCTATAAATTTTGGTAAACCATTTATAGTTTTGTCCTCTCTTTGTGTCTATAGATTGAAAGTATGAGATGGTGGTTTTAGATGAGATTGCTTTACATGTACACATATGTTTTAGAGTGTTATTAAAGTGAAGAAATTGTTACTGTGTTGAATGCATCTTATATTTGAAGATAAGTACATACTTGTCCTCTTTCTCATGTGGATTTTTTGGGAGTGTTTCTCCATGGAAATCCTATGTTGACATGGTTTGCTAATTTATTTCCAATAGTTGATTTATACAAATTTAAATAATCTTTTGGCAATCCATGTTTAAAGAAATATATTTTGAAATTACATCCACTTTCAAAATATTTTATTGTAGTAATTTTACCTTATTTCTAAACAATTGGTATCAAAGCTAACAATCATGCATAAAGAGTGACGTCGTTCTATTAAGTGTTATGGGTTGTGGAAACATAGAGGAGATTTTACATTAAGAGGCTTTATAAATTTGAGTAAAGGATTGTAAACCATGGATTCTTCTTCTTATATGGATATTGAGAGATTCAATGGTGCCATATATGAAATGTAGAAGTTAAAGATGGAATATTCCTTTAAAGGGATATATCAATAATTTCCTTTTTTCACAAGAAAATAATCCATCCATTATGTCCAATGAAGGTTGATAAAAACTAGATAAGAAAGCATAAGGAACTATATGGTTGTATTTTATAGATCATGCCCTCAAGTCAATATTTTAAAGGAGACTATCTATCACATACAAGTTGTTGAAGAAGATAGGTGGTGTATATCAAACCAAAGTCTCACTAATATGTCAGTGGTTATATATTGAAAATCAAATATGGTGATACTATTGCAAACCATTTGAATATTTTTTAATTTAACATACTCTTGTAAATCATGTCAAGTTAAGAGAGAAGGATGACTACATCTTATTACTTTTCTATAAATACCCAATACTTACTAATATCTAATTGTTTTCATTATTGGTAGTGGTGTAGAGGAAAAAATGGACATTATTATTGTTCATCTTCTTTTAGAGGAAATGAGAAGAAAATCTATGAATGGAAACTCAAAAGTTGTTCTACAAGTACGAAGAAGGTCCAAAGAAAAATGAGGTCCTAAAAGTAGTAAGAAGAAAGATAGATACAAGTCAAAAGGGTTTTCTAAAACCAAAAGTAAAAGTGGATCAAAGTACTAGTCAAAATTGCGGCAAAAAGAGGGCATGTGAAAGAAGAAATTAGAAACAAGAACTAAGGTTCATATTTCTCCACAAAAAGATTCCTCAATGATGGTTACAATATACACTTTATTTATTTATTCTAATACTACAAGTAGTGATTCTTAGCTTATTAATCTAAGATGCTCCTACCATATGACTCTTCACAAAAAGATAAAATCTTTCTAAATATACAACTTATAATAGAGGAGAGATTTTCCTTAGAGACAATTGTTGCTCAAAAATTCCCTGTCCCTTCAATTTTGGTCATAGGCTAGTTTGAACTCCATCCCAAGGTCTGCATATTTTACCCTGTCGAGCCTCTGAAATTTTCATGGCCCTGTGTCTTGTTTTTTGGCCTCTGCAATCTCTTTTAGCCCCTTGGAATACAAATTTGAATTTGAAAAAGTAGTCGTTGGACCCAAAAAACCCTAAGGCCTTTCTATTTCACGGTTACCTTTTCAGCCACTTAAGTGTGTCTCTTCTCCATGTGCACCTTTTATTTTAAAGCCTGGTCGCTAGGTCACCAGAATATGGAAGCGGTTATGGTTTTTGTCAGCGACTTGGCGACTGTGTTTACAAAATAGCCTATTTTTGGTGGTTTAGCCCTTAACAACCTGCGACTCGGCGAGCGATCATATTTTATTGGCGGTCTTGGGCAGTTAAGTCAATAGAGATCAATAGTTGGCGCATGATCTGAAGGAATATTCTGAACCCTTCAGATCATGTGACGACCGTTGATCTTTATTCCAATGCAGCATTTCAAGTTGACAGCTGGGTCCACTGCCACATAATTCGAGGTGTTTGATCCTGATTGGTTGGAGGTTATGATGTGGAGTTCTGTCAACGGGCCCAGTGGGCTGTCTTTCCTGTGAGATCTAGTGGTTTTCGTATGATCGCATGGAATATTCCAAGCCCATGCGATCATACGTCGGCTGTATGATCTTCCAAGTTGTCAGCGGTCAGTCAGGTGGGTCCTCAGACTTTGACACGCTTGAATTCTATTGGCTGGCTGGATGATGACTGGAACTTGTCAGTGGGCCCGAAGTCTTTTGGCTGATGTCGCAGGTTAAGGCTCGTGCAGGATCGACGATGGTCGTTATATCGTTGAAGTAAGATGCACGAAGGTTAAGGAGGCAGTATAACGACAACCGTCTAATGAAGATTGATGTCATGGGTCTGTGTTGCCAGGAGGTGTTGACGCACTTGTTTCTCATTGGTTGTCAGGTGAACAGTTGGCATTTTGTCAGTGGGTCTAGGAACCTCAAGTGAGGTGGTCATCAAGGAAGATCTATGGTCATCGCATGATCTTATGGAATCTTCTTACCCCATCAGATCATGCAACCACCGTTCGATGTAGATTCAAGGATTCTTTTGTCAGGTGGGTGCCAGTCGCACAAACGTGGTCGCTTCGCACAAAGGTGGCATTTGACTTTTCAAAGGGGCTCGCAACTATTCTGAGGTTGATCTAAGCTGTTTAATCTATCGGGAATGAGTGATATCGATGGCTACATTTTAATCTTGGTCAACTAGCTGTTACTTTCCAAATTTTTAAATATCTTTCAAGGTTTTCTTGCTGGTTCATTGTGGTTGGTCGATGGCATGGCACGGGTAGCTCAGGGTTGCAATCGGGGCAATGTTGAGAAAGATCTAGTGGCCATCTCCTATGATTTCTCAAGGTACCATGTTGATGTTCTTACACCGAAGAAATAATTAAGAGGTTGGTGCCACCTATGGCCTTCTGTACTTCAAATTGCATACATTCATGACAGGTCCAATTTGCAGAAGGGTAGATAGATCAAGGCGGCTTGTCTGCAGGTGGATGCAGTACAAGGATGGGCACACAAATATGATATCTGGTTGATTAAGATATTTTCAAAGACACATTTATGATTAGAGTTGACAGAATTAGGGTTTTTTATTATTTTATGTCAAATCTATGTAACCCTAGTTAGTTTTTTCTTTTTTGACTCCTACCGATGTGCAAAAGGGAGATGTATATAATGTTTTCGGGGCTTTTTAGAGCTCAGAGTTGGCAATTGTAAAAGAGAAGTTTCTCTTTGAGGAGTTATCCGTGGCATTCTTTCTGCCCTCTGACTTTCTGCAGTTTGTAACTTTCATTGGAACTTTAGATATTGCAAAGGTATTTTGTGACATTCTTTCTGTCCCTATGCCTTCTTGTCTAAATTTTCTCTTATTGAGTTCAGTATAAGCATGTTTTCAGTGATATCTTAGGGTTCCTAATCCCTCTTTCTTTTTGCAATTCTTGTGTATTCCTGTGGATGCTTTGATTTGAATGATCTTGTGGGTATTCTTCAACCCCCTGATAGTCTGTCTCATTCCTATACCTAGTTGCAGAAGTGAATGTTTGTTTGCAGACCCTTCTATGAAGTATTGATGCAAGCCTACTCAGTAAGTTGTGATCTCCTAGACCTAAGTTCATGTAATAACTTCATCCTCCATACTGCAATTCATACCATATTTTCGGTGTATCACCTAGTAGGATAATTTGCTTTTAGTTATTTTCCCTTTCATGCATTCCTTCTATCCCTTTTCCCCTCAAGAATTTATTTTCCTATCAAGAAGCAAATTAAAGTGATTATCCAAGAGGAACTAGCCTAGAACCTGGAGGTCTCATCTTAGTTAGCGTAGGTCCCACAACTTGGAGATGATTCCCATGTTATACTAAGTTATCAAGACCAAGAGAGCTTGAAACAAGGGTGCAAACTTAGTGTATAACAATTCTGGCACACCCGGTGGGACTACAACACTAAAAGTAGTTCTTTTTGAAGATTATGTTATCTCTGATATACTGATTGCATAATACAGACTTTTAGAAGTTTTTTTGTCAAGTATATCTGGCGACTCTACTGATTTCACAGATCCAGGCTAAATTTGTTCAAAGTTTATGAGAAAGATTGAGACTAGAAGCTCAAAGGCTACTAAATTTTTAGAGTTGCCCTTAAAAAGAGGCTACAAAGGTAGATCAACTCAGAGAACATCTCCTGCAAGGAGAGTACAGTCTACACCTCCTCATACTTTAGAAAGGAGACCTTTGCCCTTTCATCTCAGGAGAAGAGGAAGATCTCTAACTAGAGATCTAGAAGAAGATTCAAATCCAACATCCAATACAACTCACACAGTTGCTACCCAGCAAGTTTCAGCTCCTACGATGGCTAGACAGTTTGCTTTTGCACCTTTCAACCAAGGGAGCCCTTTGAACTTTGCTCAACATCATGATGTGCCCTTGGTGGCACTAAAGAGTCTACCTAATTTCACAAATGAAGGACAAACCATAGCTTTTGAGCATATAAGAGATGTGACCACTATCTGCAGCATACACAACATAACTTAAGAAGATGTGGCTACCAAGTTATTAGCGGCCTCTCTCAAAGGTAAGGCTCTTGAATGGTTTAGAACATTGACTGTTGGCTCCATTATTTCATGGGATGAATTAGGAGATGCATTGAGTAAGCATTTTGAAGATAAATCAGGCAACTTGTCATTGGTTGAGTAGTTGACAACCATTAAAAGAGACCCTCAAGAACAAATGACATATTATAACAATAGATTCCTCAAGACATGGAATAGAATTCTAGTCTCGGTAAGGCCATCAGATGACCATGCTTTCTTATATTTCTTGCAAAGTTTGAATGGTCAAATCTCTATCATGATCCAATCTATGGGTGGTACCTCTCTCCCCCAAGCTTTTGACATAGCTACCAGGGCTAAAAATTATTTAATCCAAGTAGGTATGATAGCTAGAAGGTCACCCATGCCCATCTTTCCTAGCCTTCAGCCCATTGCACCTATACCAGTACCCCCATTTACCCCTATTCCCACCATATTAGCACCTCAGGCTAGTACTAGCGGTCAGGAGCTAAAAACAAGTTTCTCTCAAGAGCTACAAGAGATAAAGAATAGCCAACAAACTAGTCAGCAAGAAATGACAAACTTGTTGCAGACTTTAACTAAAGAGGTTACAAATCTAAAGAGGCAAGGGCAAGGAATCAGACCACCCTTTCAGCCACAAAGCCAAGGTCCTAATCAACAATATCAGAATCAAGGATAGCCTTATCAACAAAATAGGCCACCATGCCAAGGGGGTTGTCAAGGACAAAGGAAAAATCTTAATCAAAGACCATTCCAACCATACAACCCTGCACCTCTGAATTTTGTGAATCCAGTTAGGGATATGGTCCCTAGTCAAAATAATATGGCTATGGACAATGAATGGTGTTTCCCTTGTAATCAGCCTCACAATCAAGCTACATGTTCAAATGGATGGATGAACCAAGCACTAATGGTTCAAAATGCCTCACAAGTTCAATCAGAGACTTCTTCCAGTGGATCAGTTCCTCAACAAGAACCACAAGATAATGAGACTGCTCTTTTCAATTGGGAGCAGCAAGACTTCAATGGAGTTATTGGTGAACCTTCCATTGCTGCCAACACAAGGTCAAAAAGAAGAGCTCAAGACATGGAGCGAGCAGATTCTGGTATTAAAGCTACTACATCTGCAGAGATAATGCAGCAAGCTACTCCTTTCACATTCAAAAAGGTTCTTGTCATTACAAGCAAAGAGGGCCAAACTCTTAAAGAAGTAGAGCCCATCATAGTAAAAACACAACAAAGAGTACACGTTGTGACACCTTTCAACATTGTAGACAACATGAAGAAGATGAACATTACCATGTCTATATGGGACTCTTTGGCTATTCCAGGGCAATTTGAGATTTTGAAGAAAGCTATGACTAAAATGACTACTCCTCAGCCTACAAAAGAAGCTACAAAGCCAGTATTGGTCAACATTGATCAAGAAAAGGAGGCTCCAAGTTGCAACTCCAAAGCAAACCCCATGCAAGGTAGGAACTCAAAACCACCCCCCTTTTATGTATCTTTAATTATTGGAAAATCCTTAGTACATAATTGTATGGTAGACAGTGGAGCTACTAGTACTGTAATGCCAAAAAAGGTGGCTGACCAATTAGGACTTAAATATGAACCCCTCCAAAAGAAGGTTACACAACTTGATGGATCCTCAGTTAACACTATAGGTGTGGCTAAAGATACCAGTCTAATCCTTCATGCTAGTCCTAATTTCTCTATCTTACTTGATATATATATCATAGATCTTCCTACTTTGTTTGCCATATGTCTATCAAGGGAGTTTACAGCCAAAATAGGAGGCTACCTATCTTATGACTGGTCCCACATGCTTTTTCACACAAGATATGGTACCAAGGTTACCATAAAATTTGAATCATTGGCAGCACACCATATAGAACCATATGTGTCCAATACCATCAATGTAAACTGCCCTATATTTGATGACAGTGATTTCCCAACTATTAGAGAAGCAAACACTAAGACAGAAAGCATCCCTGATATTTTATTAGATGAACTAGAATCAGAAAAGGTTTTTGAAGCACAAGAAAATATCATTTGGAATGCTGGTTTGGGAAGTTATTTGATACAAGAAAGTGGATCCATAGAACCAAACCTTCTCAAAGAGGACAGTGATTTAGAGGATCATAGCAATCAGATTTGGGAATTGTTTTTTGATGGAGCTAGAAGTAGACATGGTTCTGGTGGTGGTGCTATGCTAGTGTCCCCAAAGGGAGAAAGATATTATACAACTTTCAGATTTAGTTTCTCGTACACTAGAAACAATGCAGAATATGAAAGCCTTGTGAATGGATTGGAATGGGCTAGGAAAAGAGGACTCAAGGCCTTAAAAGTCTATGGTGATAGTGAGTTAGTAGTCAGCCAAGTGAGAGGGATAAGTGCAACCAAAAATGACACCTTGAAAGCATACAAACATAGATTTTGGGATGCAATTGAAGACTTTTGTGCTTTCAATATTGTTGCTATCCCTAGAAAACTAAATCAAAATGTAGATAGATTAGCTACTATTGGGTCTCAATATGACATTCCTAATAGTATTTCTAAGGAAGAGACGCAATAGCATATCAAAGTGATTGTCAGACCTTCTATCCCTGACAATGATACTAATTGGCAAGTGTTTGACAATGATGAACAAATTCTGCAATTCTTGTTTGAAGAAGATGTCTTCTCAGAACATAACCAAGACAAACTATTGCAAAGCTATGGTGACCAAGTGATACAACTTAAGTCTAATAAAATGCCTAGAGGTCTTGTCACCTTAGAGACTATCTTCAACAAGGATGACCAGGTTAAGAAGAATAAAGTTGGCCTGGTAGTTCAACAAGAGCATTGTGTTGAATTAGAATTGGAACCAAGTAAAAGCTTACAATTTGGAAAAGTAAACACTGATTTAGAAAAGTAGGCTTACACCCAATTATTCAGAGAATTCAGTGATGTTTTTGCATGGCAATATGAAGACCTTAAAGGTTTTAACCCAGCCCTTGCTCATAACACTATTGAATTAGAGCCTAATGCCAAACCAATAAGGCAAAAACAAAGGCCTGTTAATCCCAAGCTTGAGCCACTTATGCATAAAGAAGTGTTCAAATTGATAGAAAGTGGTATCATCTACCCCATCAAACATACTAGTTGGGTTTCCAACCTTGTTCCTGTAAGGAAGAAGAATGGGGAGTTGAGGTTATGTGTTGACTTCAGGGATCTTCTTCAGGGATCTTAACAGGGCCTCTTTAAAAGATCGCCATCCATTACCCTCTATGGAACAAATCTTACAATGTGTCTCTGGATCTGAGAGATTTTCATTATTGGATGGCTATTCAGGATACAATCAGATCCTAGTCAATAAAGAGGATCAATACAAGACTGCCTTTACAACCAAGTGGGGAACCATGTCTTACCAAAAGATGCCCTTTGGTTTGTCAAATGCAGGTGCTACTTTTCAAAAGGCAATGGATATGGCCTTTAAAAGCCTCATGTACAAATTTGTACTGTGTAATGCCCAAAAGTTCGGGACAAAACACAACCAACAATTTTTTTTTTAAAAGGTTAAAAGTTCCACGTTAAAGATGCGGGTAAGAGGAGTCAATGATGAGGTCACAAAAGATTCAGGTGATCAACCTCAACAATGTTGTTTTCCCATAGGATGCTAGTTGAAATTTCAATATAAGAAGAATTCGTAAATCATCTTAACGATCAATTTTGTCGATCGTCAATCAATTAATCTTATAGATTATCCAAGAGTAAAAGAAGATTTATTTAATAACATTATTATACATATAGATTAACCAATTTCCCATATATATAAAACAAGTCCAATTTTGATTATTAGAATTAGATTGTCAGTTAATGAAAATATTGAATATTAAATTTAATAATCGTTTACACCAATATTCGTTGCAAAATGAATATATACCAATTCAATTAATAATTACAACATAACAATTGATTAATAAACTTGTTAACTATTCAATAAATTTAAAGAAAAACATTAATTAAAAACATTTCTAAAAAAAATACTAACCAACTACAATCATTAACAAGACTTCAATCCCATAAAATAATAATTAACTAACAACCTAAACTAACTTATCTAAAATACTAACCTACTCACTAAACTAATCATCTTACCAAGTCAACTAGCCTATCTCCCTACTCTTAGCACCCTATCAAATCACAAAGGACAATGGAGGGGTGTGCAATTTAAGAGAGGGAAGGAAATTTAATTCAAGTTTTAATGCCCATCCCCAAGACCTGCGCCCAACTTGCACATGGGGAAGTGGGAGTCATAAAAAGGAAGTGAGATGTGGGTCCCACTCCTTCTCCATAACATGGGAAAGTGCCCAAACAAATTTTAAGTTTAATGCAAGCATGGACATGCCAAAGACCTGCGTGAGTTTATGAAGTCAAAAAAAGTAATGTCATGAAGAAAAAGCTTGATGATGTGTCACCCAAGGACACTTTCTTGACCAATCCAAAGGTTTGCATTTAAAACAAAGATTAGACATCCCTCCACATGCGCCTAGATAAGGGAAAGATTATAATGAAGTATGGGGCGCACTTCAAGGGAGATGAAAAGGGCTGCAATAAGTATCACCTGGGTCCCACTACAAATTCAAACCAAAGCAAGTTGATAAAGTCAAAAAGCAGCGCCTATTAGGACTAAGAAGGGGACATCATAAAGTTTGGGTCTGACCTTTATGTGACTTGCGCCCCAACCAATGCATTAATTAAATGAACAAGACTGCTCTACCATAAACATGCGCCATTTTCCATGACAGAAGGTAAATGCAATAAAGTGATGTTTTAGTATATATTTTAATTGATTTATAAGGTGAGGTGGCAAGGTTTATTATTTTTAATTGACTGTGGTATGGATTTTGTATGGGATTTTTATCCCATACAAAATCCAGAGAGCATTTTGCTCTCTTAAAATCTGGAGAGTGTTATTTTGCTTACACTATTTTTACATCTTCTTGCAAACTATGAGTAGTATATCGTAATCATTTAATTAGTCTCCTTAATGCATAAGGAAGTATATTGTCTTAAGATTGATAGAGTATCAATAAGGGTTAAATATAGTTTGATTGCAAATCAATTGAGATATCAACATATAAATTAATTTGTTCATTCTTTCATAGATGTTTCATTACAATTGATAGGTCTAAAAGAGTGATATGAATCAAATGGAGATTATTTTCAATGATCATGACATTTAAATCATCATATATGAATCTGCAATATTCCTACTTCAACCAAAATATGAAATCTCATTGAAATTGATACAATATCTATTCTATCAATATTGAGAACTCATTTCACAAGAAGGAATGACTTCCTTATCTCAAGAAGTAGAATACATTGGATATGGAAGAAATGATTCATCATTTTCAATATAGTCATCTCCTCAACTAAAATACATATTCTTTGTGATAAAGAAGTATTCACATTTACAACTAATTAATCCCAAACTGGTGTAGATACTCAATGAGAGTTCAAGATGGAATAACAAAACTCATCTTCATTACTAATCTCTTACAACTTCACAATAGCCAAAAGGCATACAAACAACATTACAAAATACAACAAGAAGATGATCTTCAACAAGGATCAACAATACCACATCATAGGATAATTCTACACCAAGAGAGTGGACTTTTTCAAGCATCATCCACATGAGTCTTGACATCCAAACCTGCAAATAAAAAAAAATGGAGAACCATGGGTGCTCACCACCCAACCTAGGTCTCTTATGAGACCACCCCCGAGCTTGGAGAACCAAGGCCAAACGGGTATGCAACAAGATCAACAAGATGCTCACAAACAATTCACACAAATGCACATACAACAAATTACTCCCTTCCAAGGTTACACAAATGAGTCTTACAAGCTCATTGAGAGGGTGGAGGTGGGCTTTTCCAAGGGGAGAATGCCATTACATACAAATTTTCTCACCATGAGTATTCAAATGCCTCTTCAAGGCTACATATCCATGCATATCCAAATGCCTCTTCAAGGCTACATATCCAATATCTCCATACACATACTTTGCTTATCAATATCCACAAAATACAAGAATACAATGGCTTCCATGGTGCCCATACACCATGAACTTATCCCTCTTCTCCAAGAGAAGAGACTCTCACCTCATGGAGAGCCCAACTAACCCCTCCACCCGTAGGCCACTTCTTCCCTTCCCAAAGGGTGAGTAATGCCTCACACCCATAAACAAGAACTCCCTCAATCAAGCAAAAAGAACAAGATCAAACCATGAAATCAAAACCCAAAATCCCTCCATTACAACACATTGTCACAACAAGAACCAAGATTCATATGCATGAGAAAGCAAAATATAAGTTAATCTAAAGAGCAAGTAGAAAGGCTTCCATGAGAAGAGTAACCAACCTCCAAAAGTGTGATGGAAATGGAAATTTGAGAAGAGCTTATCCACTATCCTTCCTCAATCCAAACCCTAATGTCTCCCAATGTGGAGAGTGGGTGAACCCCCACTAAATCTCCTAAGGGCCTCTAAAAAGGCCTCCAAATCTCTACCCACCCACCATCCATTAATGCAAACTTGACTCTATGACCTTGTTGTCTTTCCTTGTCCCCCCATGATAAATGCATGATTGAAAGAAAGGGTGAAGTTGGGTAAAGATCATGACTTATCAAATTTCGAAGTCAAGGGTAAATGGGTCATAAAATAGGTTACCAAGATCACTAGGGAATTATAGACATGCTCAAAACCTTCCTAACCCATAACCCTATCCATTAGATACTTAAATTATGCCAAAAATGACCCTTAGAACCCCTTATTGGTCTCAAGAAGTGACTAGAACAAGGATGCATTAATAAAAGCACATAACAAGTGTCAAATGACACTAACGATTACACATTACATACCCAAGGTCATGTCCTGGATGACAACAAGAAATTAACTAATAACACACCTGCAAAGATCCACATTTACAAGGAGTTCACATTACAACGAGGCTTTTAATCCCATATTGGATTAAGCCTTGGCTTACTCAATTCACATTTGTTTAACCTTGGTTCTCTGATTAATTCCATGGTTCTCTTACCTGCACACTCCTCAATGCAGCATCAATAATTCAAGGAAGAAAAACCAATACGAATAAACATATAAGATATAACATCTTCAATTTAATCAAAATTCAATTGCTTAGTTCAATTTCATAATTCAATTGCATCTCTAATGCTTACTAATCTTGTAATTCAATTGAATTCATGATCATCAATAATCTAACATCATCACAAGGTAATCATCAATTACTCATAACATCAATGCAGCGAAGATGTCTAACATGATATTCATTTGCAACATAGAATTCGATTGCATTCTTACAATCGCTTTCTCATAATTCATGATTCAATGCATATATCTAATCACTTTCATGTAGTGCATAATTTAATTGCATATAATTTTATACACATAAGTTATAATTTCTACTGCGTACTCAAAGTCACATAAAGTACAATGCCCACATATAGATCATAATCCAAATTCAAGCTTGCAAACATATAGAATACATTCATTATTTCAATTCAATTCAATCTACATAATTTGATTGCATAACTTCATAGTACTCCTAATCTCAAAGATTCTCAATTTTCCTTAGCATGATATTTAAGATAAATCGATGGTTCAACATCGGTAAGGGGGTAACCATAACAATTAGGTCCTATAAAATTCTTATCACAAGTATGATTAAATTTCCTAATCTAGGAAAACAAAATGCAGAATAATCCTATTAGTCTAGGATCTAACAAATCCTTGTTCAGGGTTCTAAGAATATCACCAAAATGTCACTATGGTATAACCATATAATACATCATCAAAACATTACTCATCCTCCTCGTAGGAGTTACTAGAATCATCACATCAACTTATTAATTTAATCCAAGATAAACTTAAGACTTAACACATACTAATTTGGCATTTACATCTCGACTTCTTGAAACTAATCCTTTCGACAAAAGTACTCAAAGGAGCCTTAATAGTCTAGCTGGATCTATGATTTGCAGGGTAACATACTGCATCCAAGATTCACTTTCACAATTAATAACCTAGAGATATCACCTCTGTCATTGCGACACTTAGTTGATAGGTCCTGATATGAAGGTACAATATATAGGTCTATTCCGAGGTACAATTCCGTTAGGGATTTACCAATCATCCAGATACTACGACACCCCTTAATCCTCCAACATCAAACTGTCAAGGAAAAGGTGGAAACGGGGTGGACCTTACATACTGGTTTACTTAGATGACATAATTGTCTATTCTAAACATGTAGCAGATCATATCAAACACCTAAGAAAAATCTTTGAAAGATGTAGAGAGTTTGGGATATCTCTTAATCCCAAGAAATGTGTGTTTGCAATTCATGAAGGAAAATTGCTAGGATATATAGTATCCAAGAAAGGAATTACAGTAGACCCAGAAAGAATTGCAGCCATCCTAGAGCTACCATTGCCACATCATAAGAAAAATCTCCAATCTTTCATAGGAAAGATTAATTTTGTTGGGCATTTCTTGCCTAACATTGCAGACTTATTGAAGCCTTTAACAACCATGTTAAAGAAGAGTTCAACTTTCAACTGGACTAAAGAAGGAAAAGCCAATTTCCAGGCTATCAAAGAGGCCTTGACTGAAGACCCTGCTCTATTAAACCCAAATTTCAGTAAAGATTTTATCCTTTATGCTTATGGAGGTCATGATGCTATATCTGCTATGTTGACTCAAGAAAATTCAGAAGGGTTGGAGCAACCTATTGCTTTCTTCAGCAAAGGTTTAGAAGAGTATGAACAAAGATACTCTTTTGTAGAAAAACATGTACTTGCTATGGTGAAGAGCCTTAAAAAGTTCAGATGTTTATTGACCCATAACAAGGTACACTTGAAGGTTACTCATCCAAGTGTCAAGGAATTTTTTCTTTCCAAGGACCTAAATGAGAAAAGAGCTAGTTGGATTACCAAGGTAATAGAATATGACATTGATATCCAAACCACCAAGCTAGTTAGAGGAAGAGGTCTTTGTGAACATTTGGTAGAGGATGAAAGTTCAAAGAAAATAGAGCAAACAGATGCATCTCTAGTTGTGCATGATTCAGAGAACATGCCAAGGCATCAGGTTGGTTGCCTAATATGGTTCATTACTTAAAGATAGAGCTATGTCCTACAGGCCTAGATTCAACAAAAAGAAGATATTATAGGTTACAATCTGTCCCCTTTGTGCTGATAGATGAGGTTCTTTTTAGAAAGGATCACAATGGTGTCCTTTTAAGATGTATTGATTCAGAAAAGATAGCTGATGTCCTATTTGAATTTCATGATGGACCTTCTGGAGGTCACTTTTCTGTTAGGACTACTACTTTTAAAATCATGAGGGCTAGATACTATTGGCCATCTATCTTTAAGGATAGTCATGATTATGTGATAAAATGCATCAAATGTGCTATGTTTGTAGGAAAAGAAAGGCTTGCAGCTCTACCCCTTTAGCTAGTAACAACCATTCATGAGATGGGGCATAGACTTCATTGGCATGATCAATCCTCCATCTAGTGTAGGACACAAGTGGATAATCACTGCGACAGATTATTTCACTACATGGACAGAGGCAGTTGCCTTGAAAGAATCAAATGAGAGTGTTATCTTAAGTTTTTATGATGATATAATTCACAGATTTGGCACTCCAGACTCCATAATATTAGATAATGCATTGGCATTCACAGGCCTTAAAGTCTCAGAATGAGCAATCAAAAATGGAATCTATCTGAATACAAGTTCAAATTACTACCCTCAAGGCAATGGTTTAGCTAAATCAACTAACAAGAACTTGATTAGGATAATCAAGAAGACTCTACAAGATAACCAAAGGGATTAGCATACTAAGTTGAAGTCTGCCTTATGGTTAGACAGGATTACCCCAAAGAAGATCATTGGGAATTCCCCTTATGTGTTGGTATATGGTAGAGAGGCTAAGTTTTCCATTTCAACTAAATTGTTAGCTTTGGACTTGGCTACTCAATATGCCCTATTTAAAGAAGGAGATCCTTTATAAATTAGGTATGCTTAGTTAATGGAGTTAGAAGAACTCAGAGATAAATCCATGAAAGATATGGAGTTCCATCAAGTTCAGACAAAGAAAAGTTTTGACAAAAGAGCCAGAGCCAGAGACTTCAAAGCTGGAGATGTAGTTCTCAAATGAGATGAATTCAAATCAAGGCCTAGCAGACATACAAAGTTTGAGTCCTTTTGGGGTGGACCATTTGTTATTATAGAGTGCAAGGGGCCTAATGCTTTTCATCTATCAACTCTTGAAGGAGATGCATTGCCAATTTCAGTTAATGGTTTCCACTTGAAGCCCTACTTTGAGGTCAACCCTTCCTTGTAGATCTCTGTAAATATGTTTCTTGTTTTTTGTCCCTGCTTTCTAGTTTAGTTTTTCCTATTTTCCAAGAAGTGCTTGTGCACAGTTTTTCTCCTCTGGTTCTAGGTTGGTCTCTTTGTCATGGTTCTATGTCCAAGTGATGACTCCATGCCCAATGGATTGGCATTAAGGCCACTGGTTTCAATGTCTAGCAGGCTGACATCCAGCAGAAATTGCCAAAATGTTGCCCAAAAATTCCCTATCCATTCAATTTTGGTCATAGGCTGGTTTGAACTCCATCCCAAGGTCTGCATATTTTACCCTGTTGAGCCTCTAAAATTTTCATGGCCCTGTGTCTTGTTTTCTAGCCTCTGCAATCTCTTTTAGCCCCCTGGAATACAAGTTTGAATTTGAAAAAGTAGTCGTTGGACCCAAAAAACCCTAAGGCCTTTCTGTTTCATGATTACCTTTTCAGCCACTTAAGTGTGTCTTTTCTCCATGTGTGCCTTTTATTTTAAAGCCCGGTCGCTAGGTCACCAGAATATGGAAGCGGTTATGGTTTTTGTTAGTGACTTGGTGACTGTGTTCGCAGAATAGCCTATTTCTGGTGGTTTAGCCCTTAACAGCCTGGGACTTGGTAAGTGGTCATCTTTTATTGGCGGTCTTGAGTAGTTAAGTCAACAAAGATCAATGGTTGGTGCAT
Organism: Chamaecyparis obtusa; assembly: GCA_027943335.1. Classification (NCBI taxonomy): domain Eukaryota; kingdom Viridiplantae; phylum Streptophyta; class Pinopsida; order Cupressales; family Cupressaceae; genus Chamaecyparis; species Chamaecyparis obtusa. The sequence goes on along the minus strand of BSBK01003612.1, from coordinate 1,539,953 downwards.
GATCTAAAGGAATATTCTGAACCCTTCAGATCATGCGACGACCATTGATCTTTATTCCAATGCAGCGTTTCAAGTTGACAGCTGGGTCCACTGCCATGTAATCTGAGGTGTCTGATCCTAATTGGTCAGAGGTTATGATGTGGAGTTCTGTCAGCAGGCCTAGTGGGCCGTCTTTCCTATGAGATCTAGTGGTTGTCGTATGATCGCATGGAATATTCCAAGCCCATGCGATCATACACCAGTTGTCTGATCTTCCTAGTTTCCAAAGGTTTGTTAGGTGGGTCCTCAAACTCTAACACGCTCGAATTCTATTGGCTGGCTAGATGATGACTGGAACTTGTCAGTGGGCCTGAAGTCTTTTGGCTGATGTGGTAGGTTAAGGCTCGTGTAGGATCAACGATGGTCATTATATCATTGAAGTAAGATGCATGAAGGTTAAGGAGGTGGTATAACGACAACCATCTAATGAAGATTGATGCTATGGGTCTATGTTGCCAAGAGGCGCTGACGCACTTATTTCTCAATGGTTATCAGGTGAACAATTGGCATTTTTTCAGTGGGTCCGGGAACCTCAAGTGAGGTGGTCATCAAGGAAGATCTATGGTCATCGCATCATCTGATGGAATCTTCCGACCCCATCAGATCATGTGACCACCGTTCGATGCAGATTCAAGGATTCTTCTATCAGGTGGGTGCTAGTCGCGCAAATGTGGTCGCTTCTCATTGGTCCCAACCGATGAGGTGGTGTTTGACTTTTCAAAGGGGCTTGCCACTGTTCTGAGGTTGATCTAAGCCATTTGATATGCTGAGAATGAGTGATATCAATGGCTACATTTTAATCTTGGTCAACTGGCTGTTGCTTTTCAAATTTTTAAATATCTTTCGAGGTTTTCTTGCTGGTTCATTGTGATTGGTCAATGGCGTGGTGCGGGTAGCTCAGAGTTAATGATTTCAAGATAGTTGCAATCAGGGGAATGTTGAGAAAGATCTAGTGGCCATCTCCTATGATTTCTCAGGGTACCATGTTGATGTTCTTATGCCAAAGAAATAATTAAGAGGTTGGCACCACCTATGGCCTTCTATACTTCAAATTGCAAACATTCATGACAGGTCCAATTTGCAGAAGGGTAGATAGATCAAGGCAGCTTGTCTGCAGGTGGATGCAGTACAAGGATGGGCTCACATATATTATATCTGGTCAATCAAGATATTTTTAAAGACACATTTATGATCAGAGTTGATAGAATTAGGGTTTCTAATTATTTTATGTCAAATCTATGTAACCCTAGTTAGTTAGTTTTTTTTTACTCCTACCGGTGTGCAAAAGGGAGATGTATATAATGTTTTTGGGGTTTTTTAGAGCTCAGAGTTAGAAATTGTAAAAGAGAATTTTCTCTTTGAGGAGTTATTGGTGGCATTCTTTCTGCCTTCTGACTTTCTGCAATTTGTAACTTTCATTGGAACTTTAGATATTGCAAAGGTATTTTGTGACATTCTTTTTGTCCCAATGCCTTCTTATCTGAATTTTCTCTTATTGAGTTCAATATAAACATGTTTTTAGTGATATCTTAGGGTTCATGATCCCTCTTTCTTTCTTCTTGTGTATTCCTTTGGATGCTTTGATTTGAATGATCTTGTGGGTATTCTTCAACCCCCTGATAGTCTATCTCATTCCTATACCTAGTTGCAGAAGTGAATGTTTGTTTGCAGACCCTTCTATGAAGTATTGATGCAAGCCTATTTAGTAAGTTGTGATCTCCTAGACCTAAGTTCATGCACTGACTTCATCCTCCATACTGCAATTCATACCATATTTTCGGTGTATCACCTAGTAGGATAATTTGCTTTCAGTTATTTTCCCTTTCATGCATTCCTTCTATCCCTTTTCCCCTCAAGAATTTACTTTCTTGTCAAGAAGAAAATTAAGGTGATTATCCAAGAGGAACCAGCCTAGAACCTGGAGGTCTCATCTTAGTTAGTATAGGTCCCACAACCTGGAGATGATTCCCATGTTATACTAAATTATCAAGACCAAGGGAGCTTGAAACAAGGGTGCAAACTTAGTGTATAACAACAATAATACCAATAATATTGTTGATACATGAAAGGTATGTTTTGTTTCAATGGTGGCAGGGTTAGAAACTTTGATCATGTTTTACATATTCCAAGTCTCTTGATAAATTATTAATGTATCTAATGTAAATGGTTCTATTATCATGTGATATTTTACAAGTCTTCTTATAGGTTGGTAAGAGAGAACATGGTGGTAGATAGATGATTTGCAATTGAGACTCTAATTAGGCTAAAGGCATCTATGTTTTATAATTTTTCTAATGTAATTGGCACTAAAAGTACATGTATGTTTTAGCACCTACATTTGGGTCATATAAGTGAAACATGTCTTAAGATCATTGCTAATACAAGGTTAATTGATAATTTTTCTCATTATCCTATTGGTTAAAATGATTTATATAAACATTATGTTTTTGGAAAATAAAATAGATCTTCATTTCTTATTGGAAGTAATAGAGCTAAGAGATTATTAGAAAACATTCATTATGTGTGCATGGTCCAACAAATGTTTGTTAAAGTTAAATGAGATTGTTATTATGTTACTTTTATTGACGATGTGTTTGGATACACCTAGAATTATGTTGTGTTTAAAATATCAAGTTTTCAATAGGTTCATGGAATTTAAAGCATTAGTCAACATGAAAACAAACTAAAAGAAAAGGGTGTTAAAATTTGATATAATGGGAAATATTATTCTAGGTAATTTGATAAATTATATAATCATATGGATACTATATAGTACAATGCTACACCTTATACTCCCAAAAAAATGGGTTAGTTCAAAGGACAAACTAAACTTTTTATAAAAATACCTACAAGTATGTTAAGTGGTTCACAACTAAATTAGTACTTTTGGGTAGATGTTGTAAGTACCATTCGTTATTTGATTAATCAATCTCTATGTTCATATGTTGTTAAAAATCCTTATGCAATGTGAATAGATAAAAATCTTGCAATTTCACATTTAAGGATATTTAGTTGTGAGTCTTATGTTTATGTGATTGAAGAAAAATAATCTAAACTAGATCTAAAATCTTAGAAACACATATTGATTTATTACAAAAAGAAAGTTAAAGGTTATATGATGTGGAATCCTCTAGTATAGAAATAGGTCTTTCAAAAGATGTGATTTTTAAGGAATTTGGAGCTTATTCGAGTGAATAAAAACCAAAAGAAAAAGTGGGAAATAGTCATGAAGGATAAATAGCCATGAGGTGCAAGGATCAAAGGACACATAAAAACATGATGCATGAGCATCCTAGGGTAGTTGGAAATCCTATATGTTAAATTGTTTCTGTGTTACTCGGTTGCATCTTTGACCGAGGGGCTTGATCATTGAAGGGAACTTGATAAACTTTTGGCGCTCGACAGCACCTATACTCAACAATGCTTAGCTTGCTCGATTATTTTACTGGCACTCAGTAGTTTGGCTTACCAACTAGAGTTCTTGGGGATTTGGTTGGCTGACTTGACGTATTTAATGTGGGTAGCTTATGTTGCATTCTCCTAGGTGGATCTAGAGGCTGACATGGAGAATTAATTATTTGTAAGGCTATTTGAGAGCCGACTTGTATTGCATTTAATAATTATTTATTTTAGGAGTCGACTTGGGCTTAGAGTTATTTCTTTCTTCCAGCCAACTTGTGGTTGAAGAAATGTATTTAAGGAAGGTTTGGGGTAGTTGTTTGGAGGCGGGGGAAAAGAAGGAGAAAAAGGTCATAAGATAGTAATTGGATCCTGCGAGATCTTGAAGATCATATTGTTTGTCCGATATTTGTAATAGTAGAGCTAGTGGTTTGCATGCTTGGAGACAAGGAGATTGCTTGGTGGCTTGTGAGCTCAAGTTTAGATCTGTCATAGTATATTTACCAGTTGCTGATGTGTCATAGAGTTGGACTAGCTGAAAGATTGCAAAATTACTGTTGTAATTGATTGTATTTGGTCCTAACCCGGAAGGCCTTACAGATGGGAATGTTGAATGAAAATTCTATTTGTGCATTCTCTTGTTATGTTTCCATTGTATTGTTGTTGCTAGTGTAGATTTGGACTATCTTGTCTAGGATTTTATGTTTTGCACTGCATCAGGTGGTATCAAAGCTTGAAGTTCTTGAGTGTGTAAACAAATCACTGAGTTGAGGTAGTTTGCACTAGGACCTTGGGTTGGTGATTTATTGCCTTGGGTTTTTGAAGATCTTGAAGATGCCTCTGAGAAGATTGGATCCTAGGGCAATTATAGATCTCTCTGATGTTGTGGAAGAAAAGATCTCTGAGAAGGTCAGATTGGATGTTAGATCTGAGATGGAATTGATGAATAATGACATGATTGTTGAGATCATGAGGGATATTGTTGGTATGCTGAGGAATCTTAGTACTGAAGATGGCTATGAGGAAGCTGATGAAGACTTTGAAGTTGCTGGATCTAATGGAGATGATAGAACTGATCGAAGGGATAGATCTGGTGAAGATAGAATTGGTTGGTTGCAATGATTTGGAGCTCGGCTAAGAACTAGTTACTGAATGGAATTTTCTAACTTCTTTGGTACTTTGAGACTTGAGGACTTGATTGATTGGATTGGTGAGTTAGAAGGCTTCTTTGAGCTTGAAGAAATTGAAGATCCTCTTAGAGTGAGGTTGGAACAGACTAAGTTGAAAGCACATGCTGATCTTTGGTGGAAAGAATTGCAAAGAGATAGAGAAGATGAAGGTGAAATGAAGATCAATCAGTGGAGGTTGATGGTGGCAAAATTGAAATCCAAGTTCATACCTGCGGACTATGAACTTGAGTTGTTTAAGAAGTTGCAGAATTTGAAGCAGAAAGATTTGACTATGAAGGACTATACCGAGGAGTTCTATAAGTTGACTATTCGATTTAGACACAGAGAACTCGGTAAGGAAAAGGTAGCTCGGTATGTGAATGGTTTGAGATTCAATATTCAGGATGATCTTGGTATGTTGAAGATTGATTTGGTTGAGGATGTTTATCAGTATGCTCTGAAGGAAGAAAATAAGTTGAAGAGGAGACAACATCATAATTCCCGAGGGAAGGAGAAACAAGATCACTCAATGAAGCATAAACTGACTGCTGAAGATGAACCGAAACATGTTGAACCAAGAAAGAGGATAGGTAAGGTTTCCTGTAAGGGTACTTGTTATAATTATGGTGAAGAAGGGCACCGATCATTTGAATGTTCACATAAGAAGCTTGGTAATAGCAAGAATGTTGTGGTGAATGAGAACATACTAAATGAACCTAAGATAGATTCAGAAAACTTGCTGGTTCGAATAACATTGCTCAGTACTAAGGTAGAACCTTGTTAGAGGAGTAATTTGTTCAAGACTCAGTGCAAGTCAGAAGGTAAAATCTATAATGTGATTGTGGATAGTGGTAGTACCAATAACCTTGTAGCTGAGGAGATGGTTCATAAACTTGGTTTGAAGAGAGTAAGACATCCTTATCCTTATAGGATTGGTTGGTTGCAAGATGTTCATGCTTTGGAAGTAAGGTAGCAATGTCTTGTTAATTTTTAGATTGGCTAGTATAAGGATCAAGTGTTGTGTGATATTGTGGACATGAGTAGTTGTCACATATTGTTCAGTAGACCTTGGCAGTATGATTGCAGGGTTGTGCATGATTGTGTCAAGAATGTGTTTATTTTTGAGAAGTGTGGCATGAAGTTTTCCTTGATGCCTTTGTTGGATACAACACTCGGTAGGAGGAACCTGAGCTTTGGGAGTCGAGTTGAGTTGAAGGATTTTGAAAGGATTGGAGATCAATGTGGAGAAAAAACCTATGGATTTTCGAGGAAAGACTTGAAAAGATAGAGGAGGAAGAAGTGGAAAAATGTGCAAGATGAAGACTTGGAGGACATGTATGTGAAGAAACAATTCAGGGTTTATGTGTTGAACCCTAGAAGATGTTCTTCCAGCCATTGAGAACATCTTTTCACACCCGAGGTGTCTGATGTAGGAGTATCCTAGGGTAGTTGGCAATCATGTATGTTGGAGTGTTTTTGTGTTACTTAGTTGCAGCTTTGACCGAGGGGCTTGGTCATTGAAGGGCTCGGTCGCTGAAGGGAACTCAATAAACTTCTGGCACTCGATAGAACCTGTACTCGGTGATGCTTAGCTTGCTCGATTTTTTTTACTGGTGCTTGGTAGTTTGGCTTACCAACTAGAGTTCTTGGGGATTTGGTTGGCTGACTTGATGTATTTAATGTGGGTAGCTTATGTTGCATTCTCCTAGGTGGATCTAGAGGCTGACATGGAGAATTAATTATTTGTAAGGCTTGTATTTCATTTAATAATTGTTTATTTTAGGAGCCGACTTGGGCTTAGAGTTATTTCTTTCTTCTAGTCGACTTGTGGTTGAAGAAATGTATTTAAGGAAGGTTTGGGGTAGTTGTTTGGAGGCGGGGGAAAAGAAGGAGAAAAAGGTCATAAGACAGTAATTGGATCCTACGAGATCTTGAAGATCAGATTGTTTGTCTGATATTTGTAATAGAAGAGCTAGTGGTTTTCATGCTTGGAGATGAGGAGATTTCGTGGTGGCTTGCAAGCTCAAGTTTATATTTGCCTTAGTATTTCTACCAATTGTTGATGTGTCACAAAGTTGGACTAGCTAAAAGATTGCAAAATTACTATTGTAATTGATTGTATTTGGCCCTAACTCGGAAGGCCTTACAGTCGAGCATGTTGAATGAAAATTCTATTTGTGCATTCTCTTGTTGTGTTTCTATTGTATTGTTATTGCTAGTGTAGATTTGGTCTATCTTGTCTGGGATTTTCCATTTTGCACTGTGTCAAAACATAACCTAGCTTTTGGTGTCAAATTATCTTGGAGAAAGTTTGAAAATCCAAAGGCACTTTGGTCTCAAATTTTGAAGGGGAAATGTTTAGATAGTGATGGTCCCATGTGTATATTTATAGTATCCAATCCCCCCACAAGTATTGCAACAATGGAATTTCATGATGAAATATAAACATGTAATAACAAATCATTTGAATTTGAGGAACAACTACATGGAAATAGCACATCATTTTCACATGAAGCCTATAGTGGATATACAATAATAGTAGATCTTTTAGGTGTCAAAGGAGTAGTACAAATCATAGAGGTAGATTATGGAACATTGCCAAGAGACCACATGTTAGTCATTAACAAAAATGAGGGGCATACTTTTGAATAGAAAACATTCAAAATCCTACCATGTTAATTTAGAACTACCATTAGCAATGGTTCATCCTCAAGAGTTATGATACTACTAATAAGGAGGATGAATTACTATTTAGTGATGTCAGTTTTTAAAAAGCTCATATACATGATTAGTCATGGGGCCTTCACTGAAGGGGTAATACAATACCACATGTGTTCATGATGGGGGGTTTAAAATGGAAAAAAGAGGGGCAATATATTGCCTAAATAGGGGGAAGGGGGGGTTTTTTGGGGTGAGGGGTGGGGGTTTATATAGGAAAATGGGTGTGGTGGGTATTGGACCGGGGTGATAAAAAAGGAGTTTGGGGTACTTATTTTGAAAATAGGAGGATTCTTTAGTATGCCACGAACACATGTGCTATGGTTCAAGTTCACTAAGTGAAGCCCTTGTGTGATTGCCAACAAACATATGTTGGCCAGTCAACTATGAATTTAGAGTATGAAATTCAAATAAAGAATCTCATGTACAAGATTGGCCATTAAACCTCTATATATATATATATATATATATATATATATATATATATATATATATATATATATATATATATATATATATATATATATATATATATATATATATATATATATATATATATATATATATATATATATATATATATATATATATATATATATATATATATATATATATATATTGGGGGTTGAACATGCTTCCCAAAGTAGGGGCTTTGTGACACTATACCATTGAATTCTCACAATTGAAAAACTTATCAATCTTCTTACTTTTCCAATATTGTCCAAGATTACACAAAAAGTCTCTAAGGATCAAAGTATAAAAATTTATACTAGCTATAATTATATAACATATATGGAAGGAATGAAAGGCACACATATTTAAAGGAAAAGCTTCCAACACCAAATTGTTGATAGTTAAAATCAACATAGGTGAGTAGCAAAACATGCAAGTGAGAAAGAAGAGAAATGAAGTTTCTCATGATGGGATACCAACACCCTTTGCACATGGCCTTCATTGAGGATTCCCAACATTTCCATGATAGGAAAAATGGAAATAATAAATACAAACATGCCAAATGACAATTACTACCAAGTAAAAATTGAAATACAACTTTGATGATGCATCTCATGAAGACCCATGAAAATATTTAAAGGAAAAGATTCCAATACTAAATTTTTCATAGAAAAAATCAAAATCAACATATGTGAGCATTGAAAACTACAAGTAATGAAGAAGAAAAGTGAAGTTTCTCAGGATGGGATAACAACATCCTTTCTACATGGACTTAATTGAGGGTTCCCAACCATTCCCTTAATAGCCAAAATGGAAACAATAAATATAAATAGGCCAAATGACAGTTACTACTAAGAAAATTTTTGAAACTCAACTTTGATGGTGCATCTCACAAAATCCTAGGCACATCTAGTGTTGGACTCATTATTTGTAATGACATAAGAAAATTGTGTTGGGATAATCCAGTTAAAATTGCAAAAGGATGGAAATAATGTATTATAATTTGAAGTACTACTCAAAGGCTTAAAATTGTTCATCAAGAAAGACATCATACCTTTTTATATTTAAAGTGACTCCTTGATCACCATGCACAAAATTATCACCAAAAGAATCCCAAACTGGAGGTTGGCTATGAATGCAGATCATATATTCATTCTTCTTGGGAAGATAGGAGATTATTAGATGATTCATGTATATAGAGATTCAAATCAAGTTGTTTACTACCTTTCTAATAAGGTGATTTATCAGGGATAAAATTCTAAAATTTCACAAGAACTTGAGGACTCAAATGAGCTAGACAAAATCCTAAGGACAAATCTAGTGCAATAAATTGATGAAGGAAATGAATGAGTAACATGAAACTACTATTTGCATGGGATGGTAAATCCATTCATGTAGTTATGCCCTAATCTTAAAGACACCATGTAAGATGTGAGAAAATATATGGAGGACAATATGCTCTAAAGGGAGGAAGGACAATACTGTCTAGGATTTGCGTGCATATAAATTTGGAAAATAAAACAAATAAACATGTGTGCCAAGTAGAGCATACATTGCGACCATGGAAAGTAGATTTATTTTGTTGAAGGCAAAATTCCTATTGATTAAAGGATACATCTACAACTATAGTCGATGAAGCTTCATATAGCAACTAAAATATATTTTCATGTTGAAGGTGGAAAATGAGGAGGCTATTATGTACAATATTATGGAAGAGAAACATTTACATCAAGCTCATATCTACAATGCAAAAAATCTAGAGAGATTCACATATAACATAGTAAGGACAATCAAGTAAGAGTGTAGGGTAAATGCACCAAGATGCTGGTCAAAAAGTGGCCACATAGTGAAAAAAACATAAATTTTCACCAGACCCATGCGTGTTATTTAAAATTTGAAATCACTTGGCTTGGGAAAAATGAACCTAATTTCCTACAAAAAAAAAATAGTTCTTCATAACCTATACAAGTTATGAAGAAATATTTATTTTTTCATGTCCATAGTTTTATAGAAACTATATGCATTTTTCTTATGTAAAAATATTGCTTCTCCGGAGAGAGAGAGAGAGAGAGAGAGAGAGAACTCAAAAAGGAGGATAATTAGGGTTCACAATAGATAGAGATGGTGATGAGGAAGATGAGAGAGAAAGGGAACAAAGACACACACACACACACACACATATTATATTTGTAAGTATATACATATGTGTAGTGTATGATAAGTTTACAAGCATATATTTCTTATTTCTTCATAACTAGTTCTCGATAAATTGTATGGGTTATGAAGAATTAGGAAAGCTACTTTTTATCTTACAAAACCTGATTGGGTTTTTTAGTACCTAAGAACCCATATGCATTATGGTTAGGTAAGAGGGTTGGACAATGACCCTAAGCCTTGGAAGCCCTTTTTCCCTCCATTTCTCTCTCTTTACACGTCTTTTGTTCTTCCTAGATGATTTATTAACTTCCTCGTCATTAGGTTTACACGTTATCAAGTGGGTATCTGTAAAATTACCATCATCATCTCACACGCATTCTCATATTTCTAACCATATAATTTTTTTCTATTTTTGGACAACAGTAGCATAGTAAAGTTTAATTTTCTTTACCAGTGGCTTCGTAGTTCTTAGAGACATATGTCTACCATTTTCTTAATAACTTTTGATCTACTCAACCAAATTCAAAACAAATTAAATATAATTGTACTACACTTGATTCTATACACTTTTTTTAAAAATAAAATTGCATTTTCAATTATTTTAATGCAAGTTATGCCTAGCGCACGAACATACACCTAATTTTCAAGATGTGGCCACTTCAAAAAATCATTAAAAAAAAAACTCAACGAAAAATTACAAAAAAAATACACAACTTATATCGCTCACTCTCACCTATCAATCTACCAAAGGGTTTTGCAAAATACTAAATCTAACTACATCTTTTGTGAAGCGCACGGAATAAACTATGTTATGTTTATTTGAAAAAAATCAGGAATAATTTTTCATGCAAAATGAGTTTGACCCTCTTAATATTATCCATTTTTTTTAAACTTTAATATTTTAGAAACTAGATTCAGAGTACTACAATTCTTATTCTTTGCACAACTCCTAGCTAGAGAAACTCAAATTTAAAGTTGTTTTTTTAAATATAGTTTGCCTCAAAAGAGGGGTTAACATAACACATAAGCAAGCACAGACATTTTAGGTGAAAGGGTTTAACCCAAAATATTTTTTGCTTGAAATCTTACACAAAAAAATGACCCCAGTTTAAATTTTTCAAATGGAAAAAATAATTTTATGGTTTTGAGCAAAAGGAATTTACTCAAAACTCTACTTCCATGTGTATGGCACATAGTTTTGGGGAAAAAATATTTTGCTAGTGGCCTATTTCACATGGCTTCTTACTCTTCAAGCGTTGCCTCATAAGCTCCATAATTTTGATTTTGATATTTTCTCTATTTGCAAGAAATTTAAGACTATCAAGCATATTTTCTTTGACTTTTTCTATGCTAAAGAGATATTTGTATATTTTTTGGTAATGGGATGGTTAACTAGAATATTAGCAATTATGAAAACTAGCTGGAAATTCTAACTAGTTATGTCTATTAGAAAGTAAAAATCCCCAAGATAACTGAGAGGGGGGGGGGGGTGAATCAGTTATCTGATAATTTAACCATTCAACTATTTTAAATAATATAATTAATGTACTAATCAACCATAGAAAGATAACTGTACACAATTGCACAATAACACAAGATATGTTGACTAGGGAACCTCTTGAAAAGAGTAAACCCCGGTGGGAATGATGCCCACAAAATGATGCACTAATATGAAAGTTCCTTGTTAGAGGATGGACCTTGTTAGGAGTCTTATGAAATACATTCAGTACATATAAATCCTTGTTAGGAGATTTTGAATCCCTGTTAAAAGATTCTAACCCGGTTAAGAGTTTATGGAAGACAGAAGGACCCACTGCCCAAACAGCTTCAAGGCAAGATCTTTGAACTCACTGTCCAAAAGATCTTAGAATTATTCAACAGAATAATATGAAATATATTACCTCCTTCACACTGTGCCAAAACCGCACTCTTTTCTACACAAGATCACAATTCCAGATCTCTGTACTCACAAGTCTTCCTTCATCACTGAATTAGCTCTTTTCTTCACTTCATGCATATATTCGCATCTCAACCTTCACATTACATATATTGTAACAAGGAAAACATTCCTTCTTATATACCAAACTCAAATAATTACAAATGAGTCGGTCCTTAATTACAAAATAATAAATTCTACATACTACACACAAAATTTCACATAAAATTATCGGCTTCCAGATACTATAAATTTCTCCAAACATATCTTTGAATTTTTCACTATGAACCACATCATCATTAATGAGTCTCCAATATCCCTTTAACTGCACAAAATCAGATTCCATCCCAGCTAAGAGATATCCTCTGATTTCTGAAAATCGCTTCACAGAAACACTGTCTAAACACTGCTTTCACCAAAATGCTCATAACTCTCATGAATGAATGAATTTCTTTTTGTGATATTAACCATAGGTTAATAACATACCAAAGAACATACCATCAACTACGCAAAATCTAATCTATAATAAAACATGTGTGCAAAACAAAACTGTACCTACTTTCTTGCTGATATCTAGAATATCACTGTGTTGACATCAATGACAATCCAAGTCATGAATGCAAAAACAACTGCTACAGAATGACTGCCAAAATACTTTGCATTCATTCCTAACAATGTCAATAATATTGGCAAGATTCATAACATTTTTTGGTTGGCTCTTTCTACTAAATTAATGTGGTTTATTTGGAATACAAGGAATTGTGAGAAATAATAATATAGTTAGAGGGATGCTTTGTGAGTCTAATAAATGACTCACATATTTTATAGTTGTCTTGTAGGTCATTGTTGTATACACCCTAAAATGGTCACCTAGACTTTGGGCCCCCATTCAGCAATTTATCAAATTCTTGAATCAATGTTTTCAAAAATCAACATTTTATCAATTATATCAATTTCATTGATCAAATCCTATTTTATCATTTTTTATTATTCCTTGGGCTAACCATTGTATCCTAAGTCTTTATTTATTTAAAAGGAATATTTCCTCCCCTTTTAATAAATAAAAAGCCCCCACTTTTCCCCTTATCCTAAGTTGCACAAATAAAGCATTATTCTTATTTTATAAAAAGAAGAAAAGCACTTTTTGTCTTATATGGACACAAAAGTGAACTCTTATTTTCCCATTGGAGGATATTTGTGCACATGGATTGCTCCTCTTTGATGCTCCACCATTGATTAAGTCTTTTGCCTCTTAATCTCCATGGTCCATTCCTTTTCATTTCCTATAAAAGGAGAGCTCTCTTCCTCATTTGGATAGATATCCATCTCTTTTATGCTAATGTTATGCTGTAGGTTTTCTAGGTCATTTGGAGCTCTTTGAAGACATCCTTGCATCCAAGCTTTGAAGACATTGTTGTTGCATCTCATTTAGTTTGTTTTCATAGTTGCATAATCATAACATTCTTAGTATAGATTTCCTTTATGCAATAGATTAGTCTCACATAGTTTAATTAGGAGGGATTGTAAGACTTGTACTTTCCTTTCATAGATTAGATTTCTTTTCAAGCATTGCATTGTTATCATCTAGCTTAGCTTGCATCTTCATTCTTAGTTTACTTGCATTGCATTTTCATTTTATTCTTGGAGATATTAGCACTCTTGCCCTTGTCTTCACTTGAATCTCTCATTGTGTGGTTGACTAGCAAGGTCATTAAGCCTATTAGCTCTAGCTAAGAGAAATTTTACAATCTTGCAACTCCATACATAGAGAGCTATGGATCAATTTGTGAGAGATTATTCTTGAGTTTCCTTGCATGTAATGATTGATAGAAGTGTGGTCACTTTTTCACCATACATTTTTGGCACCCACCATGGGGAAGAGTAGATTAGCTTTGTCCTTTAGATTTTGCATTTCTGTCATATTTTCGGTGATTTTTGGACATTATTCGTAGTCTCTAGGTTTTCTATCTTAGTGTATCATGTAGTAATTCCAGGAATATCGCGTGATAGTTCTTTGTATACATGAGCGATACTTCACCTGTCAGAAGTATCGCCTGCCTATTTCAAGAACTGTCGCCTAGTCTCGGATGAAGTATCACCTGGGTATAGAGAAGAGTATCACTCAAACTAATATTATCACCCCAGTACACTAAGAAGTGTCGCATGATAATTCTGGTGTCTGCAGTCTATTTTTGTACCCGGCAATGAGCCTTTTTAAAGTTTTTTTGGCCGAATCTTGATTTAGTTATCTTGTTGTTTCTATTTCCTGCACTTAGACATAATTAATTTGCATAGTTGTACTCAATTTCTTGCACCTTCATTTGGATTTTGGATTTAAAAATAACTTCTCATGTGTTTGGCTTGAATGTTTACTTGCTTTCATAGGCACATCTCTTTTATGCTCTTAATGGTGAATGAAAGAACATAGATTTGTTTTTACAAGTTTGTGTAAGTGAATGCTTCTTGGTTTCCAATATCAAATATCTCATTGAGTGATTGGGGGCATGGATTCATTCCTTGTTTACATAGGGAGTTAAATGCACCACTTTCTGGACTCACTCTATGTTTGCTTGGAAAGTTAAATATTCCATTGATTCAACCCTTTTTCATTTGTGAGTAGTATTGATAAGCAACTTTAGAGTACTTTTGATTGATCTTGTTGGCTACATTGGGTTGTTGGACTTGCTTATTTCTAATCGCCCCTCATTTCTGCCCTTTGGATGCAAGGTCGGCATTCATACATAGGGGAGGGGTCTACTTGAAAAGAGCGTTAAGTGTTCCACAAAGTTTCCCCCTTTTTATGCTTTCTTGATCTCATTAGTTTTCTAAAGTGTGGACTCACCTTGAGTTTTGTGTGAGGAGTTAAATGTTCCACTTTTTTGGACTCACTTCACACTCACTTGAAGAGTACTTTTGATTGATCTTGTTGGCTACATTGGGTTTTTGGACTCACTTATTTCTAATCGCCCCTCATTTCTGCCCTTTGGATGCAAGGTCAGGATTCATACATAGGGGAGGGGTCTACTTGAAAAGAGCGTTAAGTGTTTCACAAAGTTCTCCCTTTTATGCTTTCTTGATCTCATTAGTTTTCTAAGGTGTTGACTTGCTTTGAGTTTGTGTGAAGAGTTAAATGTTCCACTTTTTGGACTCACTTCACATTTACTTGGCGAGTTAAGTGTTCCACCTTTAGTGCTTTAAATACTTTTGATAGTGGATTGCTTAGAGCTAATTGGATTTTGGATTGTTCTAACCTTGTTGGCCTAACAATTTGTGGTTGTAGGTGCATTTTCTTGAAATATTTTGCTAAAAGAATGCATGTCAAAGCTTTAAATGCACAAGGGCTACTAGCGGTTTTTGTAGGGCTGCCCAAAGCATAAAAACCCAAATCAAGTGCTTGTTTAATTACTTTCTTTATTGAGTGTGGCATATACTAGTTGTTTCATTTCATAGGCACTTAATATCTTGTTGTAGGAATTCTTGGGTGGTAGGAGAAGTATGCTTTTCACCCTTGT
This sequence comes from Chamaecyparis obtusa, assembly GCA_027943335.1. Classification (NCBI taxonomy): domain Eukaryota; kingdom Viridiplantae; phylum Streptophyta; class Pinopsida; order Cupressales; family Cupressaceae; genus Chamaecyparis; species Chamaecyparis obtusa. The sequence goes on along the minus strand of BSBK01003612.1, from coordinate 1,524,570 downwards.
GGTGAACCAGAAAATCTTGACCCATCTTTGGATTTTGAAAGAAAGAGGGTAATTGAACCTTTGCTTGGTGTGTTTGGGAGAAGGCTTTGAGATAAAAGAGTATGTTCTTCACCCTTGTGGTGAAACAAAATCCTTGAACCTCATAAGTTGATCTTTTTTTGTTTAGATTGTTAGAATCCTTTAGTGAGCCTGCTCTTGAACAATCAAGAGGAACGACCCAAGTGGGGACAAGCTTATTGCTGGCTATTCTGACCCACTATAAACTCAAGGCTATCAAAGACACAAAACCTTGGTAGATGTAGTGCTTGTCTTCGCTTGATGTGAGTACTTGTGGGATTGTGACCATGAGGAAAGTATTGAGCAAGAATGCTTAAGGTACTCTTGAGGCCGCGAGGTCCCAGTCCTTTATGAGGAGCAAGAGGGGTACTATGAATGGAAGCCCTTATTAAGAACCATAGATAGATGCCACCCTATTTTTCCGCTTAGCTTCTTGGTGCAAGGATTGATCCAAGTGGAATAACCCAGATCACCCCAAGATTACTCACCATATGTGTTCCTTTGGTTGTGTCTTTGGCACTTCCATGACAAAGCCAATATCTATTATGGGAAACCACTTTGTATGAGGCAAGGGAGTATCAAGTGTGGGCCAAGTTGTTAAGTATTGAGCCTTGACTTTATAGGATAGATTTTTCTTGAAGTGTCTTCAATTGTGTAATACCAGTGTTAACATTCTTGAACATCCAAACAATCGGTAATATTCCTAGGGTGCTTTTCTATTTTGATATCACAAGTGTTTGTCTTGGCAAGGTTGTTTTTGCCCTTGTTTCAAGTGTTTTAAGACATGTTTGATCCCTTACTGTTTGCAAACCTATCAAATTTCTATTGATATTGTGATTGAGATTGAAAACATCAACCTTCAAACTGAAAATTTTGATCAAACAGACCTGAAAATGCACATTTCACACAATTCTGGTAAAGTGTCGTGCAAACTAGCAACAGTATCGCCTGCTTTGAGAAGAAATATCGTGCGATAGTTCATTTCCTCTAGTTTATCGCCCGACCTTCCTAGAGTCTATCGCCTGGTTATTATGAGATCTATCACCTGATGAAAGGAGAAATATCACCTCAGTGAGAAGTATCACCTGGTTAGCCTGGAAAGTGTCACCTGAGAATTTTTTGCTATATACCTAGTTTCAATCATTTCGCAGTTGCTTTTAGTTGGCTAGGTCTTTAGGAAGGTAACTTATCTTGCCGCTGGTAGCTTGTCTTTACTTTGATTTTTTGTTTTAGCCCTCTAGGGATAGTATCATTTGATTTACAAAGTCACCTTGCGAAGAATTGTCAAGTTAGAGGATTATTCCTGTTGAGAAAGTATATCTCTAGAGTTGTTAGTAACATTCTTGGAGAATTCTAGTACTCTTTTTATCCAAATCATTTCCATTCATATTCAATTTTAATTATACAATTTGGCTAAGTCTATCCTCCTGGTTCAAACATGCAAGGATATTGATCCTTTGATTTAAGCACCTCTTTGACATTTTTGGTAATGCCATTTGCAATTTCTCTCTTTCCATCTCTTTTTGGACGTTAGAGAACCTTAATTATCCTAGTTTGGTGATTGACACTTTGAGAGATCGTCTTATCTTCAAGAATCATTTTATTTCATGTCAGTTACAACAAGGTACCAAGTGAATCAAGGAAAATGACCCCCAGTTGTCTTTAATCAGTTACCCTTAGTTAAGTCTCATCAATAGCGAAAGGGAAAATAACCTATTTTTTATCGATCCCCTAAGAGTGAGTCTGAGGTTAGTTTTGACCCAAAGAGTAATCCTAACAGATTGAGTACCTCTTTAGCACCTTTTTCATCAAATATGGACATGAGTTATACCTTCACTAGACAACAAAGAGAAGCAATGAATCAAACTCTTAATGACATGTTCCAATGACATAGGGGTAACACGCTGTCTACTGGGTCTTCTTCTGATAGTCCACTAGGATCACCTCTAATCAACACAAGGTATCTAGATGCTCATCAATGAGTTGAAAGACATCATAGGAAAGCTCACTCAGATGCACGGTCATAACATGAAGACCAAAACAATGAATCTAGTGATGCTCATATCAATGCGGCTAATGTACCCAGACATTCAAGACAACCTTCTCCACTTAGAGACACCTCATGATATAGAAGTGATAGGTTGAAGTGCATTGAGAGAGAAAAGAAAGCTTTCTTGGATGAACAAGTTGCTAAGGAAGAAAGGTTCAAACAAGTGGAGGATGAGGAACAAGCTTTGCTAGACATAAGGAGAAGAGCCACACAAGAAGAGCAAGATAGGCTCCTAGCGCAACAACTCCATAATCAATTCAATAATAGGGGTACCAACAGTGGAACCAACTCTCCACCATCTACTCCCTCACCAAGTCCAAGAAGAAGGTCAAGGACCCCATCAAGATCACCTAGTCCTAGAGGAAGAAGGACTTCTCGATATAACCATCATAGGAGACAATCACCTCCTAGATATTCAAGGAAACCCTCCCAATAAGCTCATCATGGCTCACAACATGGAGGAAGTAATGCTAACTTTGACACTATTGATTTCATGACAATGCAACAAGAACCATCCTTCCGACAATATGTGGAGAAGTATGTGGAGCAAAATAAGGATTAGTTCTTAGAAAGTTTAATCAATAGGGGTGCAAAAGTCCCATACAACTTTGATGTGGACCAAAAGATTAAGAAGCAAAACCCTTCAACTGATGAGGTGATTAAGCAGATGCAAAAGACAATGGAAAAAATGATGGCTCCTAAGAGTTCCTTCAACTTGGATTCTATATGTCCTAATCCCATTGACAAAAGTGTGGTTATGGTAGATTTTCCTAGAAAGGTTGAAATCCCCACATATGACAAATATGATGGTAGTGGTGACCCCCATGACCATGTATGACAGTTCTATATCATGAGCTTTGAATTTCATCACGAGGATTCCTACCTTATGACATTATTTCCAAGGAGCCTTAAAGGCCAAGCTATGGAGTGGTTTACTAACATTACCCCTCCTATTAAAACATTCAAAGAACTTGTCCAAAGGTTCGTGCAACATTTTACATATAATTTATCAAGGTCAGTCACCATGCTTGATTTGTGTAAATTAAAATAGAATCAAGGGGAACCCTTTGTGACATTTTTACAAAGGTGGAGACGCTTATGCTCCAAGTATTCTAGGACCATCCCTGAGGAAGAAAGGATTGATATAATTGTGAGCAATCTAGTGCCAGAATTAAGATATGAAGTTAGAAAAATGGTCTTTAATTCTTTCGACACTATGATAGAAACTACATGTCACATCGAGGATGTTCTAAAAGAACAAGGTATTTTGGCCAAACAAAGTAACAACACCAATGGCCAAAACAATAACAACAACAATAAGGACAAAAATAACTCATATTGGAACAAAAATAAGCATGTAGTCAATGATGGAGTTGTTGACTCTCCACAACCTAAGGAACAAGGAGTTCTTAATTTATCTAACACAGTTCAAGCTATGTAGCTACAAACATCCTTAGATCAACAAGAGCACAAGCCCAAGTATCAAAATAAACCTAAGTCAGGAAAGAGGCAATTCACTAAGCTTGGAGACTCTTATGTAGACATTTTTAAGACCTTGATTACCCATAATTTGGCACAACCTCAGGATCCTACACAGTTTCGCATACCAGATCCTAAACCTTATTAGTGGGATGAGAAAGCTTACTGTGTATACCACAATGGGATTGGACATGACATTGAAGGTTGTTTTAAACTCAAACATCTTGTTCAAGACCTTATTGAGGATGGGAAATTACAAGTTGATGGGTTGACCACAAACGTAGACCACAAGGCCTTTAAGGAGCCCTTGCCTAAGCATGAGAAGGGGGAGACCTCTCAAAACAAGAATGGCAAGGCCACAATCAATTATACCTATACAGCTACATAAAATATCATTAATATGCTTGAGGTTGTGGACAATGATGTCAACATGATGAGAGGGAATGATCCCTATGACTATGATGTAAGCTCACCTCCAATATTTGATGGACCTATTGTTGTGCTTAGAGGTCCTCAATCTTGAAGGCCATCTCAGCCTCTCAATGTTGTTACTAGGAGTCAGTCCCAAGGTCTTATTATCATTAGAGGTCCTAATTCTAGCAAATCTAAGCAACTAGTGTCCAAAAGTGTTCCTCCCAAATCTGCAGTTGGTCCTGATATAAGTTACAACCTTGTTGATCAGTTACAACGAATGCTAGTGCAGATTTCTATTTTTGAGCTTTTAGAATTGTCTCCTAGACACAAGTGTGTCCTTGAGGATGCTTTGCATGCAACAAATGTCCCTAATAATATAGATGTCGACCAATTCTAGAACATGGTCAACCACCTTGCTATCCCACATTACCTTACATTTTCTGAAGAAGACAACAAAGCCTTGAGCCATCAGCACAATCTTGCCCTTCACATTGAGGTCATGATCCATAAAACCCGTGTTAGGCGTGTGTTGATAGATGGGGGTGCTGGGCTTAATATTTGTTCTTTAAGTCTTTTGAAAAACCTGGGTTACTTAGAGCATGCCATTGATACCAGGAAGAAAATTACTATCAAAGCCTATGATGAGGCTGAGAGAAGTTCTAAGGGGTTAGCTGTTCTTCCAGTCAAAATTGGTCCTATTGAAAAGGACATTTTCTTTCAAATCATCGATGCTAGTCCTCTAGCATACAACATCCTACTAGGTATACCATGGATTCATGACATGTAGGCAATACCATCTACCTATCACCAATGTGTCAAGTTTCCATATAATGGCATAGAAGTCTGCATACCAGGAGATAGTACCTTATCTATTAATACCATTTCAGCAAGGGCCCATGTTCCCTTAAATAGAGAAGCAAACAATTTTGGAGTATCTCTTGAGCAATGTAAGGATAAATTCAAGTCCATAGACCTTGGTATGGGAAGATATCAAATTGACTCTTTTACAAAATTACCAATTTCACCTAGGTCCTATGGTAAACCGTCATAAGAGATGCGTCCCTCATCCTCAGCCATGACTCTGTTCGATACTTTTGTAGAGTCTTCAATACCTATTCAGGATGAGAAAGAAGAGGTGGTTGTTAGAGATTGGATATACAAAGAAGAAAAGTACCTACATAATGAAAAATTTTCTCCATCTCCTAAGACTTATGGGAGAGGATACACATTGGTCACCAACATGGGCTACCCAGGTCATGGTCCTCTCAGTCACAGGCTAGATGCCAGGGTTGAACCACTCAACCATGCTCTTTTTGGTTGTAGGAATAAGTCAACAGTTGGCTTGGGGTTTGAAAATGGAAAGAACAAAAGTGGTCCTATCCTAGCTGCGACGGATAATGACAGTGACTCAAATTATACACCTAATCTCCAAAACCAACAAGACATGATTGATGATTGGGTGCCTTCCACCAATATCCTTTGGGGAGATTCAAATGATTCAACAATTGAAAATACAGACACCAAAGAAGGTGATACCCTTCACAATCTCGAAGCTTCTACATCAAGGCATCCCAAGCCTTCTTGGTGTAAACATCCTAGCAGGGATTCAGAAATAGATTCGCATGAATTTGAGTGGAACTCTCTTTCAGATGGAACAGTTGATTTGGACATGGATGTTGTCCACACCTATAGTACTCAACCTGATGTGACCAATGAACCTAGTGTAGGACTAGAGAATTGGACTCCTCGAATTGCCTTAGTGGACGATGCTTTGTCTAGTAGGACAAGCCCTAATTCAGGTATCTTAGAGGGAGATTTGATAGATCCTAACTATGTGATCACCAAAGATAATGCCTTTCATATCAATAATGTTGAACCAATCATTGAACTGCCCCTTGTCAACCATCATTTGATTGATTGGTCACAACTTTGTCAAGAGCCTCAACTCCTTACTTTTCACAATGACTACGAAATAGCTTGTTACCTGAATGCTCTTGAACCTGTAGTCTCTTCCACTAGTGAACCTACAACAAGTATGACAAAGCCAGATATTAAATACCTTAGTCAAAAAATAAAAGAAAAGAAAAACAAGAGAAATGGTTCTGATGGCGAAAACCACTTTGTGGCAGTGTTAGAACCCAAAAAAGTAAAAACAAATGACGTATCCGAAGGTGAAAACCTCTTTGAGGCACCTAAGGATGGGGTACTTAATAACCTACCAAGTTATTTCCAAGACAGGTCATCAGTTCTTATTGAGCCTACACAAACAGTAAATTTGAATATGAAAGATGCTCCACAAGTGATTCATCTAGCTCAGTCTCTATCAGTGCAAGAAAAAGAGGCATACACAAAGTTCTTACAAAAGAAGAAAATCAATTTTGCTTGGACATATTCAGACATGCCAGGGCTTGACACTAATCTCATTATGCATCACTTGTCCATAGCTCTAGGAATTAAACCAATAAAATAGAAGTTGAGGAAAATGCATCCTCACATAGCTCTCCTTGTTAAGGATGAATTAGAAAAGCTCTTAGGGGTAGGATTTATTAGAGCTATTGACTATGCCGAGTGGATCTCAAATATTGTTCTAGTTTCAAAGCATGATGGGTCCATTCGTGTATGCACAAACTTCAGAGATCTTAACAAAGCTTGCCCAAAGGATGACTTTCCACTCCCTAACATAGACATGATAGTGGATATGACTACAGGCTATGAGATATACTCTTTAATGGATGGTTTTGCTGGTTATAACCAAATAAAAATAGCTCCTGAGGATCAAGAAAAAATAGCCTTCACATGTGCATGGGGAACCTACTATTGGAACGTCATGCCATTTGGCTTAAAAAATGCAAGAGCCACATACCAAAGAGCTATGACCACAATATTCCATGATATGATGCATAAAAACATGGAGGATTATGTGGATGATACCTTGGCCAAGTCTAAGCAAAGGGATACACACCTAGAAGATTTGGAAGTAATTCTAGATCGAATGGAATAGTTTCAGTTAAGATTGAATCTGAAAAAGTGTGCCTTTGGGGTTACCTCAGGTAAACTTCTAGGATTTATAATTTCAGCCAAAGGAATAGAGGTGGATCCCGAAAAGGTTCAAGCTATACTAGATATACCTCCTCCTAAGAACATTAGTCAGATGAGAAGTCTTCAAGGACAACTCCAATCCATACGGAGGTTTATTTCACAGCTTGCAGATAGAGCACAACCATTCAACAAGACATTGCATAAGGGAGCCACATGTGATTGGAATGAGGATTACCAAAAGGGCCTAGATAAAATAAAACAACACTTGGTGAATCCTCCAATTTTGATGCCTCCTATCCCAAGAAAACCATTGATTTTGTACATCTCAATGATAGAATCTTCCTTGGGGGCATTATTGGCTCAACTTGATGATATGGGGAAGGAAAGAGCCATCTACTACATTAGTCATACTCTAGTATCTTATGAGATCAATTATAATAGTATTGAAAAGTCTTGCCTAGCGGTAGTGTTTGCTTCCCAAAATTTGTGACCCTATGCCCATACTATACATCTTGTTGCAAAAATTGATCCTCTTAAGTATTTGCTTAGTAAGGCTGCCCTCATGGGTAGACTTGGTAAATGGATGATGATTTTTTTAGAATTTGACATAGAGTATGTTGAGCGTAAGGCTATAAAAGGACAAGCCATTGCAAACCAATTGGCTGATTTTCCAATCTGGGACAAAGCACCAATGAAAGTTGAGTTTCCAGATGAGCACATAATGTACATGACTACAAGAACATGGAAGATGTTCTTTGATGGTTCAAATATGCAAAATGGATCAGGAGCTGGAGTGTTGTTTGTTTCCCCTCATGGGTGTACTATTCCCAAGTCCTATAAATTATTGTTCCCATGCACAAACAACATTGTTGAATATGAGGCCTTAACCAATGGATTGAAGATGGCCATAGAATGGGGAATTACAAAGCTTCACATTTATGGGGATTCACAATTGATTATCAACCAAGTTAATGAAGAATATCAAACAAAGGATGACAAACTAATACCTTACAAAAAGATGGTTGATTCATTATGATGCTATTTCACATTTGTGACATTTCAATAGATCCCTAGAATAGAAAACAAGGCTACAGATGCTATGACTACATTAGCTTCACTCCTTCAGTTGGAACAACACAAATCATGATTTGAATTCCTAGTGGAAGAGCTACATCATCCCATCTTTGACTCCTTTGAAAGCCATGTCATTTGTACCTTGGTCACTCACAAGTCTTCCCATTATGGTGCTATCTATTCATACCTTCATGATGGCATCATTCCTGAATCATTTAATTGATCTGAATGAAGAAACCTTGTCTATAATGCCTCTCACCATACCCTTATCTCTGGTGATCTATATAGGAGGGGTTTAGATGGGACACTTCTTAGGTGCTTGGAAAAGGATGAGTCTGACCGAGCGTTAGTTGAGATCCACAAGGGCATTTGTGGAGGACATTCCAATGGTCTTGCCATGGCCCAAAGGTTACTTAGGGTAGGGTACTATTGGCCCACAATGTAGATGGATGCTATAGTTTTTGCCAAATCTTGTGAAAAGTGTCAAAAACATGGAAACCTGATTCATGCTCCAGGTAGGGAGCTTATTCGTTCTATTTCTCATTGGCCATTTTAGCACTGGGCCTTTGACCTTGTTGGGCAGATTCATCCCAACTCATCAGGTGGACATAAATTTATAATTACTACTACTGACTACTTTACCAAATGGGTAGAAGCCGTTCCACTCTTTGTTGCTTCAGGAAAGACAATTTCTTTGTTCGTATTGAATCACATCATTTGTCGGTTTGGGATACCTTCTGAGATAATCACTAACAATGGAGGTCAGTTCAAAAACAAGGACCTTACACACCTCTACAAGAAATTCAAGATAAAACAACATTGGTCCTCCATTTACTTCCCATAAGGAAATGGACAAGCAGAGGCTTCTAATAAAACCATTCTTAAGATTCTCCATAAAACAGTTCACAAGAATGGTCGAGACTGGCACTTATAGATCAATCCAGCCTTATGGGCTTACAAAATGAGTATACGTACTCCCACAGGGGCTACTCCTTTTTCCCTCACTTATGGTGCTAAAGCAGTATCACCTTTAGAAGTAGAGATTCCCTCACTTAGAGTCTCTCTCAAAGGTTTGATTACAGATGAAGATTATCGTGCCATGAGATTACAAGAATTGGAACTTCTTGATGAGAAACAAAGAGCATCTTTTGATCACATGAGAGTCTACCAAAAGCGTATGTCCAAAGCATTCAACAAGAAGGTTCACCCTAGAGAATTTCAAGTAGGAGATCTTGTCCTACGTGAGAATCGTAAGAACCAACAACATCGAGAAGAAAAGGGCAAATTTGAACCTAATCGGCTTGGACCATACATTATTACTGTTGCTTTTGGGACAGGTGCTTACTTGCTATCTAATGAACAGGGGGAACAACTCCCTGATCCTATTAATGTTTTTCACCTCAAGAAGTTCTATCCATGATGCCTATTTTGTCTGGGGGCATCCTTTGTACATATTTATTGATCCTAAAAAAATTCCAAAAAAAATATTCATGTATCATGCTGAAAAAATCCTAAAAAGCATAAAATGTCCTAGAAAAATGAGCATCCTAGTGAAAACCTAGCAATAGGCACTTTGATGTCTCACCAAAAAAATTAAAAAAATGCAAAAAATTCAAAAAAATAGAAAACGTGCCTTGGTGAAAACCTGGAAACAGGTGCCTTGGTAGCAAAAATACAAAAAAATTAAAAAAATCAAAAAAATCTCCAAGTGGTGAAAACTTGGAAACAGGTGCTACTTGAGGCCTTTGCACCCTTGTCTTTTAGCATGCGTCCTCGACACTTAGCCATTCTCCATCATGACTTGACCTTGTTGCCTTGGTCTGGAATTGGTCTTTATTTTTGTCTAGGGGGCATAGCTGTTAGCATAAGTCCTTTAGGTGCGTTTGTCTCTTGGGGCATTTCACAAACAGGTGTTTTTCAACACCACCCCAAATTGTGTTTTTCAACACTACTCTAGCATCGAGTGTTTCTCAACACTTATCAGATGTCTTACCCACTAGTCTAAGTATGATGCAATATCGCTCATTAGCAAATTAGATACTCAAAGTTTGACTCTATGACCAACACACACGCACTTAAACAATCAACTCAATGGAGATATGTTGACTTTATTTTTCTTTGTGTGCTATCTATGAGGATTTCTTTGCTGAGTGGTCTCTCCTTGAGAAGTTTTTGATGATGCATAGCTAGAAGACTGAGGGTATGAGAACATGTTTTATTTCTTTATCTGCTTGTGGGTATATTTTGTTGATCCTAACTGTCATAAGCATTTATGTTGGTCTTACTTGACACTAGGGATTGACAAGGTATTATCCTTGACTGTTTTGCGAGTGCATGCTTATAGCTATCTTGACCTTCTTGTGTCCTGATGCAAACATAATCTTGCTATAGTAAACTTAGGTAATCTCACTGCACTAGTCATCTTGACCTACATGTCTTTGGTGCCTAGGTGGGATTCCTACATTCTATCTAATATAGATCATATTCATATACCCATAGTCATACTAGTGTGTATTGTATGATCTTACGATGCTACCAATGATGTTTGATGATGATTATTAGATGTCTATTAGCATTGTGACCTTGCAAGTCAACCACTTTCATAATAGCTTGCATTTTTAGGTTCATGTTAGTTAGTATTGCATTTTGCACATGAAGAGAGCTCTCCTTTTATCTTTCATGGACTATTTGGTCAACTACGCTCACCTTTCCTTTTCTTCTCAATCATGTCTTTCACCTCTTGTCTTTCAAATCACATCCTTTTCTCTTCCTAGCATTTTGACTTTTTGACCTAATTTTCAAAATACCTCAGAATTGCGCAAAAATTGCACCCCTAGCTAATTTCAATGTCTTGGATCCATTTTCGAACTCGAAATCAAAATCCAAGTTCATCTTGATAGTCAAAATTGCATTTTAAATTTTCCCCCTCTTCTGCGCAGTTGGCTGACCATTTGAGGCCTAATCCTTCAATCTTTGTTGAGGTATCTTCATTTCTTCACCCCCGTCTCTTTCAAACTCCTAGTCTCTTATTCATTATCACTCACTTCATTTCTCTAAGGTTTGACTTAATTTTTATCCTATATCTTTCCCAGTCAAACCTAGTCAACCTGGGACATGTCTTCACTGCTTGATGGTTATCCTATTGTCCTATTCTTCGACTATGATTTCTAGTGCTTTGATCAAGTTTATCAATTTCCTATTCTCCTCTACCTGATTTCGATTTCGATTCTAAGGGGGTAGTACCTATCAGCTTTAATCTTTGATTCAGCTTTATCACTCAGCTCAGCTTGAGATTCTTATTTTTAGACTTGATTATCACCTAGCAACGATGGTGGTGATTTTGTCTTTCAAATTTTATCTCCTATTTTTTAGACTTGATTATTGTCTAGCAGTGACGGTGATAGTTTTGTCTAAGGCTTGATTTGCACCTAGTAGCGACGGTGTTGGTCTTGTCTTTCAGCTTTTGCTTATTTTTGTCCTGATGTGTTCCCAAAATGAACACACATCTGGGTTGTTTTGTGATCCCAAATCGATCTCACATTTCAATTCTTCTTTGACTGCATGTGTTCCCAAAATGATCACACATTAGTCAAAGAGGGGAAAATGTATGCACCCTAAAATGGTCACCTAGACTTTGGGCCCCCATTCAGTAATTTATCAAATCCCTGAATCAATGTTTTCAAAAATTAACATTTTATCAATTATATCAATTTCATTGATCAAATCCTATTTTATCATTTTCAATTATTCCTTGGGCTAACCATTGTATCCTAAGTCTTTATTTATTTAAAAGGAATATTTCCTCCCCTTTTAATAAATAAAAAGCCCCCACTTTTCCCCTTATCCTAAGTTGCACAAATAAAGCATTATTCTTATTTTATAAAAAGAAGAAAAGCACTTTTTATCTTATATGGACACAAAAGTCATGTCTTATTTTCCCATTGGAGGATATTTGTGCACATGGATTGCTCCCCTTTGATGCTCCACCGTTGATTAAGTCTTTTGCCTCTTAATCTCTATGGTCCATTCCTTTTCATTTCCTATAAAAGGAGAGCTCTCTTCCTCATTTGGATAGATATCCATCTCTTTTATGCTAATGTTATGTTGCAGGTTTTCTAGGTCATTTGGAGCTCTTTGAAGACATCCTTGCATCCAAGCTTTGAAGACATTGTTGTTGCATCTCATTTAGTTTGTTTTCATAGTTGCATAATCATGGCATTCTTAGTATAGATTTCCTTTATGCAATAGATTAGTCTCACATAGTTTAATTAGGAGGGATTGTAAGACTTGTACTTTCCTTTCATAGTCTAGTTTGCACTTTCCTTTCATAGATTAGATTTCTTTTCAAGCATTGCATTGTTATCATCTAGCTTAGCTTGCATCTTCATTCTTAGTTTACTTGCATTGCATTTTCATTTGATTCTTGGAGATATTGGCACTCTTGCCCTTGTCTTCACTTGAATCTCTCATTGTGCGGTTGACTAGCAAGGTCATTAAGCCTATTAGCTCTAGCTGAGAGCAATTTTACAATCTTGCAACTCCATACATAGAGAGCTATGGATCAATTTGTGAGGGCTTATTCTTGAGTTTCCTTGCATGTAATGATTCATAGAAGTGTGGTCACTTTTTCACCATACAACTGTTACTATGGAGATTTCTAACACTAAGTTATTAAAGTTAATGGGGGATGGAATCATGACAATGAACAAGAAAGAAGTTAAATACATACATTTTTGGTCTTACAATACAAAGAAGAACCCCACCTTCCACAAGGATCTTATGGAATTTCATAACAAATATAATGAAAAATAAAAATAAACAATCAAATTGGAACCTAAGAAAGAATAACCTGACACAAAGATCCATTTCAACAATGATGATATCTTGCATATATAATTTGTTAGGTCAAATGAATAACTCTCGACTATCTCCCTTTCACTAGGGCATGGGAGTAGAAAGAATAAAACTAGAGCCAAAATATCTAAGTCACTATTTTTTTCTTTTTAGAATTATAAACAAATATTTATAACAGATGAATGTATATAACATTATCTTTTGAGTAGTTTAATACATACAACTTTTACTATGGATAAACAATCTAGATCAACAACCTAAATGGTCTTGTTAAACTTGTATATTACATATCATATTTTCTATATTTATTAGAAAAATATTCTTTTATAAAATATTCCATTGGATAATTGTGTGATATAGATTTGTGCTTTTACCCAACTCAAAACTTCAAATGGGGAGAAAAATCAATCAATGTACTAGTAGCTCAAGCTCATAGGTTCAAGACCCTAAGGAACTTGCAAGCCTAAGTAGAGATCGTGAGTAAGGCTTGGTTGGGGATGTAATTTTAATTTATGTAGAAAGTAAAAATAACGATATGAAGCAAGTAATTACATTAATGAAATATGTTTTATCAAGGAACAATATGCAAATTTATCCCCACTTTGTAAATTTTAATGAAAATTTGTTCACACGTACTCAAATTGAAAAGCTACAAGAGATCATATAACACATTCACATAATCATGTATACTCTTGTCTAGTAGGATGTCTATATATGTAATCAATATTTACTCTATTTTAATAGAATGGGATTTTTCCCCTAACAATAATTTCCTAAAAATACCAAAATCTACATGTGGAAGAAGATTTAGATGGGACAAAATATGGAGAAGAAGAAGAGGGATTTGATGAAATTTGAGATGATTCTATTTAGGATGAGTACACAAACGAATAGGTACAACCCATTACTATTAACTATAGGAGACCCACAAGATAATAAAATCTAGTTTATAGGCATAGCCCACTAAATTTATATTGTGTATTTTTTTTTTAAGTGTTGATAATGAACCTAGATCTTTAAGGTAGGCTCCCTTCTTGAAGGATAGAGATTCATAGATGTAGGCCATATAGGAGGGGATGATTGTCTTCATATTGTGATACATGAGATCTTATTAGTTCACCAAAGAGAAGAAATCTCATTGGTTACAAGTGGGTTAAAAAATTATTGGTGAGAACAAATAGTTAGAGCAATACAAGGTCAAATTGGAATCCATAGTAAAAAAAACTTATCACTTTAAAACTTTAGTGATTTTTCTAATATTTCACCACATATAGCTAAATAATTATGTAATTTCATCATACATATAAACATTATATAGGAAGATGCATCAAATTAAATATATTATAGATTAAAAAAAATGATACAAGGTGATGATAAACATATTGACTTAGATGATGAGGGACAATTTAATTGGTTAGATATCCTTAATTTAATTCCACTTTCTCAACTTTGTGGTTTTATTTCCTAATCTTGGCTTAAATACACAAATACGTTTTCATATGTCTAGTTAACATGTAGATGGAAAAAAAAAATGTAAAGGTGCATATTGAAACAATTAGACTCGGACATGTTTTGTGTTATTCACACCAAAAAAATAAATTTTGCTCTATATCATCTACACTTTGGCCTCTTTTATGGCATGCATGTTGTGATCCCCCCCAATGCTTTGTATTACCTCATTATTCTTATGACTCTATATTTATGAACTTTGTTGTGTATAATCATGTGATCTTATGTTTATGATCCATGTCATTTCCAAACCTTATGATTCCATGTGTTATCATCCTTATCATGATTAAAGTCTATGATTCAATGTTTTTTATTATTTCAGTAGCCAAACAAGGAGGTTGGCCCTTACAAATTCACAACCATGGGGTTGTCAAGAGATCAGTAGCACAAACTAATGTGCATGTTTTAACAACATATGGCCACTAACAACATATATTCAACACATAACCTCTAATGAAATGCCACTTGAAAAATACAAGGCCGCAAAAGACTATATACAACACATAGGCCAAGATATACCCCCAACAATATACAATCAACAATCCTCTTGTTGACATTCCAATAAAGGTATAAGGAAAGGTTCCCCAAATCTTCCCCTTGGGATACATAGAGTTGTCCAAGATCATCCTATGATAATTAGCATCAACCCAACTATATATCCAACCCTCAGTTGAAAAACCCTTTTCCATCTCAATAGAAAGGGAGCCTACCTTTATAGGAGCAACTAAGAGATAGACCAAAAAAATAAGGAGGATACCATTAAACCACCTTTCATCCAAACATCCACAAAAGGGAGGTCACATAGAGTTTCAAGCCTTCTTTTTCATGAAGAAAGTCTCCACATCTATAGGAGACTCTTCCACCTCCATAGGAATTGTGAAAGAAGAATAAAACCACAAATAGAAAGCCCACATCTTGGTAAAAAATACACTTCCCCCATCCTTAGGGTTGGGAATAGCCCCCAAACCTACTAAAAACTTTAACTAAAAATAGAAGACCAGAGTGATCCCTTGAAAACTACCAGTAGTTGACTGGTCATAGGAGAAAAAAAACCACTATCCAAACCTAACAAAAGGGACAGTCCAACCCACAAAAAAAGAGAACTGAAAGTAAAATCCACTTCCAATACAACAAAAGCCAAAAACAAACTTAGGCTACAAGTATCCTACTATTAGGAATAAGGTGTCTCAACCTTGGATAATTCCTATTCTTATTATTTGTTTTGTAAAATGTATTTCTTGCAAAAATTGTAATCAAGTGTGAGTGTACATGTCTAGTTGGCATGTTGATGTGTCACTCCACTTGATGTGTCGGCATCTTGAATTGTGTATAAGGAGATCATGGCTGAAATGGTTATGACAGATTCCTTTGACACGTAAGAGCTATGTTTGGAAGATTCAATGACTGGTGAAGACATGTGGCAACTAATAAAGTTGAGTACTGTACACTCTTCCCTAATCAAAAAAAATTTTGGGTTCCTATTTTGTCGGAGAATGGTAAAACCCTAATATGGCTATCTTTGGAAGTTGCCCTAAAAAGGGAAGCGCATGATATAAGCATTTTTTTTTAGGGTTGCGAAGATAGGTGAAGTTTTTGTATTGTTGGAACATTTTTATGCTACTGCGATTTGTCTTCAAGAGTAGGAAATCTTCTGAAAGAGCTTGCATTGCAAGTGTATTGTAAACTGTAATAGTTTTGATTAATACATTATGCAGGTTTTGGAGTGTTGGGGTTTTTACCGAAAGGTTTCCCCAGGGTAAATCTTTGTGTCATTCTCTATTTTCTGTATGCATGGTATATGGCTGCAATATCATTGTTAAAGTAGTTAATGAATTTGAAATTGTAAGGATTTAAAAGAATTTGCACAATACTTTCCTTTAGAGATTAGTGCAGGAAGTTGTTTTCGCACCTGAGTTTCCGTACACCTACCAGCCAAACTGAATCTCCAAACTTAAGAGCTTCCACTTTCTTGATAGATAGAATGATAGACACCATCCTTCCCCAGCCTCAACAATCTTTGAATCATCACATTTCCTTAAACAAGGGCATGACCCATTGCACCTTTGTTCACCATAAAACAAAATTCTTCATCCATGAAGAAAGTATCCACCTCCATGATAAATGCCTCCACTTCCATGGGAGCCATTAGAGAAGAAGAAGCAAACCAACAGTACCAAGCCCCCCTCCTAGAAAGCTAAACACCTCCCTTCTTTGTAGGATCAAGAAAAGCCCCCAAACCACAATAGATGTCAACCAAAAATAAAATACAAGAGCAAGCCCTTAAAGATTGTCACCAAACATCTGGTCACCAAAGTAAACAGGATCACTACCCATGCAGGTAGGAATGGACCCCCCATATGAACCATGGAAGAAGAAGTAAACCAACCAAACCAACCACCCCTCCTAGAAATGTGAACACTCCCCTTCTCCACCAGTTTAGGAATAGCCCCCAAACCAACATTTATATTAATATCCATGATATTTATCATGCTTACATCATACGATTAAGTTTTGACTTATGACATTCTCATGCATCCTATTACTACTTTTAATTATTCTCTTTCCTCAATTACAAGTAGATTATTTTATCATTTTCCTATATGAGGGAAAAACATATTTACACAAGTATGATTCGATGATTGGAGGACAACCTTGTTTGTAGAAACAATGTTATGGATTAGGAAAAAATGTTTTATGTCTATTAGGTGGGCATTATTTAGAGTGTTTATACAATAAGAAAGTAAGACAAATAGCATGAGGAATGTGTTGTTTTCCATTTATTGATATTGTGTGAATGTACAAATTATCAGAAAGGTCATGGTGGGAAAGCATGTTTCCATTATTAAGCAAGAAAAATGTGTCCACTTAATGGTTAGAGCGTTCTAGAGTACAACCAAACTTGGTTGAATTATATGATTGAAATCACTAATCAGACGTGTATGTTGAGCTTCCAATATGGTTAGGGTTGTGCTATATGTTGAATATTTATGGTGTCAATTGGTTGGGACAATCAAGTGGAGTGTTAGAAAAAGTTTCGACAAAGTCTTAGAAAATAAACTCAAACCAAAACTCAACTAGTAAAGCATTTCAAATTATAATAGTTGATCTACATATCAAAATTTAAAAATATTCTAGCATATGAATAATACTTAGAAAGGAATAATGAGAGAAGAATAATAAAATAAACTACAAAAAGGCAAAATACATGGATGTACCCTAGGGAAAGCCTTAGTCAATATGAAATGCCAAAAATACTAGGATAATGTGAGATTAACCTTACAAATTCTATGGTATTCATGTCTCTCCATGTTCCATGGAAATTTTTGCCTAGGACATGAGAGAAAAATATTTCATATTTTTACTTTATGGAAAATTGTAATTACATTTTTAAAAGGTGAAGCTATATTAGTGATGTGATAAGATAAAATAGATAACATTTCCTCCCAAGGTATCTAATTTTAAGGATATGATGAGACATGATTTGGGCATGCATGATTGGAAGGTGAAAGGTTGTCCATTAGGTGATTTGAAGAGTCTTCAAGTAGTCATGAAGCATCCAAGCAACAAGAGAGCTAAGTGATTGTGGGTTAGGCTCCCATGTTGGAGCCATTTGAATTATTTAATTTAATTATTATATTTTTTTTACTTCCTATGTTCTTAGGCAAGGATTTTTGTGAGTAGTTTCTTGACTCTTATTTCAAGAAACAACAGTGGTTTTTCCTCCCACAATTTGTTATAAATTGGAGCCTTGGCATAGCGATAATGCATGATTCATTTGTAGGTAGATCCACATATTGCCAAGTTTTGTTGGAGAAGTGAAGTGAATTCTATTATTGAACAAAGATTTCTCTTTTAAAGATCAATAATATACTTGCTCTCTTTCTTTGGTGAAGTTTTTTTCCCAAAAAAGTAACTCCACATAAATCTTGTGTCTCGTTTTAATACTGATTTTTATATTGTGTCGAATGTTACAATTACTTATATTTAAAATTTGGTTATCTACTTTTCAATTTTGTAATCATTTAAAGAAGTTAATATTGCAAGTTGTCTTTGCCTTGTCAATAGAAAAGGAATATGCACATAAATAACTATACAAACTTATGATAGCTTATATTTGTTAGAAATAAAGTCACATGTACATTAAGGGGAATAGTAAACAAATTAAGAGAAAAAAGTAAAATATATTGCAAGTTATTCAATTAAATGTTAAAAATACTTTAATTAATAGTTATAAGAGATTTAATTTAGCTTCACATGTGTTAATTAGATCAAGGGTTATTTAATACTTAATCTATTTAATAAATTCAATTTCTTATTTTACTTTAATTATCACCTCAATCTATAACTACAAGAGATTCAAATTAGCTCTCCCACATGGTTTAATGAGATCAATGGCAATTTCAAATGGGCAAATAATTTAAGGTAATTATCAACAGTTTTTATCTTAATTTTAAGAAAATAGCTTGTGGGGGAGCGAGAAAAAACCTAACGTTCCAAAACAACTAAATATATGATTTAGTAATCAAAGCCTACGATACATTTATAGAGCTAAGCTTTTATAATAGCATCACAACTAGAGATATGGTGTAATTATAGTTTCAAAATATATTTCATATATATCAAGTTTTTTAAATTTAAACAAAGTTGTACAAAACCTTGAAAGTATTCTACTTTACTTCATCATGACACAAATCATACGAACAACCTAGAAAACAAAAGTATGCCAATAATTATCGGTACTCTCCAACATTAAAATTATTTCAAATTCACAAATATACTTTATGTTAACTTTTCTATTGATTATTATTAACAACACACAATTAAAACTAAAATTTCTCCCAACTAAAAAGAGCCAATGAATAAAGTTTTTAAAAAAATTACTTTTGAAAAGACCACAAAAAGTTTAGTTAGTCAATACTCTTAATTTCCACATTTTTTTTGATACTCTTGAATATTAAAAACATTTCAAACTCACAAATATACTTTATGTTAAATTTTCTAATGATTATTGTTAATTAAATACAATTAAAACAAAATTTCTCCCAACTAAAAATAATCAATGAATAAAGTTTTGTAAAAATTACTTTTGAAAAGACCATAAAAAGTTAGTCAATGCTCTTGATTCTCACCTTAGAAAAGTAGAGATGAAAGCAATAATCATCCCTCCAAAAAATAGACTAATAATTATAAATTGATATGGGCTCATTTTGAACCAAAATTGGCATTAAAGACAAAGGTAAAAAAGAGGAAAAAAAAAAAAAAGCACCTAAATGTGAATGCAAACAAAACAAGAAAGCCTTTATGATTAGAAGGAAATCAAAGGCTTAAAGTTGCCGACAAGAAACTCATTATGATTATATAGACATTTACTAATGTTGAGAATGCTTTGAAAGACACCCACTAAACCATAAAAAAGAACATATTCCATTAAAGATGTGAACAAGGTAGTATTCACCACTATTGTGCTCCAAGAGAAGATATACAATAAATATATAGCTATTGTGGCTTATTCTCCTCCTCTCAGGAAATGATGGTGTGATATATACATTGCCACTTAAAAAGGTTTTGTAATTATTATTATTATTACCCAAAAATGAAAATATATACAAGAAATACTAAATATATAGTGTTCCCAAGGTTCTTTATTTTTTATTGTTGTTTTCCACTTCCTTAATTAGTTGAACAAACATATCATGGAAAAAAGG
The DNA here is from genome assembly GCA_027943335.1 of Chamaecyparis obtusa. Taxonomy (NCBI): domain Eukaryota; kingdom Viridiplantae; phylum Streptophyta; class Pinopsida; order Cupressales; family Cupressaceae; genus Chamaecyparis; species Chamaecyparis obtusa. Next base: position 1,504,389 of record BSBK01003612.1, on the reverse strand, counting down.
TTTATGAGATTTGTAAGATTTTTTCTAAAATATGTATTAGAAAATATTCTAATCACAATACAAGCTAGTTTTAGGTATAAATGCTAACTTATTCCCACCGAACCGTGGAATAATGAAATTTTGGACGGACATGAAAATCGAAGGGACATTTCAACGCGCTTTTCTTCTTTATTTAAAGTTTGAAAAGGCATCCTACTTGTTGCATATTTGACCAAAATAGTATATATTAAAATAAATAATAATGTCTACTTTTACTTTTTCTAATAAAATAGAATTTTAATTATTCTTAATCAAATTTATTTGAAAAATAAATGCGGTGTTTATTATAATCATTTTTAGCCGACAGGCTTCCCCTTTGGGGGAAGCCTATGTACGGCAATCCCGAAAAAATCGGACGCCGGATTTGTCTCACTTTCGCGGCACCGGGTATTTTAATCGATTTGTCTCACATTAATGGCACACAACAATTTGCCATTTGCGTTATCGAGACACGCAACAAAAAACATTTTTTAATTTGATGTGTAGTTTGTAAAAAAACTTAAGTGTAATTTGATATGTAGTTTGTAAAAAAAACTAAGTGTACACCTTGGTAAGATATGCGTTTCATTTCGCTGTTTACACATTTCTAATGTGAATTATTTTGTATTACAATAATTTCTATAGTTTTATTTGTTTTATTTTTTTATTTGTTTTATTTTTTTTTAAATTATTTTATATTTTTTATCAATTTTAAAACAACTGTTCATTTTCTACCAAAAGGAAATATTATTTAAATTTTAAAAATACATATATAGATAAATAATAATATATTTTTTTATAAATATAATTATTATTTTTTTAATAATGCATAATTAAAATATATCCTGTCAATGAAATTATAAATTCTATAGCATTTAAATATATAATTTATTATTAAAATTTTAAATATATATGAATAATTAATACTAATTTTTTAATAAATATATTTTCCTACAACTAATAAGAGTTATATAAAAAAAATTGATATATGATTTTTTATTTTTTATCAATAAGATATGATTTATTATTAAAATATCTACTTTTAAATTAATTAAATTTCTTACTATGAATTTTTAAATGTTAACTAATAGCATTATTAAAATGATCGACATAATTTTTTTGTCAAATTTTTTTATACTATATATTTATCAAAATTACTAAATAATATAATAAAAATTAAACATATAAATGCTATTTAAAATTTAAAATTTAAAATTTATTAAAAAATGTTTTATGGGTTGTTCAAATTTATCATAATATTCATTGCAATATAACTAAACTATTTTCATGTTGTTCTTTTTTATATTTAACAATCAAGTTACCAATAAAAAATGGTAAATAGTAAAAAAAATTACTACATCTATTATATTAATTATATTTAGTAAATATATTATATTAGAATTTGAAAAGTTCAAACATATAGAAAGAGCTAACATTAAATTTAACAATGTAAATTAATGACACAATTAATTGTTAAAATAAAAATAAAAATATGAAACTGAAATATGAAAAATATAGAAGTAGTTATACAACTAGATAGTATTAAATCAACACTAATAAATTATATAGGAGATTATTCCACATCTAACAAAATATTATATTATTTTAAATATAACATATATTAAGTTAAATGGGAAGTTAATATGTAAAATTAGAAAATATAAAAAATATTTTTATCAAAAAACAAATATAATAATAATTTATTTCTAAAAAAATAAACGATACTAATAGAAAATATAGAAGTCTAAATATATTATAACAAATATAATTACAACTTATGTTCAATAAACTAAAAATAACAACATAAAAATAGTTTTAAACTAAATCATGTTAAAATTAAAAGTATATATAAATATAAATTATTATTAAAATAAAAATATAATTAAAAATAATACTAAATAAATAAATAAATTAGTACAAATAAAACATATTTTTTCATATTCACATTTTAACAAACTATAAAAATTAAATTAATTTAAATATTTTATGAGGATTGTTTTAAAAAATAATAAAAACATGAACAAGAGAAATTAATTATAATGTACATCTCCCCCTCATTAAGGTGAGAGTTTAAGGGCCATAATTAATTAATTGAATTATTTTTGAGTATTTTTAAAAATAGTTTCGACTTTATAAACAATATAATTAATTAATATATTTTGTATTTTTATAAATTTTAAATTTAAGTTTATAAATATATTTTAAATGTGATTTTAAGTATATGTGGATTTTTATGTTAATATTTTTTTTTATTGTTGGGCTTGAAATGGAAATAATTGTTTAGTGCTCTAATTACAATAGACTTACACTCAATTTATTTTACAAGTTTTTTGAGAACAACAACAACAATAACATTACCAAAAAATATGTTGAATCTACAAACTTTCAAATTGTGTAGGCTCATCCTAAGTGTTGGGATAGATCCAAGGTCAAATAAAAGTGTGCTTATATTGTTGTACATGTTCCCATTTCGAGCCCAATATATAATCCTTACATTGCTTTTTAAAGATTACGCTTTCCCTAAGTTTGTAATGAGTTGTCATGATCTTGTATGTTTTTCATTTTTATTATAATTTCACTTTAGTCGAGTGGTACAGATCTTGCTACAAATGTCTCATAGATTTGGGAGCTTGTTGGGCTTACCCAGTATTTTGAATTAGCTTTGACGATTTCAAAAAAGTGTGCTAGGTATTGAAAGTAGTAAAAGAAGCTCCCCTATATAATATTCATATGTCGTCATGCTTTATATGCTAGGTATACATGCCTTTTGAGTTGATTTTCTTTGATTATGTTGCTTTCTCATTTACTCTTTTAAACACTTACTTGTATTACGTAATGCTTTACTTATGCTTTCCAATTAAATGCCTATCGGCTCATCCTTGCACCTCCTTTTGGTGCAAGTGCTAGTTATAATTTCACTTTAGTCGAGTGGTACAGATCTTGCTACAAATGTCTCATAGATTTGGGAGCTTGTTGGGCTTACCCAGTATTTTGAATTAGCTTTGATGATTTCAAAAAAGTGTGCTAGGTATTGAAAGTAGTAAAAGAAGCTCCCCTATATAATATTCATATGTCGTCATGCTTTATATGCTAGGTATACATGCCTTTTGAGTTGATTTTCTTTGATTATGTTGCTTTCTCATTTACACTTTTAAACACTTACTTGTATTACGTAATGCTTTACTTATGCTTTCCAATTAAATGCCTATCGGCTCATCCTTGCACCTCCTTTTGGTGCAAGTGCTAGTTTTAAGTTATAACGTACCTTTTTTGTTGATGTACTTTTCTTTTAGATTATGTCTAATTTATTTATTGCAATTTTAATGAAGTGATGGCTTAAAGATTAATGTTTTGTAGTGCTACATGATTTAGCTAGTAGAGAATCAAAGTAATTTTTTAATAAAATTGTCATATCTTGACAAGTTTATTAGAATTTGTTTTTTCGTAAGTTGCATTATATTTCTTTGGACTGCAAGAATCGGGTAGCCCTTCTATAAATTGCAGACTTTTTAATGTGGTTGGTAATGTTGGTGCAACACGCCCTTTTGTACCACGTATGTTGGGGGAGTTTGGACCTCATGACCTCAAAAAGCTCTTGTCAATCAAGCCAAGCCCCCTCCCATAAGTAGTATTATATTTAATGCAAATCGATAATTTTTTTGGTATATCTATAATGTTTTATGTGTAACAAGGTTATAAAGATGAATGCTAGTATCAGTGACTAAATTATTGTAAGAATTTGCCTCAAGCTTTGATACCATAAAAGAATTTGCCTAAGACAATGAAATAATATGCCAAGATCTAGAAGCCCAATGAATAGCACAAACAAGAGAGACAAAATGGTATGATCAATTGATTGACTGGATTCAATAATGATCAACAATATATAGTTCATCCAATTAATAAATACAATGTAGATGTGACTGAATATATGAGCAATGCATGATAACTAGGAGATATGCAAGAGATAAGCTATCAACCACCCTAGGTGGAATCACATGTCCACCAAAGGTGGATGATCCTCAATTGTACAATGAAGTATGTGCAAACATGTGCAACAATGAGAGGATGATTATGTGATAAGAGCGCTAAAGGTGGATCTCGCACATAAAGTAGAAAGAGATAACAACTATCACCTCCTCAAGTGGAATTCTCCTGCACCATGTGCTAAAATAAGATGCAAACTCCTAGGTGTCTAATATGCAAACTACTATGTAATGCATTGTCCTAAGTAAGCTTAAGTAAAGTGTAATTAAGAATATTTAAGTACATCAACACCCTACGCTCCCAGCCCCCCCTTAAGCGCAACTTAGGGGAATGCACTTAAACTCACAATGTTAGATGACAATGAAAGATGGGTCCCGACTACTAGGCCATGTTAGGTACCCATGTACAATATGCAAGTGCAAAAATAATGCAATGCAATCTCTCATAAAGCAGAGAAATGAAGAAAACATGGGAAAATTCACTCCAAAAAGAGAGATAAAAAACAAACAAGATGCATGGATGGATAGAGGACTTAAGACCCCCTAGGACTCCATACATCATGTATATACAATCAAGTATCCCCCATATGAGAGAAGAATTGGAAGAGAGACCAAGTAGCCCCCCCCCCCCCCCCCTCAAAGTAGAATGCAAATAATGGTAGATGCTCCAGGCTTGATGTAGAATCTGCTCCATGAGTGTTGAACAATGTTCCTCCCCTTAGGAAGAAACAAAACCAAAAGTGCATGTATGAAGCCTCCCCAATCCATAGGAAGAAACCTCAAAATATATGAAATCTCTAAAAACTACTCAAGTGTCCCCATGTTAATGATGAAATATGCTTCCTCCAAATCAAGTTTACTAAGCCACACTGCTAAAAAAGACATGTTATGATCTAATGAGGATGAATGTAGAACATATGTCAAAGACTCACGTATCTCCTCTAAAGATAAAGAGACCTCCTCCAACTACTATATAAAAGAATCCATAATCATGTCAACCTCGAAATAATGATCAAGTGGAGAATGAAGAAGAGGGTCAGCATGTTCCCTCACAACAACTAAAGAATGATCATCTTCATCAAAGAGAAGATGAATGTTACCAATAGTGTCTCCCAAATATGTAATGTAGGCCTCCATAAATAAATATGCAATGTCTATCAAGTAGTCATCCCATGTAAATGTGTATATAAGACAATGAAGACCTTGTTGCACTAAATCGCAAGAATCCATGGTTATTGGAATGTAGGCATCATCATGAGTAATAGTAGAAGTGATCTCAATAAGATGAGATGGAATGGATTGCTCAAGAACTTGATCACATGTGAGAATACCCAAGTTCAAGTAGCCAAAGTTCTCCTCAAATTTTGAATCAACACTAGAAGTGTGATGAACATATGAAGAATCACTATCATCATCGAGAACACAATATGCAAAGGAATATAATCAAGATGCATGATCAACCACCCCCGATAGCAAGTATATCTCTACTTTCCAAGTCCCTGACAATAACTAAATCAGGGGTGAATTCCACAATCTTCCTTGTTGCACCATTGGTGATTTGATAGATGGAAAGGAGATTATGGGTTAAGTGTGGTACACACAAAACATCATTGAAGGTTCCCTCCCCCATATCAATGATTCCTTTCCCAGTCACATTCATGTAAGCATGATTTCCCATCAAAATCAATGGCACGTGACAAGGCTCAAATGAAGAAAATATATATTGTCAAGATGCCATATGATGAGAAGCCTTTGAATCTAGAAGCCATCTCCCTAAATCATGACTTGAAGTAGATATTGAAGCTTTTACTTTGCCCTTATATTTTTTGCAAGTGTGATCCTTTCCTTTATCAAAAGCTGATTTTTGTGAAGAAGACGTTAAAGTAGACATTCTTGAAGGAAAACTTATTTGATTCTTCTTCAGAAGATTCTTGAGTTCATCAATATCTTTCTTGTGATAATTATGTTCATCATGTCCATTCTTCTTGCAATTTTCACAAGTAAGCAACCCCTTCTTGGATGATTTCCCCTTATTGTTGAAATTGTCTTGCGGTGAGGAGGTTGATTATGTTTTCTCTTGTTGTGTCTTTTGTTGCCACTATTTCTACTTCTTGTAGGAACTCTTCCCTTGGTTCCTTTGATTTTCTACATAATCCTTAGGCTTTGAAAACTTGAGAATATCCATGCTTATCAACTTTGATTTCTCTACCATCAACATCTATGTAAAGGTATCAAATGAAGGAATGGTTTATGAAACACCCATAGTCAACTTATGGGTATTGAAGCTAGAAACAAATGTTGCATACTCTAATGGAATCTTATCCAAAAAAATGTAGACCAACTTGACATCATTTATGTCAATTCCGCAATCCTTAACCATTGCTCTTAGCTCATGTTCCTTAGTGATATAATCTTGGATTGTGTCAAAAGATTTAGGATCCAAATTCATGAGATCATTGTCAAGATTGTAGTCCCTCGCTTCATCAACTTGACCATACAAACTAGAAAACTTATCCCACGCTTCCTTGATTGTTTTACATTGTTCTTGACATGGAAAATAAGTTCCCATGATACATACTTCCTCAAAGTTCCAAGAGCCATATTATTTTTACATGGCCATTCTAATTGAGCATTAGGATTAGCTGGTGCAACTATCGTTTCATCAACATATTGAATTAAACCTTTTTCCAACATTTTACTCTATACTTGAATTTTCCACGATGCATAATTGTGTGAAGTTAAAAGTGGAAATTTAGGAGAACCCATGATACAAAATGAAAAGGGAACAAGAGAAGGAGAATCACATTCATTCAATGATTACAACTACCCAAATAAGGCTATAGTAGACTCAAATAAATAAGACACAAGATCACTCAAGGATCTAATCAATTACAAGTACCAAAAATAGGCTAAAATAGACCAAATACTGAAAGTGCTATGTCCACATACAATGGCTACAATCTGATAGTAAATCTGAAAATTAGAAGAAAAAAAAATCATACACTTTAAAAATCTAACAATATATAGAATTATAGAGGGGAATAGTGCATACCTTGTATTTTCCTTTCATTTTGAGCCACTTTGGGTGTGCCTTGGATGCACAATTCTATCAAATAGTTGGACTACTTTGGAGCAATAATTGACCCAATATCTAATGCAAATGATCTATCATGCAATGTATCACTATGCAAAACTAACCTAATGTAATCTCCACTATATTCCCTATTTTGGATTGTATCCCATGAACAAGATCACAAATGTGATATCACTCCCTTTTTTGAACTATAAACCTTTTATTTCAAGGTCGACATGTTCCTATGCATGATTCTTATATGTTAAAAAAATTACATAAGTTTTAATTGTGTGCATAGGGAATATTTTTAAAGGAATTATCCACATGCGATCTTGGTAATCCCTTATATATTTTCATGTTCTTTTCCTACGTAGAATATACTATTTGTTACCTATAACACATGCTTTCATTACAATATCTAAGATAAGGAAAATAACGATGATACTGTAGAACAACATGAGGACTACTATGTAATGATTGAAGTTGAAGACTTATTTTCACCTTATTTAAGAGCTCTAAGAGTAAGTTAATAGTAATGATAAAAGATATACAAGATGCTTATGAATGTTGATACGTTGATCATTCAATATTGATGGTAGATTGATCCTAGCTCAGTAATACATAATCTTTTCTTTTTTTTTGTATTTAATCTTTGGTTACATTATGACACCAATTGAAGTCCATTTTTTTTCCAATTTTAACATATGTCACCCTATTCCATCTCATTTCTATTTTCAACATATATGTGTCTAATTGTAATGTTAAAAATTACAAACACATTCCCTTTTCCCATACATTTTTGGATTTCTTTAATTGTTTGGAATGTCCTAAACACAATAACTATTCTAGAAGTGACATATTATACATAAGTTTGACTTGTGACATCATCATGCCACAATCCAATTATCCCCTGACTCTAGAGATTGACCATGATCCTTAAATGCCTTATGTGGTACATTGAATTAAATATATAGGTGCAAACTTGACCTAGGTTGCTTTCAAATTTGTGGATATAAATAATTAAAATTTAAACTACAAATTCAAAGTAAATCCCATTGATTTTCTCCTACCATTTTTTTGAACTAACCGAGAGTATATTTGCTTTTGATCTAATCATGGCATTGTATTTGAAGGTATTTACTTGTTCGCTTGAAAAACATCTAAATATTTATTGATGATATGGAGAGTTTGATATACATTTAAGGAACGAAATGAATTTAACAGTATTATCACATAATCAAATCAGCATACATTATCTTAGGTACATTGCATGCTTTCTCATTATCTTTGATCTATATTCATTGTCATTAAACTGGTCTAATAAGGGAAGAATGTAATCATCACAATTCAATAGATATCTTGTAGGGGTTCTTAAAAAATAATCAACCCATACAAACATTTGCATCTTAGAAGATACAGATGCGAAAATTCCAACAATTATCTATCTATTTGTTTAGTTTACATAACTGCAAGTTTAAGTCCGCACTAAATCATTCATGCAATCATGGATATTAGTTCTACATGCATGAATTTCAATTGAAGTGACACATAGTCAATTTGGATTTTGAGATAGCTCCTAAGGAAGCCTAAAAATTCCGGTGTTGTGAAATCAATTCTTAACATCTTTGACATCATTCCCTCCTTTGAAATCTACCTAAACATTTAATTTAACATTTATTATTTTCAATCCCAAATCTTGAATCAAAAGTAATCATTTATACAAATGATTTCATATAGTCAATTAACTGATACATAAATTATTTACTTTCCCCTTTACTTATCTATTTTTAAATAAAAATCATACACTAAATTTATATATCTGTTGAAGTAATCTAAATAATTCATTGGTATCACAATATGATAATATCTTCATTGATATTGTCTTCCACCGAGATTAAAATTTCTTGAAAATATAATTACAACAAGCTCAAGATCAAATCTTAGAATATCTGGCATACTGATTCCACTTCTTTATAACATATAAAAATCAATAAAATATACAATTGTACAATAAAAAATATAAGAGAATAATTTCACACAAAGATGATAAGGTATAGCTTCAATTGTCCTATGTTTCCAAGTAGATGCAAAACCTCTTTTGCCCTCCATTTAATTTATTTTTTTATTTAATAGTGAAATCCAAAGCATTAAAAAGCTTGGTGGATGAACGCCGACGAGGAATGAACACGCAAAATTAATAAATTTTATATTCTTCGAAAAACCACATCCATAAACATTATTTTACTGAAATTTATTTTCGACCGACATGGAAATCGTTATCGCTAACCATGAAAGTATGTGGACATGATTATCCTCGGATAATGTAAAATGGTTAATGTTTTTATTCGTCTATTTATGTTTTGGCTGTCTTATTCTTTGTCATTTTTGTAAAGATTTCATACATGTGATTTATAAATATTTGAAAGAAACATGATAAGGTTCGATATATATTCTTTTCAATACGGCTGTTTTTAATATTTTAAAAAACAATAATTACAAATTTGGATATGTGGTTGTGTTCAATACGAAAAATCATAATATGTGTTGTCAAATTTGAGAATTGTTGAGACTTAATTTTCAAGAGTTGTTTTTAAATATGGCATTATCTTTCGAGTTTTAATCTTAAATTTGTCCTATCAAAATTAATAGTAAGTTCATCATCGTAGTATATTGATGTTCTAAAGTCTCTTCATTTAGTTTATTGCTATTATAAATTTTGGTCAAAGGAAAAACCTTTATCTTATTGGAAGGAAATGAGTCTCACCTTATAAGTTTTTATCTATGTCTATCTGATGATAAACAACAATTAATCAATCATTTCAATTATATCGGATGTCTCCAAAAACAACAATTATTCAGTTAAAATTATATAAAGGAATTGAGAATGATAATGTAAATTAAACAATAGTCCTTTTATAAATCAATGTGTTGTGATTAATGTGACATAATAAGGATCTAGGTAATGAATTGGTGATAAAATAACAAAAATAGACTAATGTTGATCTTTTTGATGTCCCAAGAAAATCCATGTATGTGGTCTAGTCTTAGTAGTGTGGTTGTGTCCTAGTATTCTAGATATGACATATGCTCACTTTACTCTACAAAACTTGTTTACTTATGTGTTTGAAAATGAATGGTGTTGAGAAGCATGTTGGTGTATAAAGACTATTGTGATGACTTCTTTTATAAGTAGCCAGTGCAAATTGCCTATTAATAAAGTTGGAAGACATGTTAAACATGCACTCAAAGTACTTAGATGGTACATTGATGTGTAGTATATGTTGGTTTGGCATGATGTAAGCCTTATGATACTTTTTAGTAACATGAATTAAGTCTCATTGATCAACAAGATTGATAAATAATGAATGGAGTTTGTAATTAAATACAAGATCTTAGGTACTCAATTCAAAGTGTTCTACTATGCAAGTTAACAAGTAATAGTGATTGGCTTTGAAAGGGCCAGTTAGAAAAAATGAGAAATAAAATTTTAACTTGAGAGGACCAGGCCATAATGTATTCATGTGTAGAGATAGATATGTAACATGATTGAATGCATATTGAGAAAAACTTAAGGGGATAGACCAAACTTATTCAAGCTAAAAGATATGATATATTTTTGTAATAGGTTTGGAGTTGAAGTCAAACTATGTGTAAAAAATGAAAAGGTTGCACATTAAAATATTACATTTATGACAAGAATAAATATAAAATAAGATAAAAAAAAATGAAACTAAACACTTTTATCCTTTACAAGTTTACAATACATATTTTAAAAACAATATTAATATAATCTACAAATAACATAATCATACTAATTCTAACACTTCAATAAATAGTCCAACGCCTCATTATTAAAATAAATATTCAATAAAAGTTGATATGACTTATTTTATGTATTGAACATATCAATTAATTTTTTTTACAAGAAAAAGCTATTAAAAGCAGTTGAAGAATATAGTTGCACCAATAGTCAAGTCACAAGGTCATTATTATGTCGAAGGTGTTCCCTCTATGAGCTAAATAGGTTAGCTTTACATATCTATAGATGATAGCCTCCCACAAGTGTGCAAGACGATTGGAGAGTGAATGGTTGTTAGATATCCAAGCATGTGATCAACAAATTTCTCTTCAATGCCTCCAAATTCTATGACTACATGGTGTCATTTCTATGTAGTTAATCATTTCTCAGTTGTTGACATAAAAGTAGTCCTATAATTTATCGCAGTACATTGTGGTTAAGCTTCTCTTGGTTAAAATCCCTTGAGTGTATCCAAAAGTGATGCAAATTTGTTGCATTCATGTTCCAAATGTATCCTTTTTGTTGCATTGCTATTGTGTCCCTTGAACAAGAGAAAGTCACTCAATTAGTTAATGAAACAAAATTATCCAACATTCTTGTTCCAGTGGAGGCTATTGGACCTAACAAGCAGTATAAATATTCTTCTAGCATGTTATTGTGGAAGTCATGTTGGTTTATTTTGAAGGATGGTGTTATGTCCTATTACAAAAATTATGGTTGGGATAAGATTGCTCTTAGTCAAGAAATGGAGAAAGGGGTTTGCAAGGAATATGAACTGCCTTATTAAACATGAGTCTTTAAGGATTGCAAGGAATCTCAAGCATGCTACTGTTCCTTCATAGTAAAGAAAGCCTTTTGGAGATGTTCATCTCAAGGTAATTTCAAGATGTAAGGTTTTGGATTTGAAATTCATAAAGGTTTGTTAACATAATAGTTGTTAAATTTTTCATTTTTTTTGAACTTGTAAATTGAAATTAGGGATTTGGGAGAGTTGGTTAAAGTGAATATGAACTGCTTGATAAAATCTTGTAGAATATGGGAGAATTGAGGTGAATGCAATAAATGGGTAACTAGTGTGGAATATTCAAATGTTGTCCAAACCTTGCGAAAAAACTATTGTTCTTTATCTCACAACCAAGAGGAATGCATTGCAACAATACCCATAATGAAAAATAGCTTAATCTCAATATATTATTAAAAATGGGTTAATCTCAAATATATTATTAAAAATGTGGTTCTTGAATAGCTAGAATGATATAAAAAATTGTCTATCTTTTACGAGAAGAAAATAAAACTTCTCTACATGACATGTCCTATTACAATGTGTACAATAGAAAATAGTGAGCAATGAACAATGCTAGGAATGTATATCACTAACCAAAATTTTTTGTGCATTAAGGAAATTCTCTCCCAAAGGCTTACCCTCAAACAAATTAGATTAGCACAACCCAAAATGGATGAAGGGGTGCTAATGCAAGATCTAAGTGAGAGTGGGGAATTGGGGTTCACTTTCCCTTTAAGTGATAATGAAAATGTGATGTGAAATGTGTGTGATAGAAACAATATATGAAAGGAATTGATGCTATGATAAAGGAAATGAAAACCAACAAGGTATGATATCAAATATGATGTATAAAAGTAAGTGCAAGGAGAAAATAGCAAAGATGAACTTACCTTGAAGAAAGATGAGGCAGATGATGCTTCAAATATGATTTTGAGGTGTTAGAATCATGTATAACAGCAGATATGGGTCTCTGGAACCTATAAATCCCAACTGCAAAAATCTCAAACCCAAAAGGATAAGGCTGACCTAAGCAACCTTGTCCTTTTGACTCCAAAATTGATGAAACTTGCAGATGACCTATAATTGGTTATGGTATTCTTGAATCTAGATCTAAAAGTACACAACATGCTCCTGCATATAGAGAAAAAGGGGAAAAGGTTATAGAAATAGGCTTGACTTGGTCTTTAGCCCTTATATAAGAATCAACCTTGAAATATAATTGAAATTGCATAAGGAAAGTACTGTAAAAAAGGTAAATGTGAGTATTCACTTTGCATAAAAAACCCTCATGTATGGATGTTAGGATTTGATAAACCCATGAAGATGTTTAGATGTATGCTTGAGATATAGAACTAAGGATGTCTTCACAAATGCAATGGATCTACACTTGTCAATCCTAGATCTCGAATGAATGTATGCTTGAATGCTTGAATGGAGAAGGAGAATGTGTGGATCTTCTTGCTAGCTTGAGAATTCCTCTACTTGGCCATAATGAGAGAGATACTTGCATCAACTATAAAAAACCCTCATGTATGGATGTTAGGATTTGATAAACCCATGAAGATGTTTAGATGTATGCTTGAGATATAGAACTAAGGATGTCTTCACAAATGCAATGGATCTACACTTGTCAATCCTAGATCTCGAATGAATGTATGCTTGAATGCTTGAATGGAGAAGGAGAATGTGTGGATCTTCTTGCTAGCTTGAGAATTCCTCTACTTGGCCATAATGAGAGAGATACTTGCATCAACTATAAAAAACCCTCATGTATGGATGTTAGGATTTGATAAACCCATGAAGATGTTTAGATGTATGCTTGAGATATAGAACTAAGGATGTCTTCACAAATGCAATGGATCTACACTTGTCAATCCTAGATCTCGAATGAATGTATGCTTGAATGCTTGAATGGAGAAGGAAAATGTGTGGATCTTCTTGCTAGCTTGAGAATTCCTCTACTTGGCCATAATGAGAGAGATACTTGCATCAACTAGAGAAGATTAACTTTTCTTGGATGGATCTTGTAGAAATGGAGGCTTAGAGATCTTCAATTGGATGCTTGACTTTAAATCTTGAATCCAAATCCTCAATTGCACAACTTGAATTGCTTGACTTGCTTGCACTTGATCAATTGATAGTACTTGCTTGCATATGAATGTTATGTAATTGTATGGATCATAATGGATGTCAAAATTAGAGGCCTTGATGTCCTTTTATACTCATTTTGGGACTCAATATTGTCGGGCTGACCATAAAGAAAGATCTAGAAGAAACACTCCCGCATTGGGTCTGGAGCTCACTAAAGCACAAAGCTCTAGGATGAGGTTGACCTAAGTGAAAGGTCGACCTAGACGACCTTGTCTAGGTAGTGATTTTGAAGTTTTCTTGGGTCTAGGGTAGTGTGGTTAGTTGCGGGGGAAGAAAATAAATGAAGCGGGAATCAAGCATAAAGGACATTCGAACCTAGAAATCACCAAAGTGGGACCTAATAGGTCCTAGAGCCTCTAATTATGAGGTGCTAACTTTTCAGGAAAAGAAGATGTTGAATCATCAACTATGGATGATAATTATTAGTTTTTTACAAGAAACCTTGCTTACAAATTGTGATTTGGCAACTCATATTGATCATAAAGATTTTGGTTTTCTTTGTAGTTTGGGTCTTGAGGATTGTAATACAAAGCCCCTTAATGCTAGATTGGATCAAAAGGAAAAGAGAAAGGTTCAACAAGATGAATATTTGTTGCCCCCTCCTCAAGGGGTGTTGAAGATAAGAATAGGTGATTCTTCTAGAGGTAATGCTAGACATGTTGGAATTGGTGGTGTTGGCAAGGATAATTTTGCAATTGTTCAATTCCTTTTCTTGATGTATAGAGGCCAAGACACCAAGAATCTAATGGAAGATTATGCTATTTGTTTTTCTTTTGAGAAGGGTTGCACTCTTGGTTGGAGAGAGATCTTTTATGATTCTAACTCCCAAATTGTGATTGATATGTTGCATAAGAGGTTGGTGGAGGGTATGAATTAGCAACCAACCTTATTTATCAACCAATTTTTGAGGTTGTATAGCTCCTTGTACTCTATTTCCTTTACTCACGTCCCTCGAGAATGAAACAAGATGGTGGAAGACTATCTAGATGTTATAAGAGTTAGTTTTGGATGACATGAGAGTTTTTTAGGTGTTGAGTCTTGATTGGTTGGTTGCTTCCCTTTTTTTCTAGTTGGTTGTTGAGCCAATTGGCTCTTGTTAACATTGTATACCGATTTCTGGTGATTAATAAATTTTTAGCCCTTTTTCTAAAAGAAAACATATTTCAAATCCTACAGTTCTATGGTTAATAATTTTTTTTTCTTCTGATTGAATATTATTATATTCTTTTTTTGTATACGATGTATTCATATAATGGTGAAATTCGCACACTTATGACCCTCCCTTAAGTTTTGGGCCTATTTTGATTGGAACACCCTTAATATAATAATGAGTCTACAAGCGGGATATTCTTGTGCAAGCTTGGCTCATCTCATGGAAAGGAAATGTATAGGCATACATGACTTTTTCTACATAACCAAAAGGGAGAAATTCATGCAAACAAGCATTCAAAATCGATATGCAAAAGAATAGACAACATACCATCAAAGATGACAAGGGACCTACCCTGAAAAATCCCTTAGAGGAAAAAAGATGACGTCCAAAATAATACATCACTCATATATCACTCAACAATAAAGATTACAATACATATACAATGTCTCTATGAATTCCTTTGAAGCATCAAGCTCTCTATAAGCATTCCATATAAACAGGAAGACAAGAAAAAATAATAATCATGCATCCCAATCCATCCTTCAAACCCTCACTTATGTAACCTATAAGAATTTCTCAAACAAGCCAACCCCAAACTAGCCTTAGCCAAAATGACCAACCTTAAATAACTACTCACGTGCTTGTGTTTATAAACATAAGTTTGTACAAAACCACCAAGTGGTATTTCATAAACAATGCAACTAATACCATGAGCTCACAAAACTGTTTAAGGTTTAAGGTGCATGATGTGTTGTACACATTGTATGATGTTATAATAAACTATAGTTATTTTTCGTGCACTCATGGGATATATTGATGTGTGTCATCTAGTGGACATTTTTTGGGCCACTTTATGTGTTGTATATGTAACATTGGGATGAATATTCAATGTGGGTTCTCACAAGGTTGGCTTTTGTTATGTCTAGATACTTGCATGTGCCTATTTTCTTCAGGGCTTCAAACCACACCAATTCAATCCATTTTGGGAGCATCAATATCTTTTAGAATTAGGAGGCTAGTATAGTAAGTGATGTTTGTAATAAAATATTTCCATTATCATTTGTGTATTTTTTAGAGGATTGTCCTAGTCATAGCTAGGTTTTCTTCCTTGCCATATTTGTTGGCACACGTGTAATACTAAGATATGATGAATATGCTAGCACTGCAATACATTCCAATACTTTTAATGGCCTCTTCTATATTTCATATGGATTTACATAGTTTTCTAGTGAATTATTAAGCATGTTTTGTTGTTAATATCACAATCTTTAGTTTATGTATATGCATTGCTTTTTATATTTTATGGTTTCAAAAGATTTTCATAGTCATAGCTAGGGTTTTATCCTTGCCATAAGTGTTTGGCACAATTAATAACATTCTAACGCATTGCAAGACTTTCAATGATCTCTTTTGTATTGTACATGGATATATAGAGTTAATAATGGATTATTAAGCATGTTTTGTTAATATCATAATCTTTGGTGTAGGTAAATGCTTTTCTTATGATCTTTTATGGTTTCAAATTATTTTTCCTTTGATAGATTATTACCAAATGGATTGACATTGGTCTTGGAAATATTTGATTAGTCATACTCTAAAAAATGAACAAACCATTCATTAGTAAATTTCAATCTATCAAGTTTCCATTAAGCCTTTTGTTGTGCAAACAACATCATTTCCAAAATGACATATCAATTGACCTCATCTATTGCAAAAATATGTGCAACTAATACAAAAAGGAGGTATTGGCTAAATAGCCAACTAAAATGTAAAGAATATATAAGACGACCAACAAAAAACCCAAGTGTCCCCCTTGGTAAGATACACATTTTAGTTTGTTGTTTAGTCGTTGCCATACCAAAAAGAAATTTCTACCAATTCTCCATTAAGCCCTTTGTTGCACAAACAACATTTTCTAAATGGTCTACCAAACAAACATCATTTTCTAAATGGTCTACCAATTGACCTCATCTATTACACAAATCTACACAACCTCTAATAGGCCCAATTTTTTTCTAATTGACCTTCCACACCTCTTAGACTTACCCATTGTACACCAAAGTGCAATGAGTACTTTTATGTCTAATATTAAATATTACGAAATATCTAATCCACTAACTTCACCCAAAACAATTCCATCTCAACTCTTAAAATATGAAGCCATCACACTTAAAAAAACATTTTTATATTGAACAAAACAAAACATAAACTATAATATACAAAATATAGATTTTCCTATTCCAAACCCTCCCTAGGAAGGCCAATTCCTGCAAGAGCAAATCTTGGTCAAGTCAAATTTAAGAACACATTATGACTTCATAAAATTTGACCAGAACTATACATTACATATTACCTTCCTTCATGAATCCCCCCACCCATTAATTAATATAATCCCCCATTTACTACAAAAATAAAACACCTAGTCAATCGAAAGACCAGCAAGTGCGGGTATTTTGCCCCACGTGCAAAAAACTTCATTAGACCATCTAGTCAAACTCATCTATCAAACCACTCTGAGTTTCAAAACCGCTTTCAATAAAACCACTGACGGCATTTCTAACAAACAACCCGGCGTCAATCATTAACGCGCCATAATTTCACCCGCAGTTCAAATTATTTTGCCCCGCTGTAAAAAAGTAAAATGAATGTTTTTTTTTACCATAGTAACTTCAGAACGCGTGGGAAAAATGTGTGAACCGTATATCTGTATTTATTCCATACTGATTGTATAGAGTATTTAAATACGTACGGAACAGTATGTCTGTATTTATTCCTTGTAAGTTATCCGAATTAGTATAAGTATTTATTACCAACGTATAACAGGTGATTTTATTGTCTACGTGGACCAAACAAAAAGATTTTTTTTGTCTACGTGGACCATGCAAAAGGATTTTTTTGTCTACGTGGACTCGAAAATGGGTATTTCTTTGCCTATTTCTTTTCCTTGCAAACTTGTTTTTGGGGGAATGTGGAAGGCCTAGATTGAAACACTGGGGAAGGCCAAAGTGAGAGTTTGGCAATACCCACATGTCAATCTGTGCTTGCCATTCCCTGTGAAAAGATTACATGCTATATGTAATCCGGAATCGTCCTCTTTCTTTCGTTTCAATTTTACCTCTACCCTTATCGCTAGAGTTACCTTTAAAGCAATATAGAATGTTGTCCAGATCACAGAAGGTTGTCCTTTAAACACTGTAGATTGATGCCTCCACGAGGGAAGGAAACTGTTTCTGGGCCTAACTTAAAAGCAGGCGTAGAAAATGGTTTTGAGATTCAATTGATAAGCCTGCATGGTTGTGTAGAACTGTCAGCGAAAAAGTCTTGAAACAGAAAATTTCCCCTGGGGATCCAAATTCGAAAATCAACATATAGCAGAGTAAGCGATTAAAAAGATTTTCTGGGGGGGTTTCTGAACGCAATGAGTGCGAGAAAGGGAGAGCCATAATTTGGTATGGTGCAGGCCCGAATTGAGAAACAGTTGTAGAAAATTGGTTTTTCAGTCAAGTGATAGATCTATAAAGGGTTATATAATTGTCAGCGAAAAAGTTTGAAACGAAATTTTTTCCTTTCTGGGTGTCCTAATTTGAAGATCATTGAATGACAGGGAAAAAGGCCTAAAAGCTTTATTTGGGGTTGTGGTGGATCGAATCATTACAAGAAAGGAATAGCCAAAGTTTTGTCTGTTGCAGGTCTCTCAATCATTCCTGTCTTGGTATTTTGTGGATTGAGCTGCATTGTAGAAAGTGGCCTTTTGATAAATACACAACCCCACAAGTTTTGTTTTGGGATACATACATTATCGAATTCCTGGGCTGTAGTTTGCTGATTGCAGTACTTTGAAAGCTTTGTCTATTGAGTCTCTTCAGAGTCTTGTTTTGGGGTGCACGCATCCAAAATCTTGACTACGTCTAACCAAGCAAAAACTCCTGAATAAATACAAAGCAACGTGAAATCCTTGTTTTCTTTGCGGGATTTTGATTCTGTAGAGAACTATATTGGAAGGTTTTCTGAGAAGGCTGTTTTGGGACTTCTTGATCTGAATTTGGGTATAGGAAAGGTTAATTATGGAGAGGTGGAGGAATTTTTTTAGGGGTGCGGAGACTGATATATGTACGTTAATTGAAAATGCCATTGCAGTTGCAGCATCTGATTGTCCTCAAGAATTGAGGGCGAGGAGGGACAGGATTGCTCAGAGATTGTTCTCTTGCGGATTTGTTAGGTGTGGGGAATGCAGTGCATTGACTTTGGCAGGACCTGATTCATTTAGTGAAGGTGATAACACAAAAGGAGCAGTAGTTCTTCCCAGGTGTGAAGGGCACCAGAATCATGCAAAGGTCTGTAGGGATGACGGCAGTCCTAGTAGCAGCAACGAGGTTGAGAGAAACAGGGCTAGTAATTACAGCTATGATGAGGCCGAAGCCCTCACAGAGGAGATAGAGGAGGAGTCACAGATCATCAGAGAAGTTGATAGAATCAAAGGGATCCTGCTAAATCCTGACGAGGTATTTTTCTTTTGGGTGCTTCCAAAATTAACTAGTTTCAAGATCAGCTTGTTTCAAGTTCCATCTTGTTTTTTTTTAGGAGTACCTCTGATACCCTAAGGGCCTAAAACATAAGTAACTCAAAGATCAGTTTAGGGCATAGAAGATCCATTTTGGTTTTTTATTTTCAGATTGGACACCGGATTGTCGGTATATCACGTTTGATGTTCATCTTTTTTGTTAACCAATCCAAGCGAGCTGTAGATCATAAGCATTATATGGGTGTTTTACCAAGTCTAGGACATCAAAGCACAGTTTAGGGTTCATTCAGGTCATATACATGATTTGTCTTAATGACAAACTCCCCCAATATTACTAATCTCTTCTGGCTCTGATACCCTGCACAAAATGCCTACGTAGGATTAAACGAGGCGACATGTTCTATTTCAAGATAAAAGAAGTTTTTGGTTTTCTTGATTGGCCTTTGAAATCGCATAGTTTGCAGTGAAATTAGACGAGCTTTTCTGTATGTTTTCACTGCTCTAGCTTGATTCCTAGTTTGGTGCCTGTAGTTTTTCTGTTAGTTTGAAGTCAAGTGTACATATATAACTTACAAGTGCACGCAAGGGAGCATCAAACAATTTTTTGTATTCAATTTTTGTATAAGTCATTTGTTGAATTTATGCCCCTCTCCGTTGCCATGTGCAGTCAGAAAAGCAGCTATACGAATCTTTGAGAAGACTGGAGTTGATGCAACTTTCTGTAGACACTCTTCAGGTATTTTTTTCATTTGAGCTAAATGTATATTTTAAGCACATCTTGTCTTTGAGGGAGTAGAAGGATGCTGTTTCCAAATGAAATGTGGCTAGCAAGTGTCTCCCTGATAATGCCTCATATTCTGTGCGCTATGATGAAATTGTTGTGAGTAGAGTGCTGCCTTGATATTGTTGTTGCTTTGCTATCCTTGGGAAAGTCAAACAGAGGTTGGTAGACATGTTTCTCAATGAGAAGGGTTTGTCCAAATGATGCTTGATGTTTAGTGAACTTTTGCATTGACATGTTACTAATGCAAAAGATTTTCTCAATTTAAACAATTAATATTTAGCAATCATGGCACAGACCTTGTGAAATGCCTTTTTGTAAACCCTTTGTGGTATAGTACAATAAACTACTGTAATGTCATGGGAATTCAACTTAAGCTTGTGCTGTTGTTTGTTGGGATTGTTTTCAACAGTTGGGTTTTTTGGGTCTGTGGTTGCTTGTGGTTTAGAACTATAAATTACAAACTATCTGCTTACAAATGCTTTGCTTCCGTTATTGAATGGATTATCTAAAGATTGCTATATTCAACTTGTTTTTAGCACCTGCTAATTTTCATTTTATAGTTATGCTATCCAAATTTAAGATTTTTCTTTGTTAATAATTTTTTTGAGGTTTTCTCCTTTTACCATTGGCTTTGAGTATATTTGTTGCCAAACAAATGATGATAACACTTGAATTATGTATGCATTCCTCATATGCTTGAATCTTATCATCAGATATGCCATCTGTTCATAAAAATAATTTCTCGTCATTGATACTTTGCAAAGCTAATTATGCAGAACTATATTTGTGTTGTAGATCTGCTGATGATGCAGTCATGACTCATATACGATTGTCATCTGCTTGAATATGACATTAAATTAACCCATGTGCTGATTAGAATAAATCTAACTCTTTGATATTTGTTCTGTTTCCAGGTAACTGCTATTGGCAAGGTGGTGACTGGATTAAGAAAACATCATTCAGAACAAGTACGTTCCATGGCTAAGATGCTAGTCAGGTAGCTCATTCTCCATGTCAATTCTCCCTGGTAGTTTAGGGCAGGGAAATGTGCTTTAAAAAGAAAAGTTAATAAATATAGGATAACAAGTTCACTTGTGAGCTTTTCAATTGGAATGGCAATTGTTGAATTTTTTTTCTTAAGTTTTCATAGTATAGCTGTTGTTTATACATGAGAAACTGAACATGTCCCCTAATTGGTGATTACAGTGGCTGGAAAGAGCTTGTAGATATATGGATGAAGACTGCTGGTTCTCTGACTGCAGCTGCATTAGGTATGGAATTTTGTCGTGTAGAGAAGTTCAAGGTTTGTTCCAATTTACATTTCACAAGTATTTTTTAAGAGGTGTGATTTAATGTGCATTTTTTTTGTTATTTTCTCTTTCCAGGCGCATCTCCTGACTCTGTTTGTCCAGAAGATATCAAAGATGATGAGAATGGTCTACCTTCTCCACCACTTGATGAGGGTGCCTTTTTAACAACTCAGACTGCATCAATCGAAATGTCTGAGGTAGTTTTGACTATTGTGCCAGAATTTTCTTATTCCCAGCTATAGCATGTCTGCTATCTTATGTCTACTAAATTAATGATTCATTTCATATATTCAATGGCCATTTGATATGAATGAAAAAAAAATCATTTTTTTTGGCATTGTATATGAAAAATATGCTTATAGTATATTCTCAGATGGCTTTATCTGATCCTGTATCTCTTTGTTGGGTTGTGTGCTGGATTGAAGTTCTTTGCTGGAATGGATGATGATGGAAGTAAGTTATTTCTCTGTTTCTTGGCTTTGCTTTTATTTGATTATCAGAGTCTATTGAAATGGCGGGAGTGCGGTTTTTGCATGTTTTCAAGAGCAATCTAGTTATTTACAGTCAGTTGTTTTTCTTCTTATTAAATTTCTGTTTTTAATTGTTATTAATTCCTCTCTTCTGCTATTATAGATCCTCGAATCATTGATGAGAATGACTCAGATCCTGATGACAAAGACATCCAGCGCTACAATAGGAAACAGATTGATGATCATGACACTGATTCTGCTGATGATGAGCGCTACAATAGGAAACAGATTGATGATCACGACACTGATTCTGCTGATGACGAGCGCTACAACAGGAAACAGATTGATGATCATGACACAGATTCTACTGATGATGACAAACAACACTATGATAGGAAACAATCAGTTCAGCAGAATTACAAGACAAGGGAAGGTGATGCTATTGCCAAGCAATTAGCTTTGGCAAGAAACAAGGCAAAGGGGAACATCACTTCAGGAGGAAACAAGGAAAAGGGGATCATAAAGTCACATTTTCAGAAACAGCAGAACATCAATTTCCATCGAAATTCAATGAATACCTCAACTCATGCAATTGGTTCTTCTGTGCCAGTTAGGAAGTCATCAGGAACTCCCAAACCAAATGAACATAGGGATCGAGTGCACCGATTGACTGGTTCAGCCAAAAATCAAATGAGACCTAGTTCTGCTCAACCCCAACATGTGAGTAAATCCTTTTTGTTTGTCCATTCATAATATTCTAACACTGATATGTATGTATTTGAACCTATGAGAAGAGGTTATATATGCCATCATTCTAAAAGCAAATCTCTTGCTAATTGGTTTTTCAGAAGCCACGACCTTCACATGATCTGTCTGTAAGTATGAGGGTTGAAGCTGCTAAGAGAAAGCTTCATGAAGGATACCAACAAGCAGACAAAGGTTTGTAAAGTTGACTGTTCCTTGATTTTATGTAATGGATAGTTTGGTGAGTTAATGATGGCTAAGTTCATAAGGGATAGCATTTTAATTTCTTACATGATTTCAAGCTTATGCGTTTGCTTTTGCAGCAAAGAAGCAGCGCACAGTTCAGCTAATGGAGCTTCAAGACATCCCTAAAACTGGCCGCAATTTCATAAAGCCATTGCAAGCTAAACTAGGATCACATAACCGACAACGATTTGGAAGCAGCAGATAGAAATATTCCAGGGGCCAAATGAGTCAAGAGGAGTATATGTAATTTCTTAAAGAGAAACCATTATTCACATACCTGCACTCTATGTATGATTTTTAACTTTTCATATTGACCAGAGTGTGTTTTAACATGAGGAAACTGACTGATGAACGGGTCGAGAATTTATTCTTGATTTAGCAAGGTTCCTTGTCACAGAGATATACTGAAAACTGATATCTTGCTTGGCACGAACCTGTCTTTTTGGCACAAAAGTGGGAGATTGATATGGGAAAATGGAGTTGGAATGTTTGGCATTCACCTTGATGGTTATATCAATATGTACAGGTCTCTATCCCATTTGTTTTATTTGTATCATATGATCTGGAATAAATGATGGGCTGATTACAAATGCTGACATTTGATTAAAGGTAGATGAGCCAAACCTAGGCATAAGTTGGTTTTTCTTGGAAAGAATGAATTAAATTTCATTTTTCAAAAAATGGAACCGACAAAATTTTGGCAGGTGCAAAAATTTAACATCATTTGTTGTAATATACAGGGACAATCAAGGTACAAAATTCCAAACATTGTTACAATTTTGAAGATGATTTGTTATTTAATGTCCTGATCAGACATGGTTGATTGTCAAGCATTATTTTCTGGGAAACCTGATCAAATAATCGAATATTAATTAAAGAAAAAACAATTGAAGGTACAACGCCCCAAACATTTTGCTAGTGAATATATGCATTTTGAAACTCCCTGCTATGGTTTTTCTGAAACAATCATCATAGATTCATACTACTGAATAGCAGACCATCCAGTGCGTGCTTCAATACAAATGGCCCATTGGTCCATTGAAATGATAGACCATCCATTGTGTTCCAATACAGTTGGTCCACTGGTCTATTGAAGTGATGTTCTTTCATCTTGTAGCTTGAACATGACAGGAACCAAACTGGCCCTTACCTTCTTATGGTAGAATGATTTTTACAAGCACTTTATTGAGAGCAGTTGGAAAGGGATGTATTGCAAGATGATCTAGTGCAATAAAAGCATTGGAGCATACACAAGTATGTGAAGGATGTTGATTTGGATTTGTGGAAGGTGAGGACGTGATCATACATGAAGTTAAAATGCATGTACGAAGGCGCACAAGATTTTAGAGTTGTTTGTAATAGGCCATGTAGTAAAAGTGTGGTACCTATTAGATGACTTGACATCAGTCTCGGTATTAACAGCCTTGATGAGCTACTTCTTCTGCCACACTGTTCCATAGCTGGTTATATGTGATTTAGTTAAGGATTGATTCATTTTGATCTACTTAGTGATTGGGTTAGTGGTATTGTTTGTCATGAGATAATGTGTCAATGAAGTGGGTTGATTGAATGATAGGTGTCTAGTTTGTGGGTCAAGTGTCTAGATATTTGGATAAGGTGTAATGATAAGTCTTCAAGTTGTGAGAGACAATCATGATGTGAGTTCTATTTAAGCATCAGTGGTGGAATTTATTAGAGCAATTTGCAGTTAGTTTGAAGTCCAAGTTAGTATATATTCAAAATTCGAAATCAGAAAATATTCATTAGATCCTGTTAGGAAGAGCTTACACAAGTTCTTGGCACAGGTTATAAGAAGGGAATTTGTTAAGACTTAATGGTAAAAGTTTTTCTCTTTGGCATAGGCTATCATGGCTTTTTTTCCCTTTTGATTTTGATTTTGAGTTTTCCTCCACTCCTTTTCGCCCCGGTTTTCCACTACTTTTATTTTTCTGTTTTCTCGTTATTTCTTTCCCATCTCTCTTGCATTTTCCTTGACTTGCGGTCTTAATTTTCAATCTTCTTCCTCTACTATTTTATAACATTTTCACTAATTTATATTAGTTATTATTATTAATATTTTATTTTTTGTATTAACCTTTTTTTTGAGTAGTTTAACACCACCACAGCCCAGGGCTGTCAAGAAGTCAGCAGCACATTAACAAAGGTGCTGGCTTTTACAAATCAAGGCCACAAATGGCATTTTATCAGTAGGGTAACTAGTCTTTCTCAAAGAGACCACTTGCAAAACAAGGGGCCACAACTGGTCACTTACAACACAGAGGTCAAAGGAGGCCTTTGACAACACAACCAACCACCCATAGAGTGGGGCAATCTAATAAAGTGATTCCATCTTGCGTCCAAACAACCAGCGAAAGGAGAAGACCGCATGAAGTTACCATCAACATCCTTCATAGTGCACGGCCAAGTCATGGTATCAGCAAAGGCAAACCCAGTCCTAAGAACTGCATAAAACATTAACCAAAAACAACCATATGCCAGAATGGGCCCTTGAAAACTAGCAGCAAACGCTGGTCATCAGAAAGAAAACCACTGTCTATGCCAATCAAAATGGATAGTTTAATCGAAGAGCCAAAACAACAACTATAACTACTGGCAGCAACCACCATAGTATAGACCAAAAGAGCCAAAAACCTAACAATAGAGATCAGCATAGGCGCTGTCCACAGAGAGAGAGATACAACTTGCCAATCTTGGTAGGTTCCATAGTCCTACATCCTTGTTTGCTGGAAGAAACAAGCCAAAGCAGAATAACACCATCCATAAGCTGAATTGATTCTACCCTTGCATGTGAGCAGCCACAATCAAGAGAAAATCACATAGAGCAGTCATCATCCTTCAGCCACAAGCAAATCCCCACCTCTATAGGAGATGCACCAAACTCTAGAGAGAAGACAACAAGAGCACCATGGACCAAACTCACAACCAAGCAAACTTAGAAACCTCAATAGGGGTTGACTCCACCTCCATAGGAGCCATATATGATAGAGTCCAGCTAGGAATAATAAGAGCCTTGTAAAGTTGGGAAATCGGAGTGCTCCAGACAATAAAAAGAACAAACAAATCTCCACCAATCTCCTTGCATCTTTTCCAAACTCGGAAATTGAATCATAGCCTCTCACAAGGCTCTAAGTAGCCTTCATTGAGAGCACCACTCCCCTCTAGCATGGATCCAAAGACTTTTTAGTTGCCCCATCAAGCCCAACAAGATAGGGGTAGAACAAGAAAGGCCTTAGTAAAGAACATGAAACCACCAACCTACAACCCTAGAGAAAGGTCAAGAACCTCAAAGGATGTAGTCTTTGGGTGATAACAACTCCAACCATGGCTCTCCTTAGACAAACTAGTGCAATAAAGAGAGCCCACTCACACGAGGAATCAAAGGTAGTAAACACCTTTGGACAGAAAAGAACACCAAGCAACATACCCACAACTAGGTATAGAATTACCCATAACTAGGTATAGAATTACTAGACCACAATGAATTCGTCACTTCCAAATAGAGGAAGGCTTTTCGCTCTCCAAATGATAAGAGAAGAACGGAGATAGAGTTGCATGGGCGAAAACCCTGTAGAAGGATTGTAACACATTTGCAATAAAAGAAACCACCTGTTGGTTCCCCTTCTCTTTCTACTTGCAAGTTTACACTATGATTGACAAACTAATGTCATTGACTCTATCACCACTCCAAAGTTTGCAAGGAAAAGGGCCAATTAACAAGGATCAACAAGGATCCTCCTACAATTTGAGCCTAGATGCTCAGGCGGGTGTACCCTTGATTCACTTCTTGAAAGGAATCACTAAATATTATGCATTTATATCGTTTACAAACTGATTTTAAAGATTTTATCATTTAAATGTGTGATTGATGATGATGAACTGCTTCTAGAGAATGGATCAGTGCCTTAACCTAGGGCATAGAGTCACTCAATAACATATATCAACTGAAAATCCTAACTCAAACACTCTTGAACTCAGAATAAGTGCTTTGCCTATTATCTCTCTCACTCCCAAACCTGATCATCAAATTCCTATCCAACCATGAACTCATTGAAACTACCTTAAAGACTTTAATCCTAACTTTGTTAGAAACTCAAAGATAATTCCACAATATTCTTTGTCTACCATATGCTAACTCACTTTGTGACATTAACATATATGAGCCCAAGATCAAAACAAGAAGACAAACATAAATCTGAGATTGGAATTCAAGTGTATTCTCATTAAAATCTACAGAATCTATACATTACCAAAACAACACAATGCTAGGAAACAAACCCAAAATCCAGGCTCTCCTTGTTTAGTCTTTTACATTGACTATCAACATAACATCACCAACCACCAAAAAGTAAAAACAGTTGCCATGTATACCACTAGTCACCTTGGAATCCAAAAAATCAGGGTGCAACAAGCTATGGATGACTAGGGCAGAAGTTAGGGTCTTCACCCACCAAACCAACTGGATTTAATCAGAATTTAATACATTGGAGGAAAACCAAGCAACCTGGAGAAAATAGATCCTAGAATGATCTCCATTTATGAAAAATTTCAGAGCAATGTACCGAAGATCATGAATCTACCATGTTAATCAATCTGATCTCTCACCTGCAACATGCCTCGAGCAACTCTTTACCATTCCTTCACGGTACAGTCCCTCTGCAATCAATCATCCAACTCTCTGGGCCACGCCGTGATAGTTGACAAAATCACAACTACCTGATCTAGCCGCTCAAGCATTGAATACCAGTCCTTAGTCGCTGAGACACCCTTAAAATATTCAAATATGAAAGAAACGGCTATTTGCATGGCGCGACACAGCTCATCAACGACCAGCATTCAAACTGAGATCTTCTTTATATCATCACCGTCAGATCTTCTCACTTTTCTCAGGTTTTGCCACTTAACTACATAGGAATCCTGGTTTACATTTATCCTTTAGTTGCGAGATCACCAAACATCTCATTTAACCTTAGTTACCTTTAGCGATTCGACGATTGTAGTCTCGTGATCTTTATTAATTCTTTAAAGATATTCAGCGATCACCCGACTTGGAGATCTAGCGACTAACAAAGAATCTCTCAATTGTTGAAACTTCTTGACTTTTCAAATTTCTTCCTGAGATTACACGACTGCCATCGATCTTCTTCATTCCATCCTACGATCCACATTAAGTCGCGAGAGATTTCATGACCTAACTATTTGATTCAGCGACCATGAGACTAACCATGTCACTGAATCACTGGAGGTTAGGCACTTAACCGTTAGGAACCTGAGACCACGCAACCACACAGTTGCTAGATCATCGAATACATTATAAACTCTAAGCACACTAAGATCAACGACTGTCGTTATACCGCTAACTTAAATATCATGCATCTTATCTAAGCGGTATAACGACAACCGCGAGATCATGTCGATCTTTATCATACCTGAATGCCAAAAGCACTGGCCCCACTGACAACATTCCATGTCAACTTTCAGCAACCAATAGAAAACAAACATGTCAGCGCCCTCTGGCGAAAAGGTCCCACAACAATGTCGACATATGACATGGAAGATCGGACGACTGTCGCATGATCGCAAAACCTGGAAAGATTCCTTGCGATCATGTGACAACCGTTGATCTTGATACAAGCTGGCAATCTCGTAGATCCCTTTGACAACGGTCCCACTGACACATCCTCGTCACCATCCGGCTCGGCCAATCAAAATAAGACAAATCCATAACACCTGGCAAATGGTCCCACTGACCTTAACGAACAAAAAGCCGCCACGTTGAAACACCTGTCAGCGATCCCACTTACGGTCTATCTGAACACTTGGAAGATTGGACCGCTGGCGTATGATTGCAAAAGCTCAAAAGATTTCATGCGCTCATGCGCCTGCCGTAGGATTAAAAGGGGACTAAGATACCGGGCCCGCCTAACAACATATCCAACTCACCGTCCCGCAACCAATAACCAGCCGCCACCTTAGCTCCATCTGACTGTATATCCACCTGTACCAACTTCATGAAATGGTCCTACCATCTCGCGACTCAGCGACTAAAACTCCACCTCACGATCCTGATCTTGCGGTAGTCGCTGGATCTCAGAACCTTATGCTGACTTTGACTTTTCTTAGGAGATCTGGCAACTGAGGCCATCTTGAAAACATTGATATAGTGGTCGCCAAATCTCGGAATAAAATCTGGAGACCTGGCGACCGAAGACAAATCACTGAGTCTCTGAAGGATAAAAAATATTCTCGTGGCTTAGAGAGACTGCGCGACTAAAGCATTTCAGGAAGTCGTGAGATAAAAAGAATATACTGCTTTTATTTGGAGAATGAGCGACTAACCAGGAAAGATAAAGCGCACATGCGTTATGAATCACTTAAGTGGCCCGAAAAAGTAACAAAGAATTAGAACAGAGCCTGGAGAAACTAGGGTTTTACCTTCTAACGGCTAGAAATTCGAAATAAGACCTAGGGTTTAAGGCAAGAGACCAAGAAAAGTTTGCAGGGGCCAGAGAAGAAATCATATATCCATGAAATTTTTTGTAGGTGCTAATAGTGGCTCTATCTGGGGATGTATGTCTCTTGTAGGCATGGCAAGGATTTAGAATCTCAGGTTAAGCAGACCACCTACTGGAAAAGACAACTGCAGAGAGCACATGACAAAACACTACAAACTAAGGCAAAACCAGGAAGAGAGAAACACACCAATATATACAGAATGTGCAACATATACAAACCTAACTACTGTTCATGGAAAGATAAATACCTTCAATTGAAGTATTTTTTCAAGAACTGTCCATGAACTGACAATTCTTGAATATCACCATTTAATTCTTTGACAATATAGGAATCTTGTCCCCATCTTTCATGAATCTGATATGGTCCTAGCCAGATTGGATCAAATTTTCCATGTTTGCCTTTATCTTCCAATCTAGCATTCCAGATTAATACCAAGTCATCAGGTTCGAACTTCCTTTCAACAGTCCTTTTGTCATACAGATTCTTGACCTGCAATTGCAACTTGGCATTTCTTGAGGTTGATTCTCTTCTAGTTTCATCCAACCTGATGAGATCTTCAATTCTTAATCGCATTTCATCATCTATATCATCATCATACAATTGAACAAACCTATACATTTCCAATAAGTTGTTTTGAGGCATCCTTGCATGTATCTCATATACTAAATCAAATGGTGCACAACCAATTGTCTTCTTCATAGTTATCCTGTCAGCCCATACAGCTAATGGTAACTTTGAATTCCACACTCTTTTATTCTTATCAAGGATCCTCCTGAGGATTTTTATTAAGCTCTTATTTGTTGATTCTTCCTGTCCATTACCTTGTGGATGATAGGATGAGGAGTATGACATCTGGATTCCTAGACCCTTGCAGAAATCCTTGTATTCAGTAGACCTGAAACACATTGCATTATCACTGACAATCCTCTCAGGACAACCAAACCTTGTAACATATTATTTAATAAAAAATCAGTGACCACCTTACTAGTTGCATTTCTTGTAGGGATAGCCTCTACCCACTTAGTGAAATAATCAGTAGCAATTAAGATCCAAGAGTGTCCCCCATTGGACTTGTTTGGTATTTCCCCTATGAAATCTATTCCCCACTGTTGGAAAGGAGTCTGCACTTCAATTGGCCTCAAGGGCACATTACCTGAAAATTTAAGCTTACTAGAGGATTTTTGACAAGCATCACACCTTCTTACCAGTTGCTCTACATCTTTGAAGATTGTGGGCCACCAGAATCCTACTCTCAAGATTTTTTGAGTAGTGGTTTTACCCATGTAATGTCCTCCACAAACTCCCTCATGCATTTCTTTTAACAACTTGTCAGCCTGATTTTCATTAACACATTTTAAAAGTATGCAATCTAAATTTTTCCTATATAATTTGCATTTTATAATCACATACTTGATAGCCTGTAGCTTCAAAGTCCTCTTCTTGTTATCATCCATTCCTTCAAGGCAACTCATGTTCCTTAAGTAAAATATAATATCTTGATACCAAATGCAATCATCCATATCACAAGTATAGTCAATTTCAATTTGGTTTATCTGATTTGCATCAAGATTGGATTGAGCCATCAGTTTTGCCAATCCTTGTCCTTTGACCAGTTTTGTAACCTGGATGTCAATATTGAATTCTTGAATTCTATTTATCCATTTGCATCTCCTTCCAGACACCTCCTGCTGTGAAAAGATATCTTTAACTGCAGCACTTGGCACAAGAGCAATCACAATTGCTCCCATCAGATAGCATCTAAAAGCCTTGACAGCCTTCATCAGTGCATATGCTTGTTTTTCATTGATATCATATTTCAGTTTAACAACCTGCAAAGATTTACTAAAAAATGCAATAGGCTGCTCATAACCCTCATTATTCTTTTGCAGTAAGACTGCAGCAACAGTATGGAAAGATGCAAAGGAAAAAATGTGCATTGGGATATTGTAATCAGGTGCTTTAAGCACAGGTGCATCTTTGATAGCCTGCTTGATATTCTTGAAAGCTTCATCAGGCTCACCTTCCCACTTGATCTCTGATCCTTTCTTCAACATCTTGGATATTGGCCTAGTAACTTCAACAAAATTTGTAACAAATCTTCTCAAGAAATTCACTTGGCCAAAGAAAGATTGAATTCCTTAACATTTTTTGGTTTAGGGATTTTTTCAATAGCTGCCACCCTTTTTGGATCAATTTTGACTCCTTGCTTTCCAACTAGGTGGCCTAAAAACTTGCCTTCAGTCACACCAAATGCACATTTCCTTGGATTTAATGAAATGCCATATTCCAAAGCTTTCACAAATATTTTCTCCAAATGAAAGCAGTGATCCTCTTCCTTCTTGGAATATGTAGTTAAATCATCCTGATAAACAACAAGAAAATTATCTATAAAATCTGCAAAGGCAACATCCATTGCCTTTTGAAAAGTTGCACCAACATTTGTGAGACCAAAAGACATCCTCACATAGACATAAGTCCCCCAAGGTGTAGTAAAAACTGTCTTAAATTGTTTTGATTCTTTTACAATTACCTGATTATAGCTAGAAAAACCATCCATCATAGACATCAAATTAGATCCAGTCACTCTTTGCAACATAGCTTCCATATTAGGCAAGCAGTAGTTATCCTTTAGAGAAGAAACATTTAGATTTCTGAAATCCACACATAGTCTGATGTCTCCATTCTTCTTCCTGACAGGAACCAAATTTGACACCCAAGAAGAATGCCTAATAGGCTTTTATAATTTCAGCATCTTTTAGCTTCATTAATTCTTCCTACATTTTAGGTGCTAAAGTAGGATTTATAGGCCTTTGTTTTTGCCTAAAGGGTTTGGCATCTTCTTTCAAAGGAATAACATGCTGGAACAAGTCTTCTCTATAAACCTTTAGGTCATCATATGACCATGCAAAAACATGCCTAAATTTTCTCAATAACTCAATCAAGGACTTCCTTACCTTGTGAGACATTTCTTTGCCAATGTAAACCTTCTTAGGTGCTTCTTGTGTACTAAGATTTATTTCTTTTAAATTCATTTGGTCTTCCTTTCTAGTGCCTATTTGAACTCTGTCCTGATTATCAAACACATTTTCAAGAACAACAAGTCACTTGGGAACCTTGTTAGTCTTAAGTTGCAGGACTTCATTACCAAGGACAACCTCCTTTCCTTCTGTAATCTCAACCAAGGCTAAACAATCTAACTCCTGACCATGATATTGGTCTTCACAATTCATAAATCTCAAGATATCTTGGTCATTTTCAAAAACTTGCTAGTTTTCAACATTATCTGGTATACTAGGCCTAGTTTGAATTTCAACTTTAGAGAGGCCAGCAAAAGTAATATCACCAGGATTAATTGCTATATTGGCTAACAAATCAGCCATCTTGTTATTACTTCTATCCTTCCATGCAATGTTGAAGGCATCAAAATGCTCAATCATATCCCACACAACATTCTGATATTGTTTCAATCTTTTGTTCTTTGAAGCATACACTGATCTTATTTGGGACACCACTAACTCAGAGTCCCCAATAACTTTTATACATTTAATTCCATGCTTGTGTGCCAATCTCAATCCTAGCAATAATGCTTCATACTCTACTATATTATTGGTACAAGAGAAATTCAATGTGAAAGAAAATTTGTAAGTGTTCCCACTAGGAGATATGAGTAAAACACCTTCTCTTGCTCCATCTCTGCAACTAGCACCATCAAAGTACATCACCCACAAATTACCTTTCACAGACTCAAAACCTATCTCTTCAGCAATACATGACAATACAGGCTCTTTTTCAAGTACAACGACCTCGGCTCTGAAAGCATTGACATCAGTATCTACAAAGCAGGTAACCTCATTATCAATATTCTTTTCAATCATATAGGTCACCCTTGGTTCCCTTTCAATCCTAATGGACTGACCATCAAAATTGAAAGTTGCAAAAGACAAATCGCATTGCAAACTTCCACCCATGGCAACACTCCATTTCCTAAATAATAGCATCCCATAATGAGGTGGAATGTCTACTACCAAGACATTCATAGTCAGTTCTTTCTCTGGATAGGTTGCCAATCTGTATGGCATTGCATTTATAGTCCCAATGACTGATACTTCTCTCTGATCCATTGCACAACATCTACCTTGATTTGTATCAACTTTGAGGCCTAACTTTTCCATAATTTTGAAAGGAATGATAGTATTGGAAGCACCTGAATCAATCATACAATTTCTTAATTTCATCGCATTCACAATGATACTCAGAAAGAATGGGTCTATGTTTTCAAGCCTAGCATTGATAGAATTGTCCAAATATATAGGTGGTATGTGAGATACCAATTCTTGGACCTCCACTTCTTTCAAAACTTTATCCTGAGGTTCATTGCATGCAACATCATTATCATGGACATTATCTATCCATGCAAGAGCCCTATCCTTATGTTCAAGGATCCTTAACAATTATGACAATGGAACCTTGATAGTTATCTGAGACAACACAGCTAACATGTCAATAGGGACAGAGGGAGGAAACTTAATTTGTTCTACCTTGGCGTCCTTCTGTTTATCTGGTATATTTGTTGTAGTTGCAACCTTTACCTTTTCAACTTTAGCCATTGTGCCAACTGGCTTTCCCACTTCACTTTGATGATTCTTGCAACTCCCTTAGGTTCCCACTTCTTACCTTTCACATTTTTGAACCTCACTAGATGATCACCCTTTGATCTATTTTCACTGGGTTCCCCAGAGTTGGTGTTCTTTATGAACATTCCTGCAGCTTTTCCATTGGTACCATTTGCTGTCATATTTCTAGTTTGCACTTGAGATACCATTTCTGCAGTGATCCTAGCAATTTCTTCCTTTGAAGGTCTTCTCAAAATCATTGGCTCTAAGGAAGAAATCATGTTACATGTCTTTTCATCAATGTCATCATTATCAGAGAAGACCTCCTGATGGAACAAGGCCTTGTGTCTTCTTAGGCATACATCCGCTTCTTCATCAACATTAGAATCATCTTCATGACCCAAATATGAAGTTGTCATATTGCATCCAATGTCATCATGAGTTTCTTCCTGATCTAGCTCTTCAGTTCTATCATCTTGGTATGCTGACATGGATTGTGCAACTACACAATGCTCTGCAGAATGAGGGGATTGGCATGCTATGCACCATGGTGCATCCTCTATAACATTCACAGAAGATTTTTGCAAAGGATCAGGGACAACTTTATCATTATTTCCTCTTGCAGCAGGGACAATAGGCTTGCCATCCTTCCATTGGGTGTTGTAGGGGTAATTTTGCAGTCTATTTTGCTTATTGAAATTATTGTTGAATTGAGGCTTTTCATAAGCAGAAACATTATTATTCATATTAGGAGGTGCTTTCAAGTCTTTCAATGCATTCAACACCTTATCCAATTTGTCTTCCTCTTGTTTCTTATTTCCAACATTTCTTTCATTATCCCTTTTATACTTCTTGTCTCCAAACAGCTTTGGATCATCTCTTTTTCCACCCAATTTTCCTGAAATCTTCATATTATTTTCAATGTTGATAGCAATCCTAAAAGCATCCCTGAGAGTTCTTGGTTCTTTGTCCCTCAACAAATATCCCATTTTTCCATCAAAGACATTGAAGTATGTGGTCAAACAAACATTGTCATCTAGCCTCATGACTTGAAATAGCTTATGCATACCCTTATGAAATCTCATATTGAACTCAGCTTCAGATTCATTTTGATTTTTCCTTATAGTGTTGAACTCATTAAACATGAAACTAGCATTAGGCCTATCACCATATTGTTCTTTGAAACATTTTTCAAAAGAATCCCAAGTGTCAATACATTGGTCAGGGAGTCTCTTAAACCAATCTCTAGCATCCTCCACCAAAGATTGAACAAATAATTTCATGACTACATCCTCATGTTCTATCTCATAATCATTTAGCATATCAACAAATAACCTAAGATGTTCCTCACAACTAATGGCATTGTTACCAGCAAACTTAGGTACCTTATCTCTTATATCAATTGGAAAAGCATTTGGGTAGCCAGGTATTCCATCAAAACTAATTTTCCTATAGCCTTCTAATTGCATAGGTCTTCTTTGAAAACTTGAACTAGTATTCACCTTAGGGTCAATGTTTAAATTTACATTCGCATCTATTTGTGCATTTGACTATTGTTTAGGATCAACATTTATCTTGGCAGATGAAGATGGAATTGAAATACTAGTAGTGACATTACCACGTGAAGCAACATTAAAAGTTGTTGATCGCATACCTAGTTCATCAGTAGTGGATGGTACAAGAGTACTTGCAGATGAAGCCTTCAAGAACTGGATCTTTCTTCTTTTTTCTGCAATGGAGGCCTCAATTTCAGCCCTCTCTAATTCTCTTGCTAGGTCTTCATCTTCTTTTCTTCTTCTTTCCATCTCTGTATCCTTATTTGAAATGGGTGGTGGGACCTTTGGTATTGTCAATGGTTTTCTTGTTTGGTGTCCCACCATCTTTTGCTTTCTTTTTTCGCCAACAACAACAGCAGGCTTAGTGATCTCATGCCCATCTTTATCTTTAGGGAGGGAAGCATAACTTTGAACCTGTCTAACCACAGGGCCCTCTTTATCAAACTCATGGTCTTGCAGTAAGCGTTCCTGCTCACTTCTCAAAGCATCAAGATCACCAAAGATATCATGCTACAAAGTCTTAGGAGCAGAGGCAAGCATCTTGTTTCTCTCCTTCAACTCATTAATCTTTCTAAGAAGAGATTCTCTTTCTATTAGAGCATTCACTTTCTCAGTTTCTCTCTCCTTTTGTAACCTCTTGTGTATGGCATCCTGCTCTACCAACTATAACCTTAGTGCACTCAGGTCATCTGGGTCTATCATAATATCCTCAGAACTTGAGGAAACATCCATATCAGTAAGGTTTTGATATGGGAAATGGACCTGTCTTGGTCTCATGGATTGCCTTCTGAACATATCCTCATCAAGATCTAAATTCGGTCCAAAACCCCTTTCTCTGGCTTGTACATCCTGTCCGGCAGGTAATGAACCTTTATCTTGAAATACTGCCTTTGGGGTATCATAAAATTTGTCTTCAGAGCGGCCACTATCTGATTTAGAACTTTTGTATTGTGAATCTTCCTCATTAAAGGATGCATGTGGTGCTCTATTTCTAGTATTTTTTTGCTCTCTCATGAGAGCACTAGTAAATTCTCCGTCTCTCCTGATCCAACTCTTCTTTTCCTGTCTAGGTAACTGTTCCATAGTAACCTCCGGATGCTACTTGACAAAAGACCTGGTATTCCTTCTTTTATCCATGGTCTACAGTTTATAACACTAGTTCTAATCCTGTTGAGTCGCCACCCACCAAAGTGGTAAATCTCTAAAAATCTTAAAGAGAACCACTGAATACACAAGAGAAACACAAAAGTCCACTAATGACTCCTATCTCTAGACTCTCCCCAGTAGAGTCACCATTTTGTTGGTTCCCTTTCTCTTTCTACTTGCAGGTTTACACTATGATTGACAAACTAATGTCATTGACTCTATCACCACTCCAAAGTCTACAAGGAAAAGGGCCAATTAACAAGGATCAACAAGGATCCTCCTACACTTTGAGCCTAGATGCTCAGGTGGGTGTACCCTTGATTCACTTCTTGAAAGGAATCACTAAATATTATGCATTTATACTGTTTACAAACTGATTTTAAAGATTTTATCATTTAAATGTGTGATTGATGATGATGAACTACTTCTAGAGAATGGATCAGTGCCTTAACCTAGGGCATAGAGTCACTCAATAACATATATCAACTGAAAATCCTAACTCAAACACTCTTGAACTCAGAATAAGTGCTTTGCCTATTATCCCTCTCACTCCCAAACCTGATCATCAAATTCCTATCCAACCATGAACTCACTGAAACTACCTTAAAGACTTTAATCCTAACTTTGTTAGGAACTCAAAGATAATTCCACAATATTCTTTGTCTACCATATGCTAACTCACTTTGTGACATTAACATATATGAGCCCAAGATCAAAACAAGAAGACAAACATAAATCTGAGATTGGAATTCAAGTGTATTCTCATTAAAATCTGCAGAATCTATACATTACCAAAACAACATAATGCTAGGAAACAGACCCAAAATCTAGGCTCTCCTTGTTTAGTCTTTTACATTGACTATCAACATAACATCACCAACCACCAAAAAGTAAAAATAGTTTCCATATATACCACTAGTCACCTTGGAATCCCAAAAATCAGGATGCAATAAGCTACAGATGACTAGGGCAGAAGTTAGGGTTTTCACCCACCAAACCAATTGGATTTAATCATAATTTAATACATTGGAGGAAAACCAAGCAACCTGGAGAAAACATATCCTAGAATGATCTCCATTTATGAAAAATTTAAAAGCAATGTACCGAAGATCATGAATCTACCATGTTAATCAATCTTATCTCTCACCTGCAACATGCCTCGAGCAACTCTTTACCATTCTTTCACGGTACAGTCCCTCTACAATCAATCATCCAACTCTCTCGACCACGCCATGATAGTTGACAAAATCACAACTACCTGATCTAGCCGCTCAAGCATTGAATACTAGTCCTTAGTCGCTGAGAAACCCTTAAAATATTCAAATCTGAAAGAAACAGCTACTTGCATGGCGCGAGACAGCTCATCAACGACCAACATTCAAACTGAGATCTTCTTTATATCATCATTGTCAGATCTTCTCACTTTTCCCAGGTTCTGCCACTTAACTACATAGGAATCCTGGTTTACATTTATCCTTTAGTCGCGAGATCGCCAGACATCTCATTTAACCTTAGTTACCTTTAGTGATTCGGTGACTGTAGTCTCGTGATCTTTATTAATTCTTTAAAGATATTCAGCGATCACCCGACCTGGAGATCTAGCGCCTAACAAAGAATCTCTCAATCACTGAAACTTCTTGACTTTTCAAATTTATTCCTGAGATTACGTGATTGCCGTCGATCTTCTTCTTCATTCCATCCTACGGTCCACATTAAGTCGTGAGAGATTTCATGACCTAACTATTTGATTCAGTGACCACGAGACTAACCATGTCACTGAATCACTGGAGGTTAGGCACTTAACCGTCAAGAACCTGAGACCACGCGACCACACAGTCGCTAGATCACCGAATACATTATAAACTCTAAGCACACTGAGATCAATGACTGTTGTTATACCACTGACTTAAATATCATGCATCTTATCTAAGTGGTATAATGACAACCACGAGATCATGTTGATCTTTATCATACCTGAATTCCAAAAGCACTGGCCCCACTGACAACATTCCATGTCAACTTTCAACAACTAATAGAAAACAAACATGTCAGCGCCCTCTAGCAAAAATGTCCCACAGCGATGTCGACATATGACATGGAAGATCGGACGGCTATCACATGATCGCAAAACTTGGAAAGATTCCTCACGATCATGCGACAACCGTTGATCTTGATACAAGCTGGCAATCTCGTAGATCCCTCTGACAATGGTCCCACTGACACATCCTCGTCACCATCCGGCTCGGCCAATCAAAATAAGACAAATCCATAACACCTGGCAAATGGTCCCACTGCCCTTAATGAACAAAAAGCCACCATGTTGAAACACCCGTCAGCGGTCCCACTTACGGTCTATCTGAACACTTGGAAGATCGAATGGATGGCGCATGATCGCAAAAGCTCAAAAGATTCCATGCACTCATGCGCCCACCGTAGGATTAAAAGCGGACTAAGATATTGGGCCCGCCTGACAACATATCCAACTCACCTTCCCGCAACCAATAACCAGCCGCCACCTTAGCTCCATTTGACTGTATATCCACCTGTACCAACCTCACGAAATGGTTCTACCATCTTGCGACTCAGCAACTAAAACTCCACCACACAATCCTGATCTGATGGTAGTCACCGTATCTCAGAACCTTATGCTGACTTTGACTTTTCTTAGGAGATCTGGCGACTGAGGCCATCTTGAAAACATTGATATAGTGGTTGCCAAATCTCGGAATGAAATCTGGAGACCTGGCGACCAAAGATAAATCGCTGAGTCTCTAAAGGATAAAAAATATTCCCATGGCTTAGAGAGACTGCGCGACTAAAGCATTTCAGGAAGTCGCGAGATAAAAAGAATATACTGCTTTTATTTGGAGAATGAGCGACTAACCGGGAAAGATAAAGCGTACATGCGTTATGAATCACTTAAGTGGCCCGAAAAAGTAACGAAGAATTGGAACATGGCTTGGAGAAACTAGGGTTTTACCTTCTAATGGCTAGAAATTTGAAATAAGACCTAGGGTTTAGGTCAAGAGACCAGGAAAAGTTTGCAAGGGCCAGAGAAGAAATCATATATCCATGAAATTTTTTGCAGGTGTTAACACCACCCAAATAGGTCATGATGAGTTTGAGGGAAAAGGGATGACACCTCTTTTGTCCATGGACAACCACATGAAAAGAACTAAATCTACCATATGTCTTAAGCAGAGAAGAGAATCATAATCTTTGCACCCACATAGAGTCCCAAGCAGAATACATCACACTGACATGGATGGGGTGTGTATAGTCAAAGCCACAAGGTAAAATGCCCTGTCCAAATGCATCCACAGAGAGCACAACCACAAAACCACGGTGCCAAAAGGATTGTTAACCAAATGCATCTCTGACGCAAAAGGAAAATAAATGCATCTCCACTTCAAACACCTAGATTTGAGACACCTGAACTGGCACACAAAAGGAGTGGGTTTTTTAGCGGAAAGAACACCAAAGCCTATAAAAGAAGACATACCAAATTTTGTCCAAGGAACCACCGTCTCAAGTTGTGGAAGTAGAGAAAGCTTGTAGCAATAAATAGAAATAGGGCATAGCGATCCTGGCATTGAAAAAGAATTCACCCAAGTGCCCATAACATACACTGGAGACACCATTGTGATAGGAAGCAAAATGCTATGTGTAAACTACCTCCAATCAATGTAGCTGACTAAAGCCATGGTGGAACTAGACATAGAACAACATCCATGCCCCAAGACAACCCCAAAATAGCAGAGGCATGCCTTCAGTCTAAAATAGTCAATAACCACTATGAAAGGCTCAAGAAAGACAACCAAGACAGAAGGAAATATTGCCTCCATTCGGAGCCACAATGAGGAATGGAACAACTCTAAAACATCCTGCAAGGAAACACAAAGGAATCCTTCATTTTTAGTAGAACAACCTATTGCATACACTCTCCCATAATCTTCCTCATCCACCTGTGCATCCCCCTCTACATCACTGTTTGAATTTCTACATCACTCTTAGGTTATTTGAAAAATGTGGGAAGTATGGATAAGCATTGCTGGCCTAAATTGGTGGTTGAAGAGGAGTTAACACGTAGGAAAAGAATGTGGAAGAAACAAAATGACAAATGGAACATTACCCTCCAGGACTGTCCAAACACCAATTTGGAAATAAAGAAATGGGTGTTAGAAAAATTTAGAACTGCCATGTGGACGAATCTGACAAGAAGAAAAAAGGACTACTATGTTAAGGAATTTAAGCACACATGGGATCATGAGGATAAAGCATATTTAGGGTCCACAATTAAAGGAAAGGCCAAGATTCTAATTGCTCAGTTAAGGACCAGCTCCCACCATTTACAATGTGAAACTGGTAGATGGATGGTCCCTAAAGAGAGGTGGGAAGAGAGAATTTGTGCTTTCTGCAACAAGGGAGTGGTGGAAATAGAATGACATTTTATTAAGGAATGTGGGGCTTATGAGGATTCGCAGTGAGTACAGGAATTGCCTACAGGTGAGCAACATGAAGGAACTTTTCGAAGAGGGAAGATTACAAAGACAACAAGCTTCCTAATCCGGATCCACAACAAAAGGAACAACTTGGAGAAATCACAACAGGATGCCTAACTTTCTCTTTGGTCCCTTAGACCGGTGGTTTCGTGGACATCATTAAAAACATTTCATTTCATTTCATTTCCTTCTCACACGCTCCATTCTCAAATTAACCTTGTTATTAATATTAATAGTGAAGTCACATAGGAGGACCCCATCCTCGTAATGAGTGCCAAGGCATCCTTTATATATCTCCTATATTCGG
Organism: Chamaecyparis obtusa; assembly: GCA_027943335.1. Lineage (NCBI taxonomy): Eukaryota > Viridiplantae > Streptophyta > Pinopsida > Cupressales > Cupressaceae > Chamaecyparis > Chamaecyparis obtusa. The sequence continues at coordinate 1,462,691 of BSBK01003612.1, read as the reverse complement.
CTGAGAGCACCAGTTGTCTATTCCTTGGTCGCCAAACAGAGGGACAAACCATCGAGCAACACTGTTACCATCGTCTACCACCAACATTCACCTCATTATATCTCCACACTTTCATGCTGCTCCTTCCTTGCAGTGTGTGCTACAGTCACAATTGTTGGCAACAACAAGCAGCCTCCAAGACATCTATGCAACGATTTTTAGGGACAAACAACACCATCCACCCACATACATCAATGTCCTGGGGATTTGAACCAAAAGACCCAATCGAAGCCTGGCATGCAGCTTGCCGCTACACTACAAGGAGAACCCTGAATTATATTCATCTTTATTTATTATTATTTTTTAACTTAATTTTTGATATTTTATGTTTTTAAAGTTTTATTTACCATTATAAAACATTAAGAGTGTTGTTTTTGGATTCAATTGTGTGAGATTTTTGCACCAACATTTTGGATCACACTCTTTGATCCGTCATTAGGATGAAAGAGAGCATGAGGAGAAGAAAAATGTCTCACAAAGTGTGATCCAAAATGTTGATGCAAAAATCTCACACAATCAAATCCAGAAATAACACTCTTAATTTTATGGATTGTAGAAATCTCTCAACACTTATTATAAAACATCTCAATGTGATTGTACATGATATGTAATTCCAATTATTGTCAAACTTACATGACATATAAACCTTAAACACAATCAATATAAATACTATTAAAATAACCAATCCATATTGACTTATGAATTATAGTAAGTTTGTAAGCATAATAACCCTTCTAAGATTAAATGGTAGAGGAAAAATAGAAAATATATTGACTTACAAAATACTCATTATCTAAAAAATAAAGATTTGTCAACTTAAACTCCATTTGAACTTAAAAGTACTTATTATCATTACATGTAGAACAAATAAATAAATTTCATGACTAATGCTTAGATCGATAAATTAATTCCATGACTAATGCTCTAGATAAAAATTCAAAATAAATCAATTCCATGACTAATGCTTAGATTGAAAAATACATCATGATAATGCCTCTTAACATTTTTTTGACTTAATAATTATTGGTCATACAAATATTTAGTTGTTTGAACATATTCAACATATCAACCAATCTTTCAACATATTCATTTGAACTTCTATCAACCAATCAACCAATCAACTCACTTTCATTTGAACTCCTATCAATCAATCAACTCGCTTGATTGGCACATTAGTTCATGACTCACATTTCAACTAATCAAGGAGGTGTAATAATTCTTAAGTAAGCCATAATTGGGTTTGATTAATTGTAACTAAATTAAAGATCTAGATAACTCATTAAATCAACAATTGAATAACTGAATCGAGTGTATAGCTGACAATAATTAGTCCACATTAGAAATGTAAGATTGATAAACTATTTCCCCACAAAAAATCCTTAAAATCTAATGTACCTTAATAAATTCATTTAAAATTCAAATACATTCAATGGTGCAATAATTAAAAATTAGAAAAAGAAAATATAACAACAAAATTGGTTTGGAACAAAATAATTAAACTAAACTAAAATAGGGCCTACTTTTCACAAATTCATATATTCCTTCTCATACTTATCTCATTTATGGGTAAAAGCACAATCAGGTGTCACCATTTTAGTATTTCTAATTAAAAATTAATTTTGGTCAAACATATGGTCTAGCTAAGTTAGATAAGTGCTTTAACTTTTCCAATTGGAAATATCTATTAAATGCATGTTTTATACCACTTTGGGTCCAATTACCAAAAAAATAAAATTATTTCAGAAAAGTGGCATTTCAATAACTTCTAATATTTTTAATGATATTTAAAAAAAAAAAAAAAAACCCTTTTGTAGAGATCAAAGTCAAGAATATCCTCATATAGATTTTATAGTGTTTTAATTAGACATAGTTTATTGTAATTAAAAAATATTACAAGTAGGTATTTTAATAGCCTAGGAGATGTTCATTCGGAGAAAGAAAAAAATAGTAAATCATATTAAATAAATTTGAAAAACATATGGTGCACTAGAGGAGAGAGTCCTCTTCAATAATATATATTTCTTTTTTTGATTGGGATAGATTTGTTATGAAAAATATGTTGCGAGATGAAAACTGTTGATTTCAGTGAGTTGAAATTTGAATTGTTATAAAAGAGAAAATATAGGTCACATACCAATTTTTATTTCTTCATGCATTAGCTATATATGCCATCTATGATATATTTTGAAATTAGGGGAAAAAATATTTATTTACATATAATTTTTTAGTGGGAACTAGATCCCTAATTTTCAGCATTTTTCAACAACTGAAAAATTGTCTTTAAAAATTAAAAAACATATCAATTCTTATTCAAAAAAATTATTAAAAATATTAATCGTAAACTTCATCGATTTTATCACATTTAATTAGTTTATATCATCTTCAAATTCCAAACATAAATATCATTTTTATACTATTGAAGTTGAACAACTTTGATTTTGTTAGCCTTTTACTTTGTAAAAGGGTGACAACTTATTGTTCTTTTACCCCTATACTCCATTACTTTTATTGAAAATTAGGATCATACTGTTACATTTCTTTCTAGTTGCTTTCATTGAAGAGCTTGCAAACAACTTCTACTATATGAGGTTAAAGGTAAAGGATAACAAACATACACACACATGATAAACTCTCATGCCATTATAAACTTAATTGCTTTTATTTTTAAACAATAGGTTATTTGGTCAAGTTTTTGAGAAGAAATAATGCTCCATAATTTGATAAAATGTTATCAAGAATAGACTGATAAAAGTATAGGGTGGGGCCTCTTTCAAGCTGCCATTCTTTCCCAAGTCTTAAGCTCCTTTTTGTCATTTACATGGCCAAAGTGATTTGTTGCAGTTTGTTTGGTGGCACTCTACTTTTCTTCCCCTTGGGGTTCCACTTTAGGGTGCTCTTCTGGGGGGAGGGATTATTGTTTGGTTATGCTTCTAGGTAGTTGGATCTTGCTCCCTCCAAATGGTTCCTATGACTAGCTTAGGTAATCTCTCCTATCTACATTAAAAACAAAGATGATAGTTAGGATTTTTTGATGTCACTCTAGACCCTGCTCATGTATGGTGTAAGTTGGATGAGCAAGACTCTTTAACGCCTTCTGATATTGCTCAATGACTCAAATTATTATTGTTAGAGTAAAGTATTAATTTTATTAATTAACTTTACTCCCTTCTTAAGATGTCAACTCTTTTGCTTTAGTTGTTTATATTTAAACACACATGCATGAGTTGTTTTAAATATAAACTTGCACGCATTAGTCTTGTAATAATTTAACTAATTATTACATGCACTAGGGTTTGCCTTTCAAGGCTTTTGATCTCCTTTATAAGGATGATCCATTGTATATTTTATTCATTCATTATTTGAGGATATTTTCTTCATATTTTTAGTCAAACCCTTGCCTTCTTCTTGTCTCTATTTCCTTGTAACAGGTTTTTGTATGCAAGTGATCTTCGGGTTTTGTGGATTTGTATTGCTCAAATCCTACATGGTATCAAAGCCTAATCTGCTACAACTTGTTCACGTTTGAAGGATTCAGATTAGGGCATTTTTTTTAATTTATTTTTATTGAAATTAGGGGGTCTCTAAATTTTGGTGCACTTTGAGCTCAAACGGACCTCACCATTGAGCTCACAGCACCCAAAAACCCCTATTTTGATATAGCAACATCCAATTTTGGACAACTTTGCATTTTGAGGTTTTTTTTTTGGTACCATAAGATTGACATGCTTCACGAGGTAGAAATTGTATAGATCTGCACGCTTCCTGAAGCAAAATTTGTACCACTTAGCATGCAAAATGAGGCAAAAAATTTTCTATTTGGCACACAAATCAAGACAAAAAAAAATTGGCACACAAATCGAGGCAACAATTCAAAAAACTTGGTACAGGTCTCAAGGCACACATGCAATTTTGATTTTTTTTTTTTATAAATATTTTTGGGCGGTGATAGCCATTTGGCCGTCAAATTTAAGTCCGTCATTTGATGATGTCAGCATGCATCATCCTCATTTACACCATTTTTGGGCTCTCTAGCGCACCAGTTGGTATTTTGCTCATAACTTGAGCATACGGTGTCAAAATCAGGCAAATGAGATATCGTCGAAAAGCTAGCTCCGAGCCCGACACTCTCATTGTGGTTAATCTGGTGTTTTTTTTCATCTAGCTTGCATTTTTTTTTCTGTCAAAGTCAGATTCTCTTTCTTGCATTCTCGGGGGGCTAATTTGCTCAAATTAGCTTCGTTTTTCGACCTGAAAGAATCACCGAAAATCTCTTCTCAAGCACCATCTAGATTTTTGCCTATTTTCATCAAAAAAATTTCAAGGTACACAAGATTTAGATCTGAAGCTTTTTTTCTCTTCTCTTGATAAAGCATATCATTCTAGGTTTAGGGGTTCGATATTTGAATTGTGGGGGGTGTTATTTTCTTGTTTCTATTAGTTAAACTAGATATTTATCAAAATAAAAACCCCTTCTAAAAAATATGACCAAGAGCTCTTCTTGTCTAGAACTTCTGACCCCACATAATTATCACACATGGAAAACCCTAATGACACGGCTTCTCCGTTTAAAAGGGCTTTGGTCTTGTCTAGATGTAGTGCAACCAGTATTACAGAGGACCTTTGAGATCATGCAACATCAAAACAAGATGGATGAGTCTATGGGGTTGATTGCTTTACAGGTATCAGACAGCTTGCAGTTTCATCTTGATGGGTGCACTACCCCTCTACAGATGTGGGTTAAATTTGAGACATTATTCAGTACCATCAATGAGTTTAGAGCACTTCAGATTGAGGCAGTTCAAACAATAGAGATCTTTGTTACACGGATGTGAAAAGTGAAAGACTGATAAAGAATGCATTTATCTGATTCTGTCTAAGCTTCAGGGAAACTTTCAGATCTTCTCTTCTACCTTTCATTCTAGCATGGACGCTTTGGGACCTAAATTCACCATGCCCACTTTTGAGGTGTTCTGTGATCATTTGACTAGAGAGCAGGCCAAACTTACTCAGTTGGACTCTCTAACAGGATCAAAGAACCAAGAATTGGTTTCCCAACCATCCAAAGAAAAGCAGAAGTAGATATCAGATTCCTCTTCTCAGCACTCTACTGGCCCATCATCTTCTTCTAAGAAGGAGAAGCAGAAGACTGAGAGACCTACATGTTCCTATTGTCAGAAGGGACCTCATGATGAGTCACATTGTTTTCAGAAGAGATTTGATGGCTATGAGAAACAGATTGTAGATTTGCAAGCTCTTCTTCAGAAGAGCACTGTTTCCTCTCCATCCTCTTATACTTCACAGGGGTCTACTTTTCAGTCTTCTTCCACATCTTCGATATCTAGACAAGATTTTAGACAGGGTCATGCATTACGGGCATCCATTGCATCCCCTTCATAGGTCCCTTGGATACTGGATTCAGGTGCTTCTCACCATATGGCATCTTCTCAAGGGGTCTTCTCTACTATTGAGGCTTCTCCCATTCCTCATATTCTCATGGGGAATAACACTATCCTGACAGTCTGCAGGAAAGGTTTAGTAGGCATTTAGGATGACACATTCAATGATGTATTGTATGTTCCATCTCTGTCTGTAAACCTTCTCTTGATTTATCAGATTACACATAGTGGATCAGGGAAGACAGTTGAGTTCACTGCAGATTCAGTCTTCATTTAGGATAGTGCGACCATAGGCATTGTTGCTACAGGGACAGTTGATCATTCCACCCATCTCTACACCTTCTCACACTTTGGTCCACCATCTCCATTATCAAAGCACAGTTCTCCTCTTTCACAAGAGCCTCATGTGGTGCAGTCAGGTCACTTGAACTTTTGTATTGTTCTTGAGATCACTGCTATGACTGCCACACCACATCTTGTTGAGGTCTTTTCTCTTCAGAAGGATTCTTCTTCAGCACTGCCTAACCCTCTAGCTCCATTCATTGAGCCACCAGGTGCACTTGTTGAGGATTCTATAGAGAACGTTCATCTCCTCTTTCATGATAGTGTCAACACACCTATCACACCACCTACATTGGGGATTCCCTTTCAGGATCCTCGTGTTTTCTCCTTTGAGCATCAGTTAGGCCTTCCAGTTTCACCTCTCATTTAGGGGTTTCCTTGTTCCGTGCCTTTGTTTTTTCCACATTGGAGTTGCATTGGTTCGATCATTTCCACAGGGGTTCCATCATTTTGGGGAGGCTTTGGTGTCTCATCCCTCTCTCATGGGGGGATGGTTGTACTTATGGTTTTGAGAGAGTCTCTTGAGTCAATTTTTTTTCTACATTTTTCAATCTCTTTTTGGAGTAGGGTTTTTTTCCCACTGGGTTTTCTCTATTTCTCTGTTTTATAGAGATTTGGTTGTGCTGGGTACCTCATCAGGCCATGTTGCCGGGACCCATTTTTTTGCTTTCTGCACTGTAGTTTCCTTTGCTTTCTTCTTGCATTGTTTGTAGCTGCATTGTTGCTCATCTTAAGGGGGGGGGGTGTTAGAGTAAAGTATTAATTTTATTAATTAACTTTACTCCCTTCTTAAGATGTCAACTCTTTTTCTTTAGTTGTTTATATTTAAACACACATGCACAAGTTGTTTTAAACTCATGCACTACTTGTTTTAAATATAAACTTGCATGCATTAGTCTTGTAATAATTTAACTAATTATTACATGCAGTAGGGTTTTCCTTTCAAGGCTTTTGATCTCCTTTATAAGGATGATCCATTATATATTTTATTCATTCATTATTTGAGGATATTTTCTTCTTCATATTTTTGAGTCAAACCCTTGCCCTCTTCTTGTCTCTACTTCCTTGTAACAAGTTTTTGTATGCAAGTGATCTTCGAGTTTTGTGGATTTGTATTGCTCAAATCCTACAATTATTATTTTTTTGATATCCAAGATTTGACTTGTTTGACTCTCGGGGTGTGATCTAGTAACTACCCACCTTTATTGTAAATATGTGTTATATTTTCTAATTAATAGGATGTCGATTCACAAATCTATAAAAAAATTACGTATAAAATTATAACAACATATATTAAAATAAATAATTAGAAAATTCTATACACTAGTTATAATTTTGTCACATATTTTTATGTGTTCCATTTTTTAGAAAAAGAAATTGAATTCTATTTTTAAAATAAAAATCAAATTATGCTTAAAATTATCTACCATAATTGAAGATTTAAGTAAAAATCGCTATGTTTTTGTAATCACCTCATCATTTATTTTAGATCATATATTACAAGTAAAATAAATAATAGTAAAAGAAATGTTAAAAAATGTCGAACCCAATTTGCCACCTTAACCTCCAACTTTAGATGTCAATTTCTAGTATATACTTTGGCAAAGAACTTTGAAAAATCAAGAATAATTCACTTACTCGTTAATTGCTTAGTTTCTGTAGGTTGAAACACACTCAAATCAGTATGGAAAGCTAAACATCATGCATGGATAGTGTAGACATAAAAATAATGGCTTCTCTTCAATTTCATTTGACTCATTGGGCCCTTGAAATATTCTAATAGGAAGTTTTCAGATCATTATTGTTTGATCTTAGTCTAGCTTGCAACTGTTTTATGCTTGATGGAAACCATTTTAGGGAGATCTTGTAGCTCTATTAGTTAAATGATGTGTTGATTATTTTTGCCGATAAATCTCTCAAATCTCTTTTCTTTTTGAATAATAGAGGGGTAAAAACTTATTCAAGTGAAATAAAAAACTACAAAGAAAAAGGTTTTAGGCCCACAAGAACCTCCAAGTGAGGCAAGCATAACAAGTTCCCAAATGGCCACATCAGAAGAGATCAATTATGCATTTCCATCATCCCTAATTAAATTTCCCAGAATCTCCAAATAATCCAAAGCAAGAGCCTCCTAGTTATCCACACCCCATCCCATCCCTCTAAGATCTCAAAATCCCACTAGCGAGAAAATGAACCACTTTATTCGACTCCCTAGGAATATGAAAAAAATAAATATAATCCAAGGATCCACAAAGATTTAGGATCTACTTAGACCCCAAGGTTAATTGCCAAAAAACTCCATCCAATTGATGATCATTCAACAAATCAAACACAATCTGTGAATCAGACTCACATATAAACCTTTGCCAACCTAAAGAGAACCCTCTCTCAACACCATGTAAGATAGCTAGGGCCTCCATCAAATTATTTGAATGTTGTCTCTATAGGTTGTAAAATTGTCAAATTTTTGTAACCTGCAACAAGATTATTAGGATCCAACCACAAAGATCCAATCTAATTGTGAAATTCCTATACCTATCCAAGAGAGATTAAACAAATCAAATCATGCACAATTCATAATGATATTTGTAGATTCCTGTTAATCTCTATTGAGCATTTAAGGTTGTCATCGGTATCAAAGGATAGTAAACAGGTCGGTCGATTACTTATATTGAAACAGTCGGTAACTAGAAGTAAGATAGAGCAGTCGGTAAAGCCATTACACCGAGCATCATACAGTTAACCGAGAACCAGCGACACCAACACCGACGGTTAGTAAACACTAAGCATCACAGTATACATTGAGCAACTTATACAGTGTTTACCGATGATCACAGAAAATGGCATAGTAATTTGAAATGGCACATTATTCTATGCAGACGGTTATAATAGATCATAAAATGGTTTACCAAGATCGAGGAGCATTTATTGTAAATAGATACTCATTAAATATAATGTTTATTTTTTTTGTAATAGTTGATCTAGGTTATTTTGCACCGTAGATCTTAGGGATATGATTATTTTTGTAACCTAATCTTTGCTTAAGCGGCAAAACATAACACTATATATTGTATATGTTCACACCATTTTTTAAGGTTATTGAACTGATATATATGAATCATGGAGCACTTGAAGAATTTGCCTATCTTCAAGACAATTAGTTTACCGAGCAGAACAGAGTATAGAGGATATCAGATTGAGCAGAATCAGACAAGGCTACCGAGCAGAGAACCATCACAGATAAGGTGATATTTTGATAATCACTTATAGATCTGTTTCAGATAATTGAGTTGTCAACTAGCAGATAATTACCTATTACTTTCTGACAATTGTGATAGAGTTTTGGTGAAATCTCTTAACCGAGTAGACTTAACAGTCTTTTTATAAATCTCTTAACTGAGAACACACTTCATTTAGTGTTGTTAAATTCTATAACTAGGTAGATCTAGCTGATCTAATATGTTACTCCTAACAGGGTAAGATCACCAGAAGTGATCAAAACTTGTAGCCTTAACAGGAAAACCTTTTCTATTTGTAGTAGTGAAGAATTTGTGGGTGTCATCCCCACCGCAGTTTTTACCTTCTAACAAGGGTTTCTGCGTTACCAAAATACTTGTGTTATGTCATTGTCATATTGATTTCATGTTGTTTACTTTCTTAAGTTAACTAGATGATTGATTTATGCAATTAGATTCAAGTTATTTTGATCAGTTATTACAGTATTCAGTTATAGATCAGAAAGGTTTTGTAACTAAAGTTTTGAAGGCACTGATTAACCCCTCCCCTCTCAGTACCTATCTCTCCTAATTCCAACAATTGGTATCAGAAATTAGTTCTCTTGTTGAACAGTCTACCCACTGAAGGGAAAAGATCTAAGTCATGGAGAGATACAAGCTTGACAAGACTATTGAGAATCAGAAGATACAAATGCAAATGTTTGTGGAACAGTATAAACAAGCCAAGGAAGAACTGAAGAAATTACTGGTTGATAGGAAGAACCTTGCAATTCAGCTGAATGAAATCAGTTATCATGAAGAACCTATTAATGAGATATTTGATCATATTGGATCAAGCACTGGAAGCATCTCTGACAGATCCAAAAGCATAATCTCTGATTTATCTGAAAAGAATCAACATCTATCTGAGCAAGTGAAAGCACTTCAAATCGGTCATGAATCTCAAATGGTGAGAATGGTGGAAATCATGAACAATGCTAGATAAGCTAAACAAGATTGGAATCTAGCTATTGAAGACTGAAGACTGATGACTGAACAACTTCAAGAAAAAGAAAGTGAAATACAGAGACTCACTGATCATCACTTCTAAGTATCAAATCAGATGCTGACAGTTAATCAAGAAATGAACCGAGTAAATGGAGAATTATCAAGAAGACTTGAAGATGTTGCAATACTCAGAGAAGATAATGAAAAACTGAGAAATGAAATAACGACACAAAAGAAACACAATGAAATGATGAAGATAGATGAGGACAACTCTAAAAAGATTGATGATTTCCTGACTAATCAGAGGAGATTTGGAAGTAGATCCGGTATAGGCTACACTGGTGAAGGAGAATCATCACAACAAGATGAAAAAGTCAACAAAAATCAAACTCAGAAACCTAAAGTGATGACATGTTACCGCTGTGGAAAAATAGGACATACATCTAATGTGTGCAGAAGCAAAGCACAAGGTAAACCTCCCGTCACTCCTAAATTCAATGGATATTGTTATTACTATGGTAAGTTTGGACATCCAACTTATGAATGCAAAGCTAAGAAGAATGACATTTCTAATAATACTACTGAGGAGAAAGTATGCTATACTTGCAATAAGCATGGTCACACTGCAAGGGATTGCAAGGCAAAAATGAAACAAGTCTAGACACCTAAAGAGAAACTATAATGAAAACCAACTCAACCGAGGTGAACCCACCTGACACTACAACCAGGACTCCCACACAATCTACCAAGGAGTAGAAGAAGGATGATACAGTGTCAACTGGGAAGGATACTCTGAGGAGTGAAGAAAAAGCTATTGTCATAAGTGAGAAGAAGTCACCTCTTGCCTAGAAGAAGAAGAAGAAGAAGAAAGCCAAATGGCTGGTCACCATTGATGAAGTTATCATTATACCAGAATGTGACTCAAGGACCCTAAGCCCCGAGGAACTAAGTAGGTATGGGGAGTTATGTTCAAGGAAAGTAGCACAAGAGAAGTTAAGGCAAGAACACAAACGTAAAGAAGTGTTAAATGATGTACGGGATATTTTACAACATATAGTACCAGAAACAAATATTGATGAGAATACTCCCATCATAGATCAACTTGCCACACTCGTCGACAAAATCAATGCTCCTGATACAGACGCAGACAAAATAATTGAAGAACGAGCAGAATCCAAGATTCAGAACAAATTGGCAGAAAGGATTAGCACAAAAGTGGCACTGAATAAAGTAAAATTATTTGAGGTCATTACCGAGGTAAAATCTATCACCCAGATAATCTGTCAACTTCTAATCAAGCTTTGTACTTCAGACACCTTCACTGTAGAAATCAGTGAAAAGATAAAAGGTTTAGAAGAAGAGATCAAGTTGAGTACACAAGCAGCTATCACCGAGCCAACTGCTTTCTTAAAGCATATTAACTGAGTTTAGGAACTTCGGTGGCTGATAGCAGACTCAAGGAAACAAGAAGCACACATCACCGATTAGGTTATAGAGTTACAAAAAGAACTCATTCCTTACCTGAAGATTTTTGAAACACACATTGTCAAAGCTGAACAACTTGTGGCAACACCAGAGATTTCGGTGTTGGAAAATATCTTTGACATGCATGCACAAGTCGGTCTTGAGCATATTGCTCTTACCAACTTGAAAGAGGAATGGGACAACCTCTTGGAGTCTGTAAAGAAAACCCATCCACATATTTTTGATAAGATGTAACTATACATTATATATTTTTTTTGCATTTGGCATTATTATCAAAAAGGGGGAAAGCATGTATATGCCAAATAGTATACTTTGATATGTATATTACTTAATACTGGGAGCATGCACCGAGGGGGAGTACTTAGAAATTTTTTTGTTATGTATATGGCGGAGATATAAGGAATAAATAGAAACATTTTGTCTATATACATTCGAAGTTTTGATACTAATGCTAAAGGGGGAGATTGTTAATCTCTATTGAGCATTTAAGGTTGTCATTAGTATCAAAGGATAGTAAGCAGGTTGGTCGGTTACTTATATTGAGACAGTCGGTAACTAGAAGTAAGATAGAGCAGTTGGTAAAGCCTTTACACCGAGCATCATACAGTTAACCGAGCACCAGCGACACCGACACCGACGGTCAGTAAACATCGAGCATCACAGTATACACCAAGCAGCTTATACATTGTTTACCAATGATCACAGAAAATGGCATAGTATTTTGAAATGGCACATTATTCTATGTAGATGGTTATAAAAGATCATAAAATAGTTTACCAAGATCGAGGAGCATTTATTGTAAATAGATACTCATTAAATATAATGTTTATCTTTTTGTAATAGTTGATCTAGGTTATTTTGCACCATAGATCTTAGGGATATGATTATTTTTGTAACCTAATCTTTTCTTAAGCGAAAAAATAGAACACTATATATTGTATATGTTTGCACCATTTTTTAAGGTTGTTGAACTGATATATATATATATATATATATATATATATATATATATATATATATATATATATATATATATATATATATATATATATATATATATATATATATATATCTATATATATCTATATATCTATATATCTATCTATATATCTATATCTATATCTATATCTATATCTATATCTATATCTATATCTATATCTATATCTATATATATGAATCACGGAGCACTTGAAGAATTTGCTTATCTTCAAGACAATCAGTTTACCGAGCAGAATAGAGTGTAGAGGATATTAGATTGAGCAGAATCAGACAAGGCTATCGAGCAGAATAGAGCAGAGAACCATCACAGATAAGGTGATATTTTGATAAGAACTTATAGATCTATTTCATACAATTGAGTTTTCAACTAGCAGATAATTACCTATTACTTTCTGACAATTGTGATAGAGTTTTGGTGAAATCTCTTAATCGAGTAGACTTAACAGCCTTTGTATAAATCTCTTAACCGAGTACACACTTCATTTAGTGTTGTTAAATCTTATAACTAGGTAGATCTAGTTGATCTCATATGTTACTCCTAATAGGGTAAGATCACCAGAAGTGATCAAAACTTGTAGCCTTAACAGGCAAACCTTTTCTATTTGCAGCAGTGAAGAATTTGTGGGTGTCATCCCCACCGTAGTTTTTACCTTCTAACAAGGGTTTTTGCATTACCAAAATACTTGTGTTATGTGATTGTCATATTGATTTCATGTTGTTTACTTTCTTAAGTTAACTAGATGATTGATTTATGCAATTAGATTCAAGTTATTTTGATCGGTTATTACAGTATTCAGTTATAGATCAGAAAGGTTTTGCAACTAAAGTTTTGAAGGCACTGATTAACCCCTCCCCTCTCAGTACCTATCTCTCCTAATTCCAACAATTCCATCTACATGGGACAATTTTATTTCCCCCACCATCAACAACTTGGTCGTATTAATGTCCCACGAGCTTCTTCATAGAGTGCACCCTCCCTCAAGTCCAAACTCCTCAATGAATCTTACCTGTGTCAATATGTCAGGATTTCAAGCGCCTCTACTAAAATATTCTCCTCTACAAAGTCCATTGGGGTGTCATGTGTCCCAAAACTAATCTCACTTTTCAACAGAGCCTCCAAAAGATATTCCTAGGAGTATGCCATATCACATGATTCCCACGGCTAATGAAAATTTATATAGTCAAAAGGCATCCAAATGGTTAATTTGTGTAATCATGATCATCTTTGTAAAATCTTACCATGATTGTCTTTTTCATCCACAAATAGCAAGCATGTTACTAACAACCAATAAGAGTAAACTTGTCCATGTCATGGGAAATTGAGAAACTCATGCTTGATTTTTTGGCACGCCTTTTGATTGTAACAAAAGATGATCATTCTATGATTGAGGAAGCCAGAGGTTGTTGATATAAAACCTGATGGCTTACATTTTATTAGGGGTTGGACATTGAATTTTGTTCAATTTGTTGAGAAATACTAGTAAATTTGTAGAGGTTTTAATTCTTGAAAAAGGACTCCATGACTTCTCAGTCAGAGGTGTATTTTGTAACATCTGTATTATGGATCTTACTCTCTAGCCTTGGCATGTTTGATCTTAATGAATTACGGGGACTGTTCCTATGTTTCCTTTCTCCTTTTGTCAATTATTGTGTCCTCTGCTAATCTTTTAGGAGTTTGATCTAGTTTTCTTCTGTTGGTGTGATTAATTTCTAGTTTATTTAGGTGTATTTGTGATTATGAACATTTATTTCTTCTCACAATGCATCTAGAACAAAGGATGAATTCTATCATTTACAACCTACTCCTTAGGAATAATTATTTTGGGGGTCCTTATTCCTTCACTTGACCCTTATACAAACTATTTCTATCTAGAATCAAGAGCCCATTCTTGGTCCCTCTTGCTCTTCCTCCATTCCAAAATATTGTTCTTATATCATGTTTTTGGCTGTAGGAAATTACACACTCCTTAGGAGTTTTGTGTCTTTAATCAAATCCCTATAGGTACTTCCCAAGGCTAGGATCTGAATATTATGTTATATGTCTGTTGACTTTGGCATTTTGTTCTCTCATCCAACAATGAAGGGTTTGTGGTACATTGTGTCTTTGGGGGTAAAGAATTGAATCTCTAACCAAGAATGGTCAAACCTCTATGAATGTCATCTTACACATTATCAATCAAGTCCTATAAAGATTTATTGTGGAGAATCACCTCCCTTAGCTTAGTTTTCTTATGAAATATTCCTTTTCCCTTTCCTTCAAACCCTAACATGAAGAGCTAACTTATAAAATCTTGGAGGTTTCTTTACAAGGCACACCCCCGTCTCATTCCTCTAAAGCTTCTTGATTGCTCTTATTTAGGTTCGAGCCTCTTAGGGATCAAAAATATTTTTTGGCATGCCCGATGGGATATATCTGAGCATTATCACCAAAGTCAGTGCACACTTTGTCTTTCTTGGCTTGCATGAAGCATTCAAGTGCACTTGGTATGTTGTGCGCAAGATCTGATTAGTCATGGATCAAAATTACTACACTTTTCATGATTGGGTTACTCAACCTTTTCATCAAGAATATGGAGCTTCAATTTTTTGGGAAATAACTCACAATTTCCAGTGGGAAATGTAGATGATTGAGTTGAGAATCAAAATAATGCCCTCATGTCTTCCTTTCATGTACCGAGGGTTTCTGGTTGGCCGGGTAGGCAGTTCCCAAGTTCAAAGATATCCCTCAATACATCTCAGAGGAACCACCTCAAGAGGAAAATGAGCTCCAGATGGAGTTGTTCTCCACTTTCTCCTTTCAAAGTTTGATTCCAAAAACCATTTCCCTATTTGTAGGAGGACCAATTGTTTGGTGTGCAGAACAATAAAGTAGGTAGGATTACGTTTCTATGTATCCTAAAGATGTGACTATTTTTGAGCCCAACTTGAGTCAAAAGGTCATTAAAAAGAAAAGGTCAAACACATATTATAAAGATAGCAAGAGCATTCTGAAGGAACTCAAAGGTATAGAATCCAAGGACCTGAGCTTTCTTTTTTTGGAAATCCCTTATTTTTTGGAAGTAGAGGAGGTATTCCCTGCACAAAAATTGGAGGTTTTCAAAACTCCATTAGAGGAGGAACTTTACTATATTTGCACTCCAAGGCTCAAGATGAGAAGATGGAGGAAACACTAGCTTTCTTAGGACATGAGGAAACATAGAACGAAGATATGATTTTCTAGGATAACTTGGAAATATTTTGCGCATCACTCAGAAGTAATGTTTCAAAGACACTAAAGTTGCCCTCCTAGAAACTCAAATTTGTAGATCTGGTAACAGTCGAGGCCAAGCAAAAAAAGGGTGCCATCCCCATGAAAACTCATTTCAAACACACCTAGGGGTGTCCAATTAGGTATTTTTTTGAATTTGTATCTCACCAGTCATTCTAGGTCATGCTCACGCCAGAGCAAAAGGAAATTTTTTTCAAAGTCAATAGACATCAAGAGCCCATCTTGAAATGGATACCTATGTAATTTTTTGTGATGTGTCACACAAAAATTGAGATATATCCTTAACGCTTCCTCATTTTTGATGAAACATTGTCAAAATAATATTTATATGTAAAATATTAGGCTGCAAGGGTAGCTATTTTTACCTCCTTGTAAATGGGTCATTGTATTTTATTTTGTTTGTAAAGTTAGTATAAATAGTTAGTGTTTCCTTTACCAAAATTGCTACATTGTAGGTGACATGTGTTTTTGTCTCCACGTACAACCATATTTTCTAAGTGCTTCTGCATAGTCACTTTGTCTTTCTGAGCTAACAATTGTATGTTGATTTCCACGCTTACTATCATCATAATTTAAAGATGTATTTGACATGATGAAAATATTTTTTTTGTGTCAGTTCTTATTTTATTAAAAATAAACATGCTAGTGCTTAAGGTGAGTTCCAATCATGCACGTACTTCTGAGGGTCAGGTATTTCCTAGACTTACTACCAATTCCGTATGCAGTAGTGAGTCCATTTGTTATGGTAAATTTTTGTCTTAAACACATTAAAATACTACAAAATTTTAGTCTAAAACAACACAAAGTACATTGAAAAGAAATGATGAAAATCAAATAGATCTGAACATAAAGGAATGAGAAAAAGTATATCTTTCATTAATTGAAGTATTTATTTACAAGTACAAAAGGCATTATCTTCTATTTATTTTCATTGATTACAATTTTATCATAGGAAACTATCAAAATACAAAAGGAAATTTTTCATTTCACTGCAGTACAGGTCACATGTTGCTAGTGTTAGGCCGTCTCCAACAAGGTCATCTTTGTTGTCTTCTACGTCTCTTGATTCATCTCCCAAGCTAGAAGCCTTTTTTGGAAACAGAGTTTTGTTGGCACTTGGATGTACTAATTTTATGTTGTATTAGTGGTAGGTTTTTTTATTGATGACAACATATGCTTATGTGTTCATGACATACAAAGATTCTATACATCACAGGTAGTTATCAAGACAACGCAGTCATATGTCGATGTATTTTGGTATGAAAGTTTAGTTTTGTATTCATGGATGAGTACATATATCATATCTATGTTCATTAGATCTTATATTCCATTTTGGATGAGTTATGATTCATTTGGTGAAGACTGGTAGTAGATCAGTATACAAGAATTGTTAACAATGATAGTCTGTGGCATATTTTCTATATCTTATTGGTGAAGTGGAATCAGCATCCATGAGCTTGGATCATGGTAGAAGACTTGTTATTGTAGATATGTTTGTGATAGAAAGGCATTTGGATTATTCTAGAATAGTCATTGTTATGTAACATACAACATATATTACTGGCATCCGGCTATGTTGAGGAAGCATGTTTCTTTTCATTGTAAAATGTAATATATGTATTGTAATGTGTGGGAACCATAATGTAACATTTTTAATAATGCTTGAGAAGGAATGTATGCCTTAGCATGACCCTATGTAATTAAATGATCATTGGGGAAGCTTTAACAAGCTGACCTAGTTAGTATTTTGGTATCGGGTATATAGGAAATTTCTTTTCCTTGTTTGATATGTAGAGAAAGAATAACGCAATGGATGGATATGAAAGATAGTGCAGAGAAGAGTAGAAGCATTACTCAATTGAGTTGTGGACTTCAAAGGAACTATTATGGAAAATTGTGTTGTAGGTTCATTCAATTCACTCTCTTGGATAGGTTATCCTGAAAGATCAATCTATCATCTTTGCTAGAGCATTTGGACAGTGCTCTACTTGTTTCCTTTCAACCTTTAACATTATTAGAACCTTATAAAAAGGGTTCAAGGTCTCCTAACATGGATCTGGCCTTTAATAGGGACTGTGTTGGCTTATGGAGAGAGGGGGGGGGGGGGTGAATCAATAATCCTAATCACAAATACCTTAATAAAATTTTCTCTGATTAGCTCGGTAACTACTCGGTAGAAACATAGTTCACTATTACCAATAACAATACATAAACTATATCAATCAGTAAATCATTTACACAAATAATTCACAATATATAACTCCAATATTTAACGTGGAAACCCAACTTTGGGAAAAAACCACTATGGGAATTGTCACCAACTAAGAAATATACTCATTTGAAGTACACTTGGTTAAGAACCAATCTAGTTAAAGATTACAAAATACACTATTAGGTGTGACCTAGTTAAGGGATTTACCTCAGATCTGTTAGGATCTTCACTCTATTAGGAGTAGAGGGCTTAAAACACTCTTTTAGAATGTCACCTTTCTCAAGGATTTACAATAAGACTTTTAAGTCCACTCTATTAAGAAATTTATCTGTTACAAATGCTAGTAAGAAATAGTAATAAAAATGACCTATAGATGTGCAACTATATTTTCTCAATCAGATCCTTATGTTCTCTTCAATCTTCAATCTTCAGTTCAATTCTTCATCTTCCACTAGCATCAACACTTCATCAAATCACTCCACTCCTTCCACTCCTTTTGATATGAACTTACGTTCACATAAGGATGGGAAAAAATGTAAATCTTGATAGCCCTTGTTTATTTTTGGTGTGGGCTTCTGTCCACTTGGTAGGAACGTTGGTTTGTTCCTTTGGTTTGTTTGGTGGGGCAACACTATTGTTTTGGTCTTTAATTGCAAAATCTATTTATGCTATTGTATAAGGTTTCAGGTCCTTTTAAAACCTATTTTTATGTAATCAAAACACTTCATCAAATCACTATTTTCCCACTCAGAATCTCTCTGTTCCTTCTTCTCTGTAATAGTCGGTAACCCTTCAACTATTCAGTTTGCCAACCAATTGTCCATACAAGATCATCCTTTATATAGACAATTTTTGCCTCTTAATCTCATCTATTACGTTTTCCTTTAATCAATCTTAAATGTTCAATTCATTATTCATTAGATCTAGATCTCAGTAACACGTTTCCTTTTCATGGAGGAACTTAAACTTTTCTTGGAACTTGTTCCACTTCTTTTTTCCACATAGATCTTTTCGTAGATCATCATCTTGAATTTTCATAACTGTAGATCTCTTGTAACTAACTTTCCTCATCATCATGATCATCCAGGTCATCATAGCTAATCATTAAATATTGATTCTATCCATATTTAATACCTTTTCCTTGCTTAGGGTTCTTCACTTTGAATTTTGGTTACATCGTTCAGTGCCTAAACCTTTTCGCTTTACCGAGTGACCTATCTTTTTATCTTTACCTTACTGAGTGACTTTTCCATCTCGGTAGCCATAACAACTTTACTTACCGAGTTGTCAAAACTTCATCACCATACTTTACCGACTTAACATAATCATATGCTAGGTAGAAAACAATCATATCAACACAATAAAATCATTGTTTTATTTGTATCAGTTGCCCATTTATGTTCTACAACTTCATAACTTCTCATTTCTTCTTCTGCTTAACTCATTCATCTTATATCATTACTGAATGATATGGAAACATAATATAAATACAAAATCAATTGCTTGACATCAATGACAAGACTATAATTGATCTAATCTTTCTACTATCATAATGTATTCTTTTGATCTTGGTCAGTCTTCATCATTAGCTCCATCAGATAATCAGTCTTCAACATTATTATTAGTTATGATAACAATCTCCCTCTTTGGCATTGATGACAAAACTAACTAATTCAGTGTTCAATTGATGATGGTATACTTCACTGTCATTCATATTCTGAACTCCCTTTGAGTAGTAACCTTTCTAATCTTTCATCTGTAATCTTTCTCTTTCTGATTCTTTCAACAACATTCTCTTATTCATCTCATCTTCCCGCTATACTCATCTGATTTGTCTCCCTCTTATTATATTCATCTCCCTCATGATATTGTCCCTTTAACATCTGAATTTCTCATTATTCTCCTTCTTTGACAATAATGCCAAAGAAACATAAACTTCTTAGATATACCTCAAGTATATAGATTTTTCATTATAGTCACAAAATTCCTTTTTCACAACTTCAGGCTTCACCTAAAGAGTGAAATACTAGCATCAACTCACAAGATAGATATTATATTGAGTCCTTAAATTTATGCAACATGCATCTTTCCTTAATGTATATTGGATAGGGGAGGATCCCCTGACTTACCTCAGAGATACTCAAAGGCATCTTTCAGTAATGGTTTAGTAAATATATCAGCTATCTGTTCTTTAGAATTTACACATTCCAATGTCACATGCTTATCCTATACTTTCTCTCTCAAGTAGTGATACTTAATAGATATATTATTTGTCTTAGAATGCATCACAAGGTTCTTTGATATATTAATAGCACTGGTGTTATCATGATATATTGTAATAGGATCAATAATATCTTCATGCATACCTTCTAGTAGCTATTTAATCCATACAATATTAGAACAATTCATAGCTACTACCACATACTCAGTTTTAGCAGTAGATTGTGAAATACAACTCCATTTTTTGTTTAACCATGTCACTAGCCTTTCTCCTAAAAAGAAAGCTCTTCCACTAGTGTTTTTCCTGTCATCAATATTTCCTGCCCAATCAACATCAACATAAACTTTAATATCAAAATTTCCTTTTCTTGTGTATAATAGACCGAAATCTTTAGTCCCTTTCAAATATTTGAATATCCTCTTAACTACAGACAAATGTGTTTCCTTGGGGTTTGCAGAAAACCCTGCAATAATACCAAATGAATATTCAATGTCAAGTCTACTATGTACAACATACTATAACTTACCAATCATGGATCGGTAAAGTGTTTCATTCACTTCCTTAGTAGCATCTTCTTTTGACAATTTACAACCAGTAGCCATCAGTGTTCCAACCAGTTTTGAGTCTTCCATATTGAATGTTTTCAGGATCTCCTTGATATACTTAGATTGAGTGATGTAGATCTCATCTTTTACTTGTTGTATTTGAATTCCAATGAAGATTTGATCTCTCGTATCATAGACATCTCAATTTCCTTTCTCATCTCCTCAGAAAATGACTTAGACATTGTCTCATTACCACCAAATATAATGCCATCAACAAATATCTCAACAATTAAAATTTCATCAGATTTATCACATTTCAAGTATAAATTGTTGTTATCAATAGTCCTTTCAAATCCAATCTTAACTAAACAAAAGTACAATCTTTCATACCATGCTTGGGGAGCCTGCTTCAATCCATATAAAGCTTTATGCAATTTGCAGACCATGTTCTTATTGTTCTTGTCAACAAATCCATCAGGCTGTTCTATGTAGACTTCTTCTTCAAGTATTCTATTCATAAATGAATATTTAACATCCATTTGAAAAACTTTAAATCCTTTGTAAGCTGCATATGCAAGTCATATTCTAACACCTTCTAATCTAGCAACAGGGGCAAAAGTTTCATCACAGTCAATGCCTTCTTCTTGTGCATACCCTTTGCAGAATTTTCTTTCTTTATTCCTTATCACATCTCCTTTTTCATTGAGTTTATTTCTAAAAATAAATTTAGTTCCAATCACATTCTTATCCGTAGGTCTCGGTACCAGTGACCATGTGTTCTTCTTTTCAATTTTATCTATCTCTTCTTTCATAGCATTCATCCAATCTTCATTCTCTAGTGCATCTTTTACCAATCTAGGCTCAAATTCAGAAATCAAACAAGTGTTATCTCTTAACTTACTTCTTGTCAATACTCCTGCATTCTTGTCTTTAATAATTCTGCTCAGTGAGTGGTGTCTTCTCACATATTTGGCCAATATAGGTTCAGTATCTTGTTCATCATTATTCTCATCTCTTGGTAGAGGGACATCTTGTTCATCAGTTCCTCCTAGTTGCTACTCGGTTGTATCAACTGAATTACCATCTTGTACATAAAAAAATCTAGTATAATCCTTAATTTCCTTTTTACTATCCTCATCATTCTTTTCAACAAATTTATCAACTCTTACATTTTCACTTTCAACTATTTTGTTAGAATCCTTGATTAAACATTTATATGCTTTGCTCTTTGATAAGTAACCAAGAAGTATTCGTTCATCACCTTTAGAGTCAAACTTTCCATTTATAGAATCTTTCAATACATAACACCTTCCTCCCATTTTTTTTGAAATAACTTACATTCGGTGTGCATCCAAACCATAATTCATAAGGTGTCTTGTTTGTGCCTTTCTTCACCTATATTTGATTGAGAGTGTAAACTACAATACTTATAGCTTCTCTCCAAAATGTTTTTGCAATATTTTTGTCTATCAGTAAAGTTATAGCACAGTCAAGAATAGATTTGTTTCTTCTCTCAGCTATCCCATTTTGTTGTGGAGACCTCGGTGTAGACACTTGTCTCTTAATTCCATGCTCATTACAAAAGATAGTAAATTCATCAGAGATAAATTCACCTCTTCTATTATATCTCAAACACTTTAGTTGTTTACCAGTTTATTTTCCAACTCTAGTCTTATACTACTTAAACATTTGAAATGCATCAAATTTTTCTTTTAGAAACATGACTGACATCATTCTTGAATAATCATCAACAAACAAAATAAAGTAACGATCTCCATAATAGCATTGAAATTTCATAGGACCACAAAGGTCAGTGTGAACCAATTCCAAAATACCATTTGTAGAATAAGATTTTCTTAGAAAAATTGACTTGGTCATCTTACCAACTTGACATTCTTTACACATAGCTTTATTATGTTTTCTTAATCTCGGTAGTCCTCTAACTCTACTCTTCTTACTTACTTTGATCAAGTTATAAAAATTCACATGACACAGTCTCTTATGCCATAACCATACATCTTTAGTTTTAGAAAATAAACAACTCTTTGCATCAATATCGAGATAAAATAAATTTCCTCTTGATTGTCTTCCAATTCTAATTAGATCTCCATCAACACCATAGATCTTAAATTTTCTATTCTAAAATTTTAGTCGGTGGTCAGTATTGTTGAGTTGTGCAACACTCAACAGATTATAGTTCAGTCCTCTAACCCAATATGCATCATTTCATTTCATCTTCTCATTCAACACAATATATCCTTTACCTTTGATAGGGCATGGAGCATCATTGCCAAATCTAAAAAATCCTCCATCATATTTTTCTAGATTCTCAAACATGTCAATATCACCAGTCATATGGTGTGAACAACCACTATCAATAATCCAGGGTCTGGTTTACTTACACGAGAAACAATATTTTTTATCTTCATATTTTTCCTCATCTGACTCTTCCTTTAATACAACAAAAAAAACTTCATATCCTTCCTCGGTATCATTAGATTCATCATCAGTTATACCTTCCTCAACTAGGTAGCAAGACTTCTTTCCTTTGTCCTTAAAATATTTGAATCTTCAGTGTCAATTGTCTCTTTTATCATTTCTTTCATTGTCAGGACATCTAGATGCAATATGTCCAATCTTATTATAATTAAAAAATTTCAATGGTAACTTACCTTTGTACTTCCCTTTGCCTCTGGGAAGTCGGTTAGCCAGTAGGCTTCAAATTCCTCTTGTTCTTTCTCTTCGGTCAGGATACTATGATACTCATTTCCATGTGAAGAACTATGATTTTCTCTTTCTTTTCTTGATGTTCCAATGCTCATAGATGAATTAAAGGATGTCTCAATAGTCGATAGACTATTATCATAGTTACTTAACTCAAATGTAGTCAATTTTCTAATTAGGGCTTCAAGAGTAACAATATTATTCAGTATAGATCTCAATTCCTGAATTGCAGATACTCTAATAACATACTTAGAAGAGAGAGTTCTCAATATTTTACTTACCACTTTTTCATTGGTCAATGATCCACCAACACCTCTGATGGCACTAACAACTTCCTTAATTCGACTGCTATATTGTGTGATGTTCTCTTCATCTTTCATCCTCATTTCATCATATCTTCCTCTCAAGCTATCAACCTTAGCTTTTTGCACATGGTGATCTCCTACATAGATACATGTAAGCCTGTCCTACATATCTTTTGAATTAGTATAATCTTTGATATCATTGAATTCAAAACCAGATATAGAAGAAACAATCTCTATCATAATCGAGTTATGTTCCTACTTTTCTTTCATCTGATCAACTTTCAAGGGTCTAGTAGGCAGTGGAGAGTATTCATTTTCCAATAAATACAGAGCATTTTCATCAATCCCAAACAAATACAACTTTATTCTACTTTGCCATGTTGAGAAACTTTCCTTGTTCAACTTAGGTACCTCTCTCCTATACATCTTCAGATCTTTTACTCAAGTCTTTAAACTTATATCTTCAGAGTACTCAGCTCTGATACCAATTGTTGGATTACGAAGAGGGGGGGAGGGGGGGGGGGGGTGAATTAGTAATCCTAATCACAAATACTTTAATTAAATTTTCTATGATTAGCTCGGTAACTAGTCGGTAGAAACACAGTTCACTATTTATCAACAAAAGTACATAAACTATATCAATTAGTAAATCATTCACAATGTATAACTCCAATATTTTACATGGAAACCCAAATTTGGGAAAAAACCATTGTGGGAATTGTCACCCACTAAAAAATATACTCTTTTGAAGTACGCCCGGTTAAGAGCCAATCTCATTAAAGATTACAAAATAAACTGTTAGGTGTGATATAGTTAAGGGATTTACCTCAAATCTATTAGGATCTTCACTCTGTTAGGAGTGGCCTTGTTAGAAGGCTTAAAACACTCTTTTATAATGTCACCTTTCTTAAGGATTTACAATAAGACTATTAAGTCCACTTTGTTAAGAGATTTCTCTGTTACAAATGCTAGTAAGAAACCGTAATAAAAATGACATGTAGATGTGCAACTATCTTTTCTCAATCAAATTCTTATGCGCTCTTCAATCTTCACTTCAACTCTTCATATTCCATTGGCAACAACACTTTGTCAAATCGCTATTTTCCTGCTCAGAATCTCCCTGTTCCCTCTTCTCTACAATAGTCGGTAACCCTTCAACTATTCAGTTTGCCAGCCAATTGTCCATACAAGATCATCTTTTATATAGACAATTTTTGCCTCTTAATCTCATCTATTACATTTTCCTTTAATCAATTTTGACCTTTCATTTCATTATTCATCAGATATGGATCTCGGTAACACGTTTCCTTTTCACCTAGGAACTTGAACTTTTCTTGTAACTTTTTCCACTTCTTTTTGCTACTTAGATCTTGCCGTAGATCTTCATCTTGAATTTTCATAACCGTAGATCTCTTGTAACTAACTCTCCTCATCATCGTGATCATCCAGATCATCATAGCTAATCATCAAATATCGATTCCATCCATATTTAATACCTTTTCCTTGCTCGGTGTTCTTCTTTTAGAATTTTGGTTACATCGCTTAGTGCCTAAACCTTTCCTCTTTACCGAGTGACCTATCTTTTTATCTTTACCTTACTGAGTGAATTTTCCATCTCGGTAGCCATAACAAATTTACTTATCGATTTGTCAAAACTTCATCACCATACTTTAATGACTTAACATAATCATATGCTAGGTAGAAAACAATCATGTCAACATAATCAAATCATTTTCTGATCTATATCAGCTACCCATTTATGTTCTACAACTTCATAACTTCTCATTTCTTCTTCTCCTTAACTCATTCATCTTATATCATTACCGAATGATATGGCAACATAATATAAATAAAAAATCAATTGCTTGACATCAATGAAAAGACTATAATTGATCTAATATTTCTACTATCATCATGTATTCCTTTGATCTTGGTCTGTCTTCATCATCAACTCCATTAGATAATTAGTCTTCAACATTATTATCAGTTATGATAACAAATTATTGTACTAAATGAACTTCATTTGACTCCTAACAAGGTCACATCCTTTCACAAGGAATTTATATATTAGTACACTATCTTGTGGGTTACATCCCCATCGGGATTTTCCCTTTGATCAAGGGTTTCTTCGAGAACAAATCTTTGTATTATGGTGCATGATTACTTGTTTGGTCTATTCTTGTTACCGTTGTTAGTAATATTCATTACAAGTTTTGGATTTAATTTGATTTGGTCACAATTGATTCACCCCCCCTCTCAGTTGTGTGTGGACTCTTCTTCTTAACAATTGTTATCAGAGCATTAGGTCCTCTTTGAGAAGGAATATTAGCAGCTTGAGAAGATATCCAATGACCTACAAAAAGGAGAGTCCTAAGTTTTATGGAGATAACTATGACAATTGTAAGAACAAGATGAGAACACAACTGATCTACATGGGAATAGACTATTGGTTGATTATAAAGACATGAAATCAGGTCAAATCTAAGAGTGATCTAGGCACATGCACTGATGATGAGAAGAATTTATTTCAACACAACATGATTGCAAGGGAAGCACTGATAAGTGCCCTATCTAAAGTTGAATTCATCCAGGTAAAAGAACTTGATCCTGCACATGATATTTGGATTAAATTAGAAAATTTATACGAAGGTGATGAATATACAAAAAGGGCTAAGTTGCAAGATTGGAAAACAAGATTTGAAGAAGCTAAAATGCAGGAAGATGAAACCATCAAGTCATATGTTCAAAGGATTACAAAGATTATCACATGAATAAGGAGAACAAGAGGTATTATGCTTGAAGATGAAATTGTTGGAAATATTCTCAAATCTCTTAC
This sequence comes from Chamaecyparis obtusa, assembly GCA_027943335.1. NCBI lineage: Eukaryota > Viridiplantae > Streptophyta > Pinopsida > Cupressales > Cupressaceae > Chamaecyparis > Chamaecyparis obtusa. The sequence goes on along the minus strand of BSBK01003612.1, from coordinate 1,436,096 downwards.
ACCAGCTTATGAGAACAAGGAAAATGATATTGAAGAAGTAACTCCACTCATGATTGGATTTAATAGGGAAATGTTGATTGGTAAGAGCTTTTGAATCTATAAAATTAAAAGATATTTTACCTAGAGCTGAGACAACATTTAGAGCTAGTGCACAAAAGGATAAAAAGGTACTAACCACAAGTGTGAGTACAAGAAGCAAAAATATTAGAGAGTATGCAAGTGTTTGGGAAGAAATTGAGGAAGAAGAAAATAAGTTGGATGAGATTGAAGCTTTGATCGCAAAAAGAAAACACAGAGGAAAGGGATATTTTAAAGGCAAGTTACCGATTATTTTTTATTCATGTAAAAAAATTGGTCATTTTGCATCAAGATGTCCTACAAGAGTATCTAAGATTAAGCATAAGCCTTACAAGTAAAAATTACCTAAATAATGTTTGTATATTAAGGATGATGATGAAATTGAGCTTAAGGATATTAACCTAGAAGACAATGATAATGAAGATGAAATTGGATTTTTTTCTATCAAAGATGAAAATACTATTACAAAAGAGAAAGCACTTGTTTCACATGTTGAAAAGAAGAAGGAAGATTGGATCATAGACAGTGGATGTTCACATTATATGATAGGTGATAAAGATAGATTTGTTGAACTGAAAAGGTATGATGGTGGTGTTGTTAGGTTTGGCGACAATAATCCTTGCATGATAAAGGGAAAAGGATCAATCACACTTGATGGTAAGACTAATATTGATGATGTACTATTTGTTGATGGACTAAAACATAACTTGTTAAGTGTTGGAAAACTTGTTGAGAAGGGATATTACTTATAATTTTCTAATAAGATGTGTTCAATCAAATCCTTCTAGAGTAAATTTTTTTATTGAAAAATTTGATGATAGTTGGTTATGGCATTGAAGATTTTGTCACATAAACTTTGATAACATAGTGAAGGTCCTAAAGCTCATTGATCAAATACAAAAGGGAAAACAACCCCAAGGGAAACAACTCTAAGATTACAACAAGGGAAATAACCCTAGGTGGAATACAATCCCCTTTGGACAATAATCCATTGAATTATGAACCAAATGATAACATCTCTAATATGAAAATGCCATTATGATGAAGTACACAAATCTCTACCTCAATTATAGATTCCACTCATATCTCTTCATACAACCAATGATACAACATTCTCGCACATATACACAATATCTCCCCTCTTCACTCATATAAGTGATTACATATTTAGACACATTACATCAACTCAACTCTACAAGGTCGACATCAACCTTAACTCCTCAATTACATAATATTTATCCAATTACAATCCAAAAAATAATGTGATCCAAGAAATGTCCACAAAGAAATAGATAGGACCCAAGTATTCAACCTCAAACATGTTATGATCCATAAATAACACTTCAAATATTTGCAACATGCTATCTCACCAAGTCGGCCGAGAATACTAAAAAATATCAACATGCCTTAGGAAAATTACTGAATCCGATCACATAATCCAATGTGATCCAACAACACAAATAAGAAATGCTCTAGAAATATTATTAGGAAAGATGAAATAACACAACAACAACATAAACACCTATGACTCATAACTCATAATTGTCTTTGCACTGCTCATCAGGAACAACAAACAATAACCTCTATCTTTCAAGAAAAATAGCTTGCCGACATCCAAATCATAAACCATTTAAGATGAGGACACACATCTATGTCCTAAACTTACCACCAGGTTAGATACCAAAAATATTGCATAAGAAATCCATACCGATCCAAAAAATGCAACATTATTACTTCCTCAACAACTAGAAATAATCCTCTGATAAATCATTCATAACTTCCTCAAATCTCAATGTGAACCTCTGCAACTTGAACAAGATCAATTACAAACGTTCCTCAACACATATATAGTTGTGAAACATCTGATACTCAATAAAATATCCAAACCGATCAAAGCACTTTACTAAACAAACTAGAGCCACTTCTAAAATAATGAAATATGTTGACATCAATGACAAAACATTAATGTCAGCACATATATGTAATATATCACAACAATCTCTCCCTTTGGAATTGATGGAAACATATGATGTGAAAAAAAAAATCAATTCACAAAGAACAATAATATATTTCTCCCAAAACTTCTGCAACAAAGAACAATCTCTCCCCTTAAGATCCACACTATTTTCAATATGGCTATCTCTCCCCCTTTGACATCAATGACAAAGGAAAACATATGCACTAAGTCATAGAGGCCAAAAACAACTGAAAATATAAAACACAACATACTACACAAGACTAACCAATCTCCTTGCGTAGAAGCCATCAAAACATCAATCTAGGTAAATGATAATCTCATTGAAAGTATTGGACCATGCAAATCTATGCATCTCTAGCTATGATCAAGAGGGTCCATCACCCCAAGCTTACCTCAGAGATACTCAAAATTAACCTTTGGAAAGGGATTCATGAAGATATCTAAAATATGCTCTTCAGTAGGCACATATTCAAATCTGACATCCCTTTCACTCACCTTTTCTTTCAAGAAATCAAACTTGATAGATATATGCTTCATTTTAGAATGCAATATAGGATTCTTTGAAAAATTGATAGCACTTGACTTGTGATAGTAAATAGTAATAGGCTCATCAATGTTCACTCTAGCATCCTTCAACAAGTTCTTCATCCAAACTACTTGTGTATAGTTAACAAGAGAAACAACATACTCATCTTCAACAATAGATTGCGATATACAACTTTTCTTTTTACTCAACCAACAGACTAACCTTTTTCTCAAGAAAAATGCTACTCCACTTGTACTCTTTCTATCATCCACATTACCTACCCAATCCACATAGGTAGAAGCACTCAGTATAAAATCATCATCCTTTCCATTGTTAGGAATGGGAACACTGAGAGGGGGGGTGAGGGGGTGAATCAGTGTTCTATAATATTAATTTCTGATACTTGAAACTTAACTCAATAACTTAATTGCTAAACTAAATATTAAAGTAAGTAAAGTGAACAACCATAACACATAACATGAGATATGATTACGGGGAAACCTTGGCCAAAGGAAAAACCCTGGTGGGAATTAATACCCAGTAATAATTGTACTAGTGTATTATGAACCTGTTAAAGTTCCTTTACCTTGTTAGGAGTAGTCATTACAATGCTTTAGTACAATGACCTTGTCAAGGGTCAGACCTTGTTAGGATTCTTGAAGTAATAAACCATGTTAGGGGTTGTTGGATCACTGCCAGAGCTCACTTCTCAATAGAGAAGGCTACAACCTCCTGGATATCAGATATACACTATATCTATAATGGTGAACTGCTGCTATGACACTGCTTGTCTGATCAGTTCCTTTTGTGTGATACTACTTTAACCTCTTGTAAAGCTCTATATCATATTTAATTATCTTCACATACTTCTCCTCTTCTTCTTTCAACTCTATATCTCATGCCACACCCAAATACAAAGGCACATGTCTTATTTATAGGCACAAACAAAACTATTCACTAGGTCAGCCTATAACCTATTGCATACAATGCTTCCAAATGAATTGGCTCAAGCATGTTTACATACATTGATATTATCATGTTTACAACACATTTACAATAGGCACATAGCCTTTACAAAATAAAATAATGAACGCTAATCAAAATCTTTCCTGTCGGTTGGATGCTCTGTTCTGCTATGTCGCTCATTGACTGTGTCACTTCAACTCCCTGTATCTTCTTCATACTAACTCATTTGACCATGCATTCTTAAACATAGCTTACTAAAATATCCAAAATCTTATCTTCAAGGGTGCATGCCAAAACTCAATCATACACACATGCGATGATTCTCTATTCATTAGGTACTTAACTAATTGTTCTATCTTCCATACTTAGCCAAATTATGATCTTCTAAGTAAGTGCGCTGACACCAAAAATCCATATGACTTTGTTTCCATAATGAAAACACTAATCTTAGTCATATACACTAGTATAGTTAACTTTCCAACAATCTCCCCCTTTGTCATTAATGACAATAAAGGAATATGGTGAAGTTGCTAAACTACATCTTTACAAAAAACTTTCTAACATATATCCTTATCTTTTTTTGTACATTATATACTCTATCTTATATCTCCCTTCTACTACTCCATATTACTCTATCCTTCTACTACTTCATATTGCTCTACTCCCCCTTTGACATTAATGACAAATGTGCTAAAAAATGAAACTTCAAGTACTTACACAGTGAGTACATCCGGGTATGCAATCTTGAGCTTTTGGATCTCTTGTTGCCAAAATGCCTTGAGTGCATCTACTATTTGGAGATGGGCACATAATGCATAAGTTAACTTCTCCATCTTTTCTAGATCTATGCTAGGACCTTGATCATATGTCACAATAGTGGCATCTATCTCCTTGATATTTTGATTCAACACATCTAGGAAGGGCACAAGTACATTCCTTAACTAAGTTTTCCTAGCCCTTATCTTAGCCATTTCTTTTTTTGCCTTCTCAATTTTGTCTAACTGTCCTTGATATACATTATTGCACATGTTTACATCTTGTGAGGGATCTAGCACTAAATTTCTCATAGCTGCCATCAGAGATTCAACTTCTTGAATATTCTTTGAAAGGTCTGATGTAAGTTTGTCTTATTCATACAATCAGCTATTATCTTTCTTCCTTTACCTGCTAAATCTTTCAACAAAGATTGATAGGATGCTGCTTACATCATCCACTGAATGAACTTTTATTACTTTCTTGTCCTCAAGTAGTAGGCTGTTCAATATGCTTACTGATTCAATAAATAATGGGTTCCTCATTGCTTATTTCTCCTTCGCTTTCTCCATTGCTAACACACTGATCTTTGTTAAGTCTTCTTCTCCCCAAGAGTCTAAACTATTTGTATTAGGGGTCAAACTTGACAACAATGAGACTAATTGCCTAGGTGTAAGAAGTGAGCTTTGACTTACTTCCATGACCTTATTCTTTACATTCACTAGGATTTCCATAGAAGGTTCTTCTTTATGTTCCTCTTCCTTCTTACTTTCATGTCATGTTGGGTCTTCAGCTGCCTTTTCTTCTTCCTGTCCAGTTAGGTCTTCAATTTGGACTTGTTCTTGCTGCATAGGTGTGTCATCACCACGTAGTATCTCAACCTCTTCTGTGCTCACAAAGGCTTCCTCAAACTTATCTAGGTCTTTATCTGTTGCCGCCATTGATATTTCAACATTATCAATCATGATAGTGTCATCTTTTATTTCAAGCATGGGCGTAGACTCCATTGCTTCAGTAGGCACTATCATTGAGGGCATAGAATCTTGTGGACCTGTCATTGGTGCATTAGGAATCTTAGCTACTTTTACTTGCTCAGTGGGGACTTGGGTTGCAGGCACAATGGGATGATACATGTGTCTATCCAAGAATACCTTCTAAAATGCTTTTTCAATCTCCTTTGATACCAACTCATAATCCTTGTTCATAATTTGTAGAGTTCTCAAATTAGTTCTTAGGTGTGACTTCACCAAATCAAATAACAATGATTTCTCTTCAAATGAACAAACTGGGAGGCTTTCATCCAATATCTTTTCTCTTATCCTGAGATCTTCTTCTATAGCTTGTCTCTTCAAAAAGTCTAAAATGTTCCATTCATTATCCGGTATAACTGTCTTAAGTTCCAGAACTATTTTCTTGAACTTAATCATGTGCTTGATTATCATACCATGGATCTCTGATTTATCTATCTCACTATATTTATCATAGAACTTTTCTATTTGATCAATTCTTCCTTCTTCTACTACCCTGGTTCTCAATACTTCAAGATTCAGTCTGAATCCTACCTCTGGAGGTGCTTGAATGTTTCTGCCTTTTCTTCTTGTTGTTCTAGAGGATGGGTGGCTTGCACCAGTTTGCTTCTTCCTCTTAGGCATCTTGCTAGGCTCAGGAGGTGGTGTAGACTCCAGATCAATAGTATATGTGGGCGCAGGAGTGTTTTCTTCTATCTTTTTCTTCTTCTCCTTGGGATCATCAGTCTTCTCTATTTTCACTTTAGAAGAGGGTGCGCTCTCAAGTTGCATTGCAATGTTGGCTTCCCTTGCCTTATCTAGGTCTTTTTGTGTGACTCCATGTATTTTCAGTATGTATGATTTTATCTTTGATGCTTTCCTTTTTGTTGCTGCACTATAAGAGACTGAATCTACTTGTCTTGTATTCTCCTCATAAGTACCCCATCTTGGTTCATTGGGATCCTTAGGTGCTGATAGGAGGACTTGTGCATATGCTTCTAAAACATGTTCCCCCACTTCATAATCAAGTGGATGAATCCACTTAGTTCTAGGTTCCACTGCTTCCATGCAAGTGATGTCTATCTCCACCATGAAACAATTGCTATCCTTATACTTTTCCACTATACTTTTAGGTATCCTATACCTTCTTTGCATCTTGATTCTAAATGTCTTAATTTCCAAGTCCATGAAATCTTTCAAGGTGCTTTCAGATGTTGCCTTTAATGAAATCTATGGCATTGTAGGTATGCACGTGTCTAGATAGAGATCTGATACTTTTCCAACAATATGGAAGTAAATATAGATGATTAATGACCCAAACCTGAATATTTTTCTCTTATAATGTTTGATAGCCCTTATATTATCCAACAAATGTGTGCGCGAGATTTCACACAGGCTGAATTCTCCATTTTCCCTTGCAATTCTGATGGCTGCCAAAATAGTTGCTGCTAACACACTATTTACTCTATTTGCATGTTGGAATTTGTAACCAAGTATCATTTCCATGAGCTTGATATCCTTTTCCTCAATTGGCTCTATGGTCATGCTGCGCTTATCAGTCTAGGACTTACAAGCTTGCTCCACCAGTTTACTGACATCCTTACCAGTAGGAAGAATGGTGCCTATCTTAGGAAGTCTGGTCATCTCATAAATGAGGTTAGTAGTTATCCTAATAGGGATTTCTCCAACCCAAAACAAGTCATCATGTATTCTGCTAAGCAATATCTTAATCCATTCTGATTCATAGAACTCTTATGTAGTCGCATACTCTATGATAGGGTTGTTTTCTAGGTGCGTGAACTCATCCATGAATGTCATGTCCCGTTTCATCATTGACTCTAAGTGTGACCTTATTCTATCCAATCCTACCAGTTCCTTCTTGTAGTAAATGTATGCGCGTATGTCTTCTACATGCATCACTCCCATAGGAGTTCTAGAAAATGCCCCTTCAAGGTCATCTAGGATTGACTTGAAAGTATGCTTCTTAAATATGTACCTCTTCCTTTCAGTAACATCAAAAACAACTGGAGTGGCCATTAATTACTTGATTAATTACTCAAATAGGTTTCCAAAGGGTTTCTGAATCATCAAAACTGAACTAGGGTTCCGCAACAATTTTCACACTTCTTCGCTGACAAACTATTTTGATCTCCTTTGCTCTCCAAAGGATTGATCTTGAATGAAAATGTGTGGATAATGGATCTCCAGTGACTATTAAAGAAAATTTCTACCATTAATGCTTGCCACCATAACACATAATATAACAATGAATTTCAATCTTCATCTCTGCTAACAATCAAGCTGAGCGCTCTTTCATATAGCATCGACTAGTATCCAAAAATCTAAAACCAAAGGCGCATACTCTGGGGGTGAGTATACTAGCCGCGTAGGGGTCTAGAGCTAATTTAGCTCCCCCCTATGACCATGGGGATCATTCATCCAGAAGTAGAAGGTGTGTTCATTGCGGATGCATCTACTACATAGTCATCAACATTATCTTGCTTTACTTCCATCCAAATCTTGCTTGCATCTTCTGTAGCTTTCAAAAACTTGACTTCTCCAAATTCATCCAAAATTGATCCTTGAGACTTATTAGGTCTTTCTTCTCTTTGCTCTTGTGATCTACAAAACTTTGAGATGTGTCCAACCTTGTTAAAAGAGTGACAAATAACTGGTGGCCTTATATTCCTTGACACATTGATGTGAGTTACCATACTGCATAGCTGTGTGACCATTATAATTTCATATCTGACATGTAACTTTTTGAGGACTTCTAACATTTTGTTGTGGATGATTTCTCTAATTTTGTTGAGTTTGACTTCTTTGATTTGATCTACAATTCATAGCTTTATGAGCAAACTTATTGCATGAATAACAATAACCATTGAAAGGTCTTACCTCTTTACAATCTCTTGCTATATGCCCATGCTTGTTACAAGCATAACAATTTTAGTTTACTGGCTTGCATTCATCCTTAGATGGTTCAACTTTAGATTCAGTATTATTTTTAGTCTTCTTAGCTTCTGTAGATTCTTCTCGTGCTTTCATTCTTTCTCACATATCATTGGTTTGATTTTGTGCTTCATTGAATCCAATACCAGTGGTATCTCCTTTAATCTTTTGTGCATACAACTACGACTCTATTAGATCCTTACTTGTGTGCAATTTGTCAATATGATTCTTTGCTTTAGTCAATTTAGATTCCACCTTTTTCTTGATGTTTTCTAACTCTAAGATTTCATATTCGCTTGCCTAAGTTCTTCATCCAACTATTTGTTCTCTTTGATCTTCTCTTCATAAGCTTCCTGATTGTTAATTAGCTTTTCATCCAATTATTCAACCAAATCCTTTAGAGACATGTTTTATTCATTCATCTTTTTGACCATTTTTCCCAAATCATTGTTTGAACAATCTTTCAAATCTTTTCTAAGTTTCTTGATGTATTTGTGTGCCACTGACCTTCAATTTTAGTTCTTCAATTTCTTTTTAAGATCTATCAAGGTCTTCAAGAGCTGCTTCAAGATTCTTCTTTAAATGTTTCACTTCTTCTATATCCATGATCTCCTCAAGTGGTTAAACTTATCTTCAGAGGACCAAAGATCTGATACCAATTGTTAGTAATGGGAACACTGAGAGGGGGGGGGGTGAATCAGTGTTCTATAATATTAATTTCTGATACTTGAAACTTAACTCAATAACTTAATTGTTGAACTAAATATTAAAGCAAGTAAAGTGAACAACCATAACACATAACACCAGATATGATTACGGGGAAACCTTGGCCAAAGGAAAAACCCTGGTGGGAATTAATACCCACTAATAATTGTACTTGTGTATTATGAACCTGTTAAAGTTCTTTTGCCTTGTTAGGAGCAGTCATTACAATGCTTTAGTACAATGACCTTGTTAAGGGATGCTGCTAGGAGTCTTGAAGTAATAAACCCTGTTAGGGGTGGTTGGATCACTTCCAGAGCTCACTTCTCAATAGAGAAGGCTACAACCTCCTGGATATCAGATATACACTATATCTGCAATAGTGAACTGCTGCTATGACATTGCTTGTCTGATCAGTTCCTTTTGTGCACTGATGCTTTAACCTCTTGTAAAGCTCTATATCATACTGACTGCTCTTCACATACTTCTACTCTTCTTCTTTGAACTCTATATCTCATGCCACACCCAAATACAAAGGCCCATGTCTTATTTATAGTCACAAACAAAACTATTCACTAAGTTGGCATATAACCTATTACATACAACACTTACAAATGAATTGGCTCAAGCGTGTTTACATATATTGATATTATCATGTTTACAACACATTTACAATAGGCTCATAGCCTTTAAAAAATAAGATAATGAACGCTAATCAAAATCTTTCTTGTCGGATGCATGCTCTGTTATGCTCTGCCGCTCACTGACTGTGTCACTTCAACTTGCTCTATCTTCTTCATACTAACTCATCTAACCATGCATTCTTAACCATAGATTACTAACATATCCAAAATCTTATCTTCAAGGGCACATGCCAAAACTCAATCATACGCATGTGCGCTAATGCTCTGTTCATCAGGTACTTAATTGACTGTTCTATCTTCCATACTTAGCCAAATTATGATCTTCTACATAAGTGTGTTGACACCAAAACTCCATATGACTTTGTTTTCATAATGACAACACTAATCTTAGTCATATACACTAGTATAGTTAACTTACCAACATCCATGCCATATGCCATAGTGAACTATTCCTTTCAAATATCTTAATATCCTCTTAATAGAAACATCATGTGATTCCTTTAGTTCTAATTGAAATCTCGCAATAATACAAATAACATTTGTTAAATCAGGTCTAATATGTATCAACTACATTAGCCCATCGATCATAGATCTGAAGCTTGTCTGATTAGCATTAGGTGAATCATCATTCTTTGTCAACTTGAAACTAGTAACCATAGGGGTGCCAAATGGTTTAGAGTCATCCATCCCAAATTTATTCAACAATTCTCTGACATACTTAAACTGTGATATGAAACTCCCTTTTTCAGATTGAGTAATTTGTAAACAAAGAAAGAATTCTATCTCACCTATCATAGACATTTCAAATTCTTTTTGCATCTCATCAACAAATTCCTTTCTCAACTTATCATTTCCACCAAAAATGATGTCATACACAAATACTTCAACAATCAAGATATTATTATGATCAATTTTGTAATATAAGTTACTTTCAACAATGCCCTTACCAAAACCAAGTCTCAACAAATATTTATCTAGTATTGTATACCAGGCTCTTGGTTCTTGTTTTAATCCATATAAAGATTTCTTTAATCAAAAAACCATGTCACTCTAATCAATCAAAGAAAAACCATCAAGTTGTTCAATATAGAATTCCTCTTCTAGTTCTCAATTCAAGAATGTAGACTTAACATTCATCTAATATACCTTAAAATATTTGTAATTAGCACATTCAAGAAAAAATCTTATTGCTTCAATTCTACCATTAGAAGCAAAGGTCTCCTCAAAATCAACACCTTCCATACGTGAATATTCTTTTCAAAAAAGTCTATCTTTGTTTCTTATTACCACACCATCTTCATCTAGTTTGTTCCTGATGCAAGAGAGGATAGGGAGAGGGGCCAAGGGCACACCCTAACCAGGTCCACCTTGTAGAGATCACACATGGAAGCAACGACACACAAGTGAGGGAGAGAATGCAAATATCTTTCATATATTTATTCCAATTGATTCATTAATTACCAGGCTGTAAGGCCTTCTCAGTTTAGGCCATATATTACAATCAATTACATAAGTCCTCCAACATGCGAGGACCTACCAATAATCTCTAATATTCTAGCTTCTATCTTTTATCCAAAACTTACTCCGCAAAAACTAACTCCCTAAACTCTAACCACACAACTACATTTATACAAGAGGCTAGTGAACAAGTTGGCCTTCAGATCCACCATCAATGGAAGGAACAACCAGATCTAGGTCCACATGCTTCCCAATGATAGATACCATCATTAAATCTACAACCAAAATTAATTACACAAGTCGGCCTCAATAGAAATCCAAAACAAAAAACCTGGTAAGCAAGGATAACTGAGTGCCACACAAGCATCACCGAGCACCAGGGAAATTCATCGAGCACCAAAGAGATAACCGACCAACACCGGTGAGCAAAGGAAACTGAGCAACACTGGACCAACTCGGTCAAAGCAAGAATCAAGCAACAAAGAGAAAACACAAACATCTTTTTGGTGACACAGGATTGCCAAGGACCTGAGATGCTCCTACATCAGACACCTGGGGTTATTTGAGAATGATTCTCTAAATCATGAAATAGATACGATTTGAGTTGCATCCAACTTAGATTGTGAAATCCATGAACTGTCCTCAATCGGTCTATTCTTCCACTTTACCAGATATTCCATATACTATTTTCCTCTTGTACTTCTACCAATTCTTTGCTCCAAAATCTGCTCAACTTCTTCTATCTATTTCTTAGGATAATCATTCGGTATTGTCATTTCTTCATCCAACTCATGATACTCATACAAATTAGAAATGTTGAAAATAGGTGATATATCGATGTCATCAGGTAACTCAATCTCAAAAGCATTTCCAATGTCAAATTTCTTGAAAATCTTACAAGGTCCAAACTTCTTCATTTTCAGCTTCCCATATGTTCCAACAGGAAATCTTCCTTTCTTCAAATGAACCATCACTTCATCACTGACTGCAAAAGTATTATGTCTTCTTGATCTATTAGCTCTGTCTTTTTATTTCTGATTAATTTTCTCCAGCTTGTGTTTTACATCTTCATGCAATGTCTTCATGGACTCAACAAACTTTAATCCTTCAACACTTTTCTTTCTTTCATCAACAATATCCCTCAAATCTGATATACCTCTCGGTTGTATGCCATTTACAATCTCAAAAGGTGTTTTTCTAGTACTCCTATTCACTGAATTATTGTATGCAAACTCTGCTTGTGCCAACACAAAATCCCAATTACTCGGTGCGTCTCCAACTAAACATCTCAAAAGATTTCCCAAACTTCTATTGACAACTTCTATTTGTCCATCAGTTTGTGGGTGAAATGTAAAACTATATTTCAACTCGGTGCCAAACTTTCTCCAAAGGATCTTCCAAAAGTATCCAACAAATTTACTGTCTCGGTCAGAGATAATACTCCTCAATAATCTATGTAATCTAAAAATTTCCTTAAAGAAAAGATCTGATATATGTATTGCATCTGATGTCTTTCTACAAGGTATAAAATGTGCCATCTTAGAAAATCTATCCACAACAACAAATATAGAATCATTACCTCTTATCGTCTTCGGTAAGCCAAGAACAAAATCCATACTGATATAAATCCAAGGTTTCTCAGGAACATAAATTGGTGTATACAATCCAGTATTCTAACTTACTCCTTTTTCAACTTGAAAAATTCCACAACTTTTCACAAATTTCTGAATATCTTTATACAACTGTGGCCAAAAGTATTTCTCGTTAAGAAAATTCAATGTCTTGTCAACACCATAATGTCCAGCCAAACCACTACTATGTTTCTCTTTTATCAAATTAGTTCTCATTGGTCCTCTCAATATACATAACTGAATACCTTTAAAAAAAATACCTTCTTGAATGAAATATTCTTCCCATTTAGTATTCATTTGATCTTGAATAGGTGCTCTACACTTTCTCCATGACTCAAAAAAATTAGGATCAAATTCATAAGAATCTCTCATGTCATCAAAGCCAGGAACTTCAATTTTTATCTCGGTCATCAAAGATGTCCTTCTACTCAATGCATTAGCAACTCGGTTAGTGAATCCACTCTTATGCTTTATCACAAATGTATAACTTTGCAAATACTCGACCCATTTCATATGTCTTTGGCTCAACTTATTCTGACTACCCAAATACTGTAAAGCCTTATGATCACTATACAACACAAATTCACTTGGTATCAAATAATGTCTCCATTTCTTCAGTGCTTGAACAATAGTATAGAATTCTTGATCATACACAAAGTATTTCCTTTTTGCATCATTCAAATTTTCACTAAAGAAAGAAATAGGTTTACCTTCTTGACTCAACACAACTCCTATTGCACTTCCACCTGCATCACATTCCACTTGAAATACCTTATTGAAATCAGGTAATGCCAAAATAGGCAGTTCAACAACCTTTTGTTTCAAAGTCTCAAAACTTTTATCAGCTCCATATGTCCACTTTAATTCTCTTTTATCTCCTCCCATAGTCTCAGTCATAGCATTAAAAATTGAACTGAAATTCTTAATGAACTTTTGATATAAACTTTCCAAACCATGAAATGATCTTACCTCACTAGCATTCTCAGGTGTAGGAAAATTCAAAATAGCTTCAACCTTTTTAGGATCCATCTTCAAACCATCAGCTGAAATCACAAATCTCAAATACACAATCTCCTCTTTCATGAATGAACACTTTTTTAGGTTAATCAACAAATTTTCCTCTTTCAATCTCTATAATACTTGCTTAACATGCAACAAATGTTCTTCTCTGGTCTTACTGAATATTAGAATATCATCAAGGTAGACAATCACAAACTTACCCTAGAATTTCTTTAAAACTTCATTCATCAACCTCATAAAAGTACTCAGTGCATTAGTTAAACCAAAAGGCATAACCAAACACTCATACAAACCTTCTTTTGTCTTGAAAGCAGTCTTCCACTCATCACCTTCTCTTATTTGATATGATGATACCCACTTTTCAAATCAATTTTGGTAAAATACTTTTCTCTAGTCAAACTGTCCATTATGTCATCCATTCTCGGTATAGGAAACCTATATTTCACTATTATCTTGTTGATTGCTCTGGAATCAGTACTCATTCACCATTCTCCATTCTTCTTAGGTGCCAATATAATAGGTACTACACAAGGACTCAAAATTTCTTTGATCAAACCTTTATGCAATTTTTTTTGAATCTATCGATTTAATTCCTAATTCTCAGTAGGTGTCAACCGATGTAGTGCCTTATTCAGTAAACTAGCTCTAGGGATTAGATCCATGCAATGATCACTACTTCTTTTTAGTGGCAAACCATCAAGTACATTATCAGAAATACTTTCACTATACTTGGTGAGTAACTTATCAATCTCCTCAGTGGCATTATCCTCTATTTTCTTACTCAGTTTTTTACGAATCACAACAAAACATACATAATTCTTCTTCAAATCCTTAACAAACTTTCTTCCTTCCATCAAGAAAACTTTCACATATGTGCAAACATTACTAACAAGTTCTTCAATCAAAGGTAACAAGATTTGTCTTCTTCCATCAGCCCAAATAGTATATTTATGCAATCTCCCATCATGTATAGCATGTCTATCATATTGCCAAGGTCTACTCGACAAAATATGACAACAATCCATAGGTATGATATCACATAACACCTTATCATAATACTTTCTAATTTTCAAATTCACATAACATTGTTCACTTACCAAGAGTGTATGCTCGTCTTTGATCCATGAAATCTGATAGGGCTTCAGATGTTCCAACCTTTTCAACTGCAACTTTTTAACCATTTCCTCATATGCCAAGTTCTCCGAGCTACCACTGTCAATGATTACCTTACAAACTTCATCATAAAATCTACATCTAGTCTTGAAAAAACTTTTCCTTACCGGATCTTCCTTATTACTTTCACTCCAAAGTGCTCTTTACCATCAAGTTATTTTCCTTCTTAGGTTCATTCGGTGACTCTTCTTGCACCAAGGCATTTCTACTGCTACTGACCTTCTTACTTGCATGTGTACACTCAAATGATCTATGTCCTCCACAATTGTAACAAGTTCCTTGGAAACCACCTCTATTATAACCACCTTGGTAGTTACTGCCTCTGCCTCTAGATGAACTTTCACCTTTCCACTCAGTTTTACCTTTATCCAGATTTGTCTTTTCAGGTTTAGATCTATTTTTTTCACCATAAGATCTACCTTTTACTCTAGAGAATCTACCAGCTCTACCTCTTTGTCTTTGCTCATGTTTCTTGTTCAATTTCTCCTCAGCTTTCAATGCAAATTGATAAGCTTCTTCAATGTTCTCTAATTTAACCAAATTGATTTCTTCTTGGAGGGAAACTCTCAAACCTTTTAGGTATCTAGCAATTCTTTCCACATCATCTTCATCATGTCCAAATCTGACATCTAATCTATATAATTCCTTCGTATATTCTTTTACTAAGCTATCTTTCTGTCTCCACTAGTACATTTGAGCCCTTTTTCTGACAACATACTATCAAAATTACGACTGTATACCATCGATAAAGTGACACCACCCGACGTCACAGTTTTGTAGTAAAAAAAAATGATGACTTTGATTGGCATCGTAATTACGATGAGAATGGACATCGCAAGAAGGGGGTGCCAACAAGGAAAACCTTTCATCAGACCTATTTGTGGCTGTCGCAATTGGAATGCCTATTCATCACAAAAAAATACAAATGATGATGACCTGTTAGAATCTTCTAATGTGTCACCGTCATTTGTAGTTTGTTTGCTGATGGAGATGCTATTAATGCGATGGATATCTATTAGAAATTTATGATGAATATCTATCATTTGTAGTTTTTAATGACATCGATGATGTACATGCAACAGAGACCCATCAAAAATTTACGACATATATCTTTCATTTATAGTTTTTTACCGACATCGATGCTATACATGTGGTGACTAGATGTCGGATTGTTTCGATAGATAACCATCATTATTTTATGGCCATCACAGTCACGATGACAATCCATTTTTATAAAAGAATATATATTTGTTGATCGAGTTGGTATCGATACAGAATGGTGTTCTTGCAGATCTGGTTCCTACTCATGATTTGGTTATAGATCATTCAGAGATGACTTTTTAGTAGATTCGGTAGTGGCTCATGGATTATTGAGTCAAGTCTAGAGACTTGGATTAGGAATGGATCCTACCGAATCAAGATTTCTGACAGCGACTGCTCCAGCACAAGAAGCTAGTGCGGCGATCAGAGATGCATTCTTCTTGATGTGTTCGTGGGATATATGCAGACCTGATTGCATTGGGATCTGATTCGAGTGACTTCTTGACTTCTTTGGTCTGAATTGGATGTTTTTTGTTCCCATGGAGTGTCACAGTGACTTGACTTGGAGTTTGAGTAGATTGTGCATTGATTAGCTTGAAGATAGAATCGAGCTACTCTTTGCATTGTTGTTGAGATCGGGTTGTGACGGATCACTGGGATCGTCTACCATTTTTGCCACAGTTTTGAATGAGTTAGATGTGATGTCGAGAGAGCGACATGTAGAACTTGTACATTGGAGATTCGTAGATCACTATGGTGTCCGTGATGACTTGGGAGAAGTCTTCTTCTTGGTGAACCGAGCTAAGAGACTTAGATTATAGAAAGTGGGTCATTTGATTGGAGTTATGAGACATTAGATTCCTCTTCACAGCGGGTTCGCAGTGCAGTCTGTGGTGTTTCTTTGAGACTAGGTTCTTGGCAGAGATCTATTGATTTGGTAGCCATTGAGATGGACCGATATATATTTGTCGTATGTGGATGGAGATCTTAAATTATTGAACTTCTCTTTGGTTTGAGAATAGTTTACCATTCTCTACTTAATAGGGCCAACCATGTGAAGGTGGAAGCTCAAAGGACCCCTCCTAGGAGCCTCTTATGACCCTTTACAACATTTTAAGACCTCTAAGATGTGTTCTTAGGGATCGTAAAGGGTCATAATGGGTCATAAGGGGTCCTGGGACACAACAACTAAGAAACATAAATGTAGGCATCATGGTCACAAGTTTTTGCAAACACAACATAATTGAGTGGTATACCTAGACGATGCAACACAACCACTACTCCTCCAGTTCCAAGTCGACACTACTGTAAACAAAACTCATATGATAAAAAATAAATTTAGGGAGTGTAGGAGGAGAGCGATAATGACCAAAATAATATAGGGACCTTGTATTATTTTGGTCATTACGACCCTCCTCCGCTCTCTAAATTTATTTTTTATCTATGGGTTTGTTTACTGCAGTGTAAACCTAAAACCACAAGAGTGATATATAGTTGTGTTGCATCATCTGGGTATACCATTCAATTATGTTGTGTCTCCAAAAAATTGTGTCTATGATGCCTACATTTATATTTCTGAGCTATTGTGATATCTACATTTATGTTTCTCATTTGTCATGTTTATGTGCATGTTCTTTATGTGTATCTACTAGAAATTCCAAAAAAAAATTAGTATCTACAATAGCCCTCTATTAACCACATTTACGCATATGGTCCCAACAAAGTAGTGCACAAACTACACAAAGAAGGCATCGCAGAAATATGATTTATGCTTTTTCCATTGAAGCAATCTTGGTGGCACTAGCTGCCTCTCGAGCCTTGCACAAGTTGCACTCATTTCCTACATCAGGTATAGATGTAGATGGGGTAGATGTAAATGTGGTTTGATCGACCCATTGAAAGTATTGACATCCACTATTTCCCTGCAATACCAAATGTACATCAGTTCTTCATAAAATGATTAGTTGTCACATTATTTTTAAACATAAAATATAATTACATATCTAGACCTTTTTCCTATTTGAGAAAACCCAAAATTGATGCCCATGATTACTTGTTGTGCGTGACATCTTCAACATGCATGGGCCAACACCACATTGACACATAGGCACATTGACCAAAGTCATTGATGCTATTTTGACAAATATTGTATTATCACAAATATTGCATTGTCAATATTTTGTTCATTCATACTAATTATAATTACAATAAAAAGTAACATACTAATGTAGACTTGCACATTTTTTTGGCTAAGTCGAAGTCTTTGGTTTAAATCACTAGACACTCAAAACAAAATGACAAACCAAAGACAACCATGCAATAAAAATTAATTACTAAGCAATTCAGAATTAGCTCACTCCATTGCAGGGAACAAAGAGAATCCCTTGTGATTTAACATCATTGATGTGCAAGGAAATAGAAAATTAGCAGAAGAAACTCTCATAAGATAGTATTTAGATTAAAGGCATTGATATAAAAAAATACCCCAAAAAATACAAAAGAGAAAAGATATATAAGTAGGACATATAAAACAAGGTGAATAAGAGAATTACATATAAAAAAATCATTAGAACATGCCAAACATCTAGCATAATTGTACATTTCATTCATGTCATTGATATTCTTCTTCATCCATCTCATCATGAAGATCATCATCATCAACGACATCATCACCACCACCACTATCATCACCATCATCGTCGTCATCAACATCAACATCATCATCATTGTCGTCATCATCATCCTCATCATCATCCTCATCAGTAGCATCATCATCGTCATCAGTGGTAGCATCATCGTCATCAGTAGAAACATCATCTTCATCTTCTTCATATTCTTCTTCGACTGCTCTCGATCATGATCATCATCTACATCATCTTCCACTTATTCATCTTCCTTGGTATCTTCTTCCATCACATTATACTTTATCAACCTTCCTCTTGGATCATGTCTAACAACAAATGGCCAACCCAGTTTATGTGGAACCTCTGAGTAAAATACTTGCTCACATTGGCTTGGAAGAGCATAGGGCTCTTCTCCAACTGGCTCAAACAACCTTGTATTAATCACTGGAAATCCATTGTCATGTTCAATAAAAGTTCTATCAGGATCATTTTTATTGAGTCGTAGTCTGTACCACTTCACAATGAAGAGAACTAATCTGAAGGAATTAAAGTCACAGTCAAGGATATCAACCAAAATACAATAGTATCAATTTTGTGACTCTCGAAGATGTAAGTCATTTCTAGATAAAATATTAGTCACTTGGAACACTGCACTTATCCCAGAATCATAAGTTCTCTTCATGTCATCCAACTTTTTGATGTGAAATTTATAACCATTGCAAAACATAGCCTTGTGGTGTTTCACCTACAATAATGTCAAACATGTATAAATTATTGCATCATGAGTTGAAAAACATACAGTTGATTAATTAACAAATTTATAAGTACCTGGTGATCTCTTAAACCATATGCTAAATCTATTTTCTTTTGTGTAAAATTGAGATCTCTATTATGATGAGCTTGTATAACCAATGAAGACATAGATTCCCATGTTAATCTATGACCATCATGCCGATATCATTCAATCCATACCGTCATCCAATCTTGATTGTTTGCAATAAACAAATGTATTGCATCCCACTTTTTAGCAGATGTACAAAAGTAAATAGATGACTTACAACAGATTTATTTTGAAGATTAAGAATTAATTAACTACAATAACATCTCATAATTTATTACCTTTCAATTTTCAAAATCTACCGTTGCCCACCAAGTACTCCCCTTCAAATTTTTTAATTGAGTCAAGATCCCAAATGTAATCTATACGGGTCTTTGTTGCAAGATTAGGAAGATATTGAGTAACATACACCATCATCTAATATACCATATATCCCTAAACCATAGAACCCTCGTGACATGCTCTTTGTCATACCAAACCCTTCAAAAATTTCAAGTGTCTCTCAAACATTCATATATTTCACTTGGTACTTACCTAGTTGAATTAACAACAACATTAGATAATTATTGTGGCCATTTCACTCCAAGACTTATAATTACATGTAGATAACTATAAAATAATAAGATACCTAGAACAATCATTTCCAACACAATGTGCTCCCTCTTTATTGACATGCATGGAGGAAGGTTATTGTTTATAACAAAAATAGGCCACACCGAGTAAACGGATCTCATCTCTCCATGTGAATTGACATTGTCTGATGCCAGAGAAAGCCTGAGATTTCAAGGTTCCTCTTTAAAGTGTGGCCACTTTTCCTCTATGTCCATAAATGATGAACCATCTGCAAGCATTCGAATAATGTCATCTTGACTCCTGTCGTGTGTATGGTAATCCATAAATTGTGCCAAGCTATTGCACCTGAATAATCGTTTCAGATGTGGAATAATGGGGATGTGACGAAGAACCTTGTGAGACACCTTTTTTGTCATTTGATCATCTTGATATCTGCTCGTATGGCATTTAGGGAATTCTATTACATTTTCATGTTCTTTATAATAAATAACATGATATTCGGGACAAGCATCTATTGTTTGATACTCCATTCCAATATATTTCATAGTGGCACGTAATTCTCAGTACGAGCGAGGGAGAACATTTGATGGTGGTAACAAAAAGTCACCTATCAATCTACAACAAATAATATAAGTTAATACTATAAACAATCTTAATGGTACATGTTTCACCTTTTATAGAACATAATGACATTTATGACAAACCTTAGCATACATGACATTGCTATGTTGGATAAACCATTCATAACCTTCAAATTCACCAACAACAATACAATAGAGAGAAGAGTAGATTGGGATCCTTCGTAAAGGGCCATGTCCTCCTTCTCAAGTAGAGGTATATCATGGACGTCGTCAATGTCATCCTCATCATAATCATCATCATCATCAATAGTAGCAACACCAGTACCAAATGTGTCAACGATCAATGCATTCATATTATCATCTTCAGATGTGTTTTCTGGCCCATGATCATCATCTTCCATGGGATCATGATCTTCAACTTCAATACTCACACCTCCATGTTCCTCTATATTCACACTGGGGAGATTGACCTATATAAAAATGATGATAATAAAACCCCCCTTCAATGTGATAATCAAATCTCCTTCCATGGTTCATATGTATATTAAATGTGAAAACAATATAACAAACAACTTACCACTGGATTATAATCAAACCCCCCTTCAATGTGACCATTCTCCCTACAATGTCTCTTCACTGTTTTGATTTTGATTCTTCTTGTCTTTAAGCCATTACAACTCTTGCATGGACAATAACATTTGTCATCGCATTCTCTTTAAAAGTTAGACAATAATCTAACGATTGTCTCCCCATTTTGATCAAATTCCCTTGTATTATCTTACATGATCCTTAATGTGTATATCTGCAAAACAAATTGGAGATGCCTCCTTTCATTAACTTCATGTGACCTTCTCATAGCTTCTCATTTTCTGACATATTTCACCAAAGGCTTTGTAGGAAACCAAGTAAGGGGTATTCTTGAGTTCAGACACATTGAGCTGCTACAACTAAATTATAAATCATGAATTCACTATAAAATTAATTCACTATAAATCAAGAGGCATTATAAATTATTAATTCACTATAAAATTAATGTATTGCTTTAGATTTCATATGGACACTTTGTCAAATGGTTGGCATGTATGTTTATTCAAATGGAGTTATATCATTTGGAATGGATATATATGATAGGTTGATATCAAATTTTGTGTTCCTGTTTGATCTAATAGCATCAATATAACAAACAAAGTACTGACCAATCAAATAGGGACATGAGGTGCTCAAACAGTGAGTTCATAAAATAATATATTTAGTCTTAATAAAATCTTATAAAAAAACATATATTGTGTGAAGTGTTTGATCTCTCTTTATTTGTTTTGTTGTTTCGATATTCACTATGTGGTACTCCCCGTTTATGATCATTTAATGAGGAAATGTCTTGATGGCTTGCGGGCTGCAAGCCAGGGCATCATGCATTATTTATGAGTTCACTATTTGAGCACTGGCCAATCAAATAGGGACATGAGGTGCTCAAATAGTGAGCTCATAAACAATGCATGATGTCCTAGTTGTAGGTAGTTATTTCTTCTATAATGATAAAGGAGTGAAAGGTAATGATCAATGAGGTTGCTGCTATTAGATCATATATTAATACACTTACTGTTTTGAATTTGAGCTCAGGCATCATGCAATGTTATTGTTATCATTGCATGCTTGCTGCTGTTGTGCACCATATATTGTTTTATACACTATTTATTTCATTGAGACCATGAGCTTGGCATTTGTAATGTATTTTCTATTATTGGATCAATGATACCATGTTGTTGAGGCTGTAGATGCATTGAATCACCACTGCCATTCTATTTTGATAGCAACAATATAACAAACATAGCACCATCCAATCAAATAGGGACATAAGTAAGATATTTAATGTATTATTACTTCATCACAATGATAAAAATTTCATTGGCTCAAAGCACATAAAAATTCAAAATAGTAGGATATCTTAATCTTTATGAGCTCAAATTCAAAATAGTAAGTGTATTATTTTATTACTGATGTCCCTATTTGATCTAATAGCATCAATATAACAAAGATAGATCAATGACGTTGCTGCTATTAGATCATACATTAATACACTTACTGTTTTGAATTTGAGCTCGGGCATCATGCAATGTTATTGTTGTCATTGCATGCTTGCTGCTGTTGTGCACCATATATTATTTTATACACTATTTATTTCATTGATACTATGAGCTATTGTAGTTAAATATATTCTTTTGGGGTCTGATCTATTGTAGTTGTTTCTTTTTTCTTTAAATCATTGTTTACAATTACTTTTGATGCAATATTTGTGTGAAGAACAAGAACAAAATGGTGAACGTGTATATTTGACAAAGATAAACATGACACATTTTGTTGGGCTGGTTGGGTTGGCCTGATACCATTTACATGGCTTGGCCAGATATTAAACAGTGAGCTCATGAACAATGCTAGTATTAAACAGTACTGAGCTCATGGACAATGTATGATGCCCTAGCTTGCAGCCCACGAGCCATCAAGACATTTCCTTATAAAATGATCATAAACGGGGAGTACCACATAGTAAATATCAACAACAAAACAAATAAAGAGAGATCAAACACTTCACACAATGCCTTGAAGGTAATAGCGACGATGCCCTAGCTCTCAAATCTCACGGGTCATCAAGCATTCCAAATAAAAATATGTAAACAATGTCAATATTCAATAGTGAGCTCATAAACAATGTATGATGTCCTAGTTTGTAGCCCGCGAGCCACCAAGACATTTCCTCATGAAATGATTATAAACAAGGAGTACCACATAGTGAATATCAACAACAAAATAGATAAAGAGAGATCAAACACTTCACACAATGCCTTGAAGGTAATAGCAATGATGCCCTAGCTCTCAAAGCTCATGGGTCCTCAAGCATTCCAAACACTAAGATGTAAACAATGCCATTATTAACATTCATATTGTGCCATTAAATCAACAAATTCCATCAAAATGAAATTGAGGTGCTCAAATAGTGAGCTCATAAATAATTCCCTCTTCGTGCCACGCAAAAGTGCAGTGCCATCTTCGCGGAAGCTCTTCGAATTCACAAAAATTACAAATGACACTTTCTTTTTTAAAATTACAAAATTACAAAAATTTCATTGGCTCGAAGCACATGGAAATTCAAAACAGTAGGATATCTTAATCTTTATGAGCTCAAATTTAAATTCAAAACATAAGAGGATGAACATAAATAATAAGGGTGTCAGACATTGCCTGAAGTGATGAATTTTTGACCCAGGTATGAATCTAGTGTGCCCTTGTGTGATCCAAAACCTGCAAGGAAAATAGAGATGGGGGTTAGATAAAAAAATATCTAAGCAATGAATGATAACCTATTACTAATCCTCATTTACAATTATGCATGTGCATAGTCAAGCCATACACTTCTGAAAGAAAAACCAAGCTCATAGTCTCAATGAAATAAACAGTGTATAAAATAATATATGGTGCACAACAACAGCAAGCATGCAATGACAACAATAACATTGCATGATGCCCGAGCTCAAATTCAAAATAGTAAGTGTATTAATGTATGATCTAATAGCAGAAACCTCGTTGATTATTACCTTTCACTCCTCAATCATTATAGAAGAGATAACTACCTACAACTATATTTCATAATTCCTCCTTTGAAGTATATATATATCAAGTATAATTATGAGTTTACATCATATATTAGTCTTAATAAAATCTTATAAAACAACATAAAACTAACCCAAAATAATTTTTCTTAATAAAACAATATATTTAGTCTTAATAAAATAATACACTTATTGCTTTGAATTTGAGCTCAGGCATCATGCATTGTTTATGAGCTCATTGTTTGATTACCAGCCAATCAAATAGGGACATAAGGTGCTCAAACATTGAGCTTATAAACAATGCATGATGCCCTAGCTTGAAGCCCATAAGCCATCAAGACATTTCTTCATGAAATGATCATAAACAAGGAGCACCACATAGTGAATATCTACAACAAAACAAATAAAGAGAGATCAAACACTTAACACAATGCCTTTAAGGTAATAGAAACTATGCCCCAGCTCTCAAAGCTCGCAGGTCATCAAGCATTCCAAATGAAAAGATGTAAACAATGCTAGTATTAAATAGTGAGCTCATGACCAATGTATGATGTCCTAGCTTGCAGCCTGCGAGCCATCAATATATTTCCTCATGAAATGATCATAAACGGGGAGTACCACATAGTGAATATCAAAACCAAAACAAATAAAGAGAGATCAAACACTTCACACAATATATGTCATTTTATAAAAATTTATTAAGACTAAATATATTGTTATATGAAATCACTATTTGAGCACCTCATGTTCCTATTTGATTGGTCGGTGCTCTATTTTTTATATTGATTGCTATTAGATCAAATAGGGACATCAGTAATAAAATAGGGACATCAAATAGGGACATCAATAATAAAATAATATATTTACTATTTTGAATTTGAGCTCATAAAGATTAAGATATCCCTATTTGATTACTGATGTCCCTATTTACATCTTTTCATCAAATGACCCAAAAACATCAAGAATGGTCTTATATGGTCAGTAATAGCCAAATTTTAGAAGAATATGAATGAATGAAAACATACATAAGTGGATGAACATAAATTATGAAGGTACCAAACATTGCCTGAAGTAATGAAGTGTTGACCCAGGGTTCAATCCAATATGCTCTTGTATGATCCAAAACCTGCAAGGAAGGAAGAGATGGGGTTAGATCCAAAGGATCTAAGAAATGCCTCACACACTATTACTAATCCTCATCTACAATTATGCATGTGCATAGTCAATCCATACACTTCTAAAATGAACTATGCTACAAAACATGTGCACTCAGGAAACATATGCATGCAATGAGTAAATCAAGACCAAAATGGAGCAAAAAGTATGATGTCAAATGTGTTATCAAGCAACACCTCATGGGATGTGAGTCAACATGGTATATATGTTATCTCTATTGAGCTTCTAAGGTTGTCATTAATACCAAAGGTATGTAAAGATATCGGTCGGTTACTTACAATGAGCTAATTGGTAATATAAAGCAGAACATACTAGTTGGTAAAGCCTATACACCGAGCAGTAGACAATTTACCAAGCACCAGCAGACACCGACACTAATAGATAGTAAACACTGAGCATCGTAGTATACACCGATTAGTTTACATAGTGTTTACCGAGGATCACAAGAAATGACATAGTATTCAAGAATGGCACATTCTTCTATGCAAATGGTTACATCGGTTTGTAAAACATTTTACCAAGATTGAGGAACATTTAATGTAATGATATTCATTAAATACAATGTATATCTTTTTTACTAGATGATCTAGGTTATTATTGTACACCATAGATCTTAAGGTTATGACTATTGTGTAACCTAATTTTGTTAAAGCAGCAAAAATAGAACACTATATATTTTTGCATTCGCATCATTTTTGGTGTAAACTGATATATGAAAAAGGAGCACTTGAAGCATTTGCCTATCTTCAAGTCTATCGGTTAATAGTATAGAACCGAGTACAGTAGAATTCAGTTTGAGCAGAATTAGCAGAGGCTACCGAGTAGTTCAGAGTAGAGATTCATCACAAGTAAGGTGATATTTTATCAGAGCTTATAGATCTATAATAGATAATTGAGTGTCAAATAGCAGATAAATACCTATTGCTTTCTGAAAATTGTAATAGAGTTTTTGGATAAAATCTCTTAACAGAGTAGACTTAACAGTCTTATGTAAATCTCTTAACTGAGTGCACACTTCATTAGTGTTGTTAAAATATTATAACTAGGTAGATCTAGCCGATCTGACATGTCACTCCTAATAGGGTTAGATCACCAGAAGTGATCAAAACTTGTAGCCCTAACAAGCAAACCTTTTCTATCTGCAGTAGTGAAGAATTTGTGGGTGTCATCCCCACCACAAATTTTACCTTCTAACAACGGTTTTTGCGTTACCAAAATACTTGAGTCATGTGATTGTGTTATGGATTTCATGTTGTTTACTTACTTATGTCAAGTAGATAAATGATTCATGCAATTAGATTCAAGTTATATTGGTCGGTTATCATTGTTTATAGTTTTAGATCTGAAAGGTTTTACAAGTAAAGTTTTTGAAGGCACTAATTCACCCCTCCCATCTCAGTACCTATCTCTCCTAGTTCCAACAATATATGTTGTTTATACAAGATCAGTAAAAGGACATCTACAACCTCAACAACATGGAAATATTAATCCAATCACAGGATATACATTACAAATGCCAAGCTCACGGTCTGAATGAAATAAATAGTGTATAAAATTCAAAACAGTAAGTGTATTAATATATGTATGTTCTAATAGCATCAACCTCATTGATCATTACCTTTGACTCCATCATTATAGAAGAGATAACCACCTACAACTATATTTCATAATTCCTCCTTTGAAGTCATAGGTTAGTTTAAAATGGAAAAAGTATACAAACTCAACAATTTAATCCCAAAATTTCATAACATTGCATTCTTCTTGCAGTTATGGTGCACAACAACAGCAAGCATGCAATGACAACAATAACATTACATGATGCCTGAGCTCAAATTCAAAATAGTAAGTGTATTATTTTATTACTAATGTCCCTATTTTATTATTGATAAATTTTGGGGTAAAACCTTGCAAGTCTTGTATTTCCCTTATAAATTTCTAAAGACCTTGAAGTCCACCACATCCCTCTGCATCACTTTATGATCCTAATGTACAAAACAAAGGGCAGTTTGTGAGGGTGCAAGTTGTGATTGTGATGAATTCACTAAATTTGTATTATTCTCTTGCAACTTGTGTAATTCATTATGATGCTAGGGTATGGTGTGGTAAGCACAAGTATGGGTGTGTGTTAATGTGATTCAAAAGCTATTATGCAAGATTGTTTTATTATTGAGATAATGATATCTTAATTCCACAATAATAAATATTTTGAGAAATATTTGAATTTAATTTTGACAATAACATGAGGAGTGATATATTTCAAGCTTCAACGAGACTTCATACCACACACTGTCCGTAGATTACGTTCAATGCGTTATTTACGCTTGTATTGGTGGAATTTTTTTTGAAAACATACAAAAGAGATTGCATTCAACCATGTTGCTTATATGACACATGTAGTTTACCTCCAGCCTAAATCAACATTGCGTACAAATCTGCGGACGGTGCATGGTATGAAGCCTCGCTCAAGCTTGAAAATAATAAGCATTATGATGATGAGGTATGGTGTGGTAAGCACACGTATAGTTTCTCATAAGCTGCTATTGGTATAGTTTTTTTTTTCAATAGTTGCAGAATCTAGCTTCTCATATACTTACACGTATGTATATATTTTGGGCTTGTCTTTAATGTCATGTAAATTTGAGTGAAATGGTAATAATATTTAAGAGCAACACATGGAATTTTAAACAAGTATGCAACATATACATTATATAATAGGAGGAGTGATATATTTCAATGGAAACACTTAATGAGAAGGATGCCTATATAACAAGAGGAGTGATATATTTTAATGACAGTGGACATAGAAATTGCAGTGTAAGTAGTAGGATGATTGTAAGTGGACATAAAAATTGCAGTGAAACTCTGTAATTTATGATGGCTCAGTGTTGTATATCCATAGTGAATATCTATTTAAACTTTAGGATGATACTTATATGATGGATTAAGTAAATCATTCTTACCTTGAGACTAGTACACCATGTGATTAGAGGATGGTTGTTATAATAGAAAATGTGTGTTTGTGGGATACTTTTATATTTTGTATTAAATGATGATACATATGTGTTTCTTCCTTTTACAACGGTTTATATTCTGATACTTATATCTTGAATTGTCAAATGACCAATGAGTGATAATTTAAAAAGTGTATCATAATTAAAAGCATGTGAATTCATATTGTACTTAATCTGAATGCCACTATGTAATATTTTTAATTACGATATTTCGAGACCCCTCTCCATTTTAAACTAACCTATGACTTCAAAGGAGGAATTATGAAATATAGTTGTAGGTATTTATCTCTTCTATAATGATGGAGGAATCAAAGGTAATGATCAATGAGGTTGCTACTATTAGATCAAACATTAATACACTTACTATTTTGACAACAATAACATTGCATGATGCTAGAGCTCAAATTCAAAATAGTAAGTGTATTATTTTATTACTCATGTCCCTGTTTTATTACTGATGTCCCTATTAGATCTAATAGCATCAATATAACAAATAGAGCACTGACCAATCAAATAGGGACATGAGGTGCTCAAACAGTGAGCTCATAAACAATGCATGATGCCCTAGCTTGTAGCTCGCGAGACATCAAGACATTTCCTCATGAAATGATCATAAATGAGGAGTACCACATAGTGAATATAAACAACAAAACAAATAAAGAGAGATCAAACACTTCACACAATGCCTTGAAGGTAATAGCAACAATACCCTACCTCTCAAAGCTCGCGGGTCATCGAGCATTCCAAATGCAAATATGTAAACAATGCCACTATTAACATTCATATTTTGTCATTAAATCAATAAATGCCATCAAAATAAAATTGAGTTAATGAGAAGACAAAGCTTGAATGCCTACCTCAAGTCATGGCTGCCATATAAAGATCAAATGCTAAGGAACTATGTTATAAAATTTCATGCCAAATTTCAAGGCTTGAAATTTTATAACTGTACATATATTTTCTTCAACTCCCCCATATTGTAAACTCAATGCTAAGGAGATAAAAATATCATGTCAAAAATTATAAAATTTCATGCCTTGAAATTTTATAACATAATTCCTTAGCAGCTGCCATATGAAGAGCAGTGCAAGGTGGCAACTTTCCCATTTTACCACAGTTAGGGCCCTCTTTTACCATGCTTTATGAGATTTATGTTTTTACCATGCTTTATGAGATTTATGTTTTTTTTTAAGTGAAGAGAAAGATTATCTTAATTTGTTATCTTTAAATTTTTTTCATTTTATGATTTTAAAAATTGAAATAAAAAATATAAACTTTTAAGAAACTTTTACATCTTTTCATCAAATGATCCAAAAAAATCAAGAATCATCATATATGGTCACTAATAGCCAACTTTCAGAAGAATATGAATGACTGCAAACATACATAAGTAGATGAACATATATAATGAAGGTACCAGACATTGCCTGATGTAATGAAGTGTTGACTCGGGGTTCAATCTAGTATGCTCTTGTATGATCTAAAACTTGCAAGGAAGGAAAATATGGGGTTAGATCCAAAGGATCTAAGCAATGCCTGGCACCCTATTATTGATCCTCATCTACAATTATGCATGTGCATAGTCAAACCATACACTTCTAAAATGAACTATACTACAGAACATGGGTGTGTGTTAATGTGATTCAAAAGCTATTATGCAAGATTGTTTTATTATTGAGATAAGGATATCTTAATTCTACAAGAATAAATGTTTTGAGAAATATTTAAATTTAATTTTGACAATAACATGAGGAGTGATATATTTCAAGCTTCAGCAAGACTTCATACCACGTAATGTTCGTAGATTACATTCAATGCATTAATTACGCTTGTATTGGTGGGAAAACTCTTGAAAATGCGCAAAAGAGATTGCATTCAACCATGTTATTTACATGACACATGTAGTTTACCTCCAGCCTAAATCAGTGTTGTGTACAAATCTACGGACAATGCGTGGTATGAAGCCTCATTGAAACTTGAAAATGATAAGCATTATGATGCTGAGGTATGGTGTGGTAAGCACAAGTATTGTTTCTTGTAAGCTTCTATTGGTATATATTTTTTTTTTCAATAGTTGCAGAATCTAGCTTCTCCTATACTTACACATATGTATACATTTTGGGCTTGGCTTTAATGTCATGTAAATTTGAGTGAAATGGTAATAATATTTAAGAGCAACAAGTATGACATTTTAAACAAGTATGCACATACATTATATAACAGGAGGAGTGATATATTTTAATGACAATACTTAATGAATAGGATTCCTATATAACAGGAGGAGTGATATATTTTAATGGCAGTGGACATAGAAATTGCAGTGAAACTCTATAATTTATTATTGTAAGTGGACATAAAAATTATAGTGAAACTCTGTAATTTATTATGGCTCAATGTTGTATATCCATAGTCAATGTCTATTTAAACTTTAGGATGATACTTATATGATGGCTTAAGTAAATCGTTCTTATCTTGAGACTAGTACACCATGGGATTAGAGGATGGTTGTTATAATAGCAACTGTGTGTCTGTGGGATACTTTTATATTTTGTATTAAATGATGATACATATGCGTTTCTTCTTTTTACAATAGTTTATATTCTGATACTTATATCTTAAATTGTCAAATGACCAATGAGTGATAATTTAAAAAGTGAATCATAATTAAAGGCATGTGAATTCATATTGTAATTAATTTGAATGCCACTATGTAATGTTTTTACTTACGATATTAATCTTAATATATCCTTATTAAGATATCCCTATTTTATTACTGATGTCCCTATTTACATATTTTCATCAAATGACCCAAAAACATCAAGAATGGTCCTATATGGTCACTAATAGCCAACTTTCAGAAGAATATGAATGAATGCAAACATACATAAGTGGATGAACATAAATAATGAAGGTACCAAACATTGTGAAGTAATGAAGTGTTGACCCGGGGTTCAATCCAGTGTGCTCTTGTATGATCCAAAACCTGCAAGGAAGGAAAAGATGGGGTTAGATCCAAAGGATCTAAGCAATGCTTGGCACCCTATTACTGATCCTCATCTACAATCATGCATTTGCATAGTCAAGCCACTACTACATTTGGGGCCAAATTTTGACAGAAGTTTCTAACGGGTAACTTTTTATTACGAATTTGGTGTTTTTTTTTTGTAATAGGCCCCGATGATGTCGGTATTCTGATGAGTGTTTAATTGACCATCAGAATTTTGACAGATTTAGAGTATAGATAAAAAAAATTGAAACGACCTCATCATTTTTATTTTGATTGGATAGAGGGAGCAGGAGAAAAGGAGCGAAAGCTGAGTGCGGGTCAAGGTATGGATTTCTTCATCTTTCGAGCCTTTGGCATCATATTTGAATGCATTTCATTTTATTTGATCATGAATGCTCTCTAAAATGACCACATTCTACTGGTGTCATGTCATAGCCAGTGCTTTATCTCTATTATTTGATGTTATTGGTGCTTGTGCTCAAGGATATCGATTCAATGTATTGAAATGTTTGGATTCACGTTTGTTGATATTACAGGCATATATATTTAATGATGCCATTGTAAATTTTTGTCACTAAAATGACTACATTCTACTGGTGTCATGCCCTAGCCCATGCTTTAACTCCATTATTTGATGTTATTGGTGCTTGTGCTCAAGGATATCCATTTTTTTGAAATGTTGACTGTGGTTATCAAATGGATAGCATGTGAGCTTCTAGCTAGGTGCCATTTGTATTGATAGCTTAGGGCATCAAATGTATTATATCACTGATATTTGATACTTTGTTAAAAGGAAATAGGACAAAGAATGATTTTTATTTAGTTGCTCTATTTTGATCCCTAAGTGGCTTACAACCCTAGAGAAGTATATGCAGATTTACGGATGCAGTTGCAGGATACATAGCAGCTGATAATTCACAATAAATCCATGCATCCAATTTGAATAGAAATTAATACAAAGAACTAGGGTCCTCCAATGGCCCAATCATCCAGACCTTGACTGTCACCTCAACCAATGACCCTTCAAAACTAGGTTATCATGCAATCAGTGAGTGATCCTTCATTCTCCTGTTGAGCTTCTAGGTAGGTGCCATTTGAATATTTGATAGCTTAGGGCATCAAATTTATATTGTATCATTAATAGTTGAGACTTTGTTAAAAGGAAATAGGACAAAGAATGATTTAGATTTAGTCTCTCTATTTTGATCCCTAAGTGGCTTACAACCCTAGAGAAGTATATGGAGATTTACGGATGCAGTTGCGGGATACATAGCAACCTATAATTTACAAGAAATCCATGCATCCAATTTGAATAGTAATTACTACAAAGAAATAGGGTCCTCCAATGGCCCAATCATCTAGACCTTGACTGTCCCCTCAACCAATGACCCTTCAAAAATGAGTTATCATGCAATCAGTGAGTGATCCTTTATTCTCCTAGTCTGCCCTGCATCCAAACATATTGAAAATACACAATACAATGATAAAAAGTCTTTCACAATCCCCCTTCCCTCAAGGAACACTATCAACCATCCCTTCTACATAGCATTTCACTATTTTATGAGTGGATTATGTAGGAATAGTTAACATTAAACAAGGAGCAAACTCCTCAACACATCTTGGAAACCATTGAATTCAATAATAAATGAAACCTAACACCAACACCATTCCTTCCATAGTTGTAGGATACATAGCAGTCGATAATTCACAAGAAATCCATGCATCAAATTTTTATAAGGATATCCTACTAATCAATAGGAATTTTCTTGAGATGACCAATGATTATGCATTTTGATGGTAGTGTGCTAGTTCAAAAGGATAATATAAATCTGAAACAATTTTTTCTGATTTTCTCAAACTATAAATGTGGTTAAAGGGAAAATATTATGTGGAAAACCCACAAACCAAGCTAGCAAATGATTGTACATCAAATTATTTCTATATTCATTCAAGTATTTCTATGCTTCAGCTACCTGACCTTTGAGCTTCATCTAGAGGAATGTGTAGCTTTAAGATAGAGTTACTTCTTGGGCCTTACAAGAGGGTGGAATATGATCAAGATTTGTTTAGGTTGTATCTTTGTTAGTCCCATTTTTAGGTTCTTATAGTTCATGGTTTGAATCTATTATGGTTGTGTAAGGGATTTGTAGATGCTTTTTCTAACATAATTATTGGACACCATGATTGGAACAACTGGTTGTTGGCTATTGTACACATGAATCATATCTGTCAATGGTTCTTTGTGTTCAAGAATTCATTGATCAATCTTTGAGATTTATTGTCCCAGCTTTAAAAGAGTGATAAAAGATATAGTGAGTGCTATCTTTTCCAAGTGTTTTGTGGGTGCCATTATCTTCTAGGAGTAATTGTTGGAACCAAATTATTTTCTTTGTGTCTAGTAAATATTGCAGACACAACCATCTTCTTGGTGAAGGGTTCTTCCATCCCCATGAGGCACTATTGCATGGTTTCCATTCCCTTGTAGTATACTGAACCTAATTTAATACAATTGTGCACTGTTTTGGGTTCCATAATTTATGGCCCCTACACTGTGGTTGTTAGCCTAATTAAGACAGGCTTACCTTTGCATATAATAAGAGGCCAACATGAAACAAACATCCAGAGGTTAGGGGGTTGTTCCCTGTCCATAATTTATTATTTAAGTGCTAAGTGATGATGGGTATATTGTGTAATTCATACCTAGTGTGTCTCTTTCTTTCTCTCCACATTTCACATTAGGAGTATATGTTATAAAATACTAATGAAATCAACTATAGGTCAAATCTAATCAAAATTGCAATATAAAGATTAAAATAGATCTTGAAGAAATATGGGAACCATTTTTGACAGATATTGTACAAATGAAGAGAATACTCCAAAGAGGAAATGCTTCAATGTGGAATAATTGAAGGACAATATTTTACTTTTATATGCACATCTGCAATGTTTTTGATATATTTCTGAGATAACAAAACCATAGAAAGAATAGCATATAGAAGAAAGTAAAGAATAATGATCATACTTTGAGATATTATGGAAAATTAAAGGAAAGAATTCTTGGTGGGGTTATCATGCAATCAGTGAGTGATCCTTCATTCCCCTCTTCCAGTGACCCTTCAAAACTAGGTTATCATGCAATTAGTGAGTGATCCTTCATTCTCCCGGTCTGCCTTGCATTCAAACATATTGGAAATACACAATACAATGATAACAAGTCTTTCAAAATCTCCCTTCCCTCAAGGAACACTATCAACCATCCCTTCTACATAGCATTTCACTATTGTATGAGTGGATTGTGTAGGAACAGTTAACATTAAACAAGGAGCAAACTCCTCAACACATTTTGGAAACCATTGAATTCAATAATAAATGAAACCTAACACCAACACTATTCCTTCCATTCACTTCTACCAAGAATAAAGCATTTAATCCATTCAACATTACATATAATCATTAGACAGTTACATTTTCTAACTGTGTAAAGGAACAGTCACGACCGAAATGATCAAAACTACTTTCACCCTTACACAAGCTATTCCAAACTTCAAGTAAAATGAGAAATATGATATATCAAATCATTCATATTCATAGTAACCATTTGAAGGATCATTTTGTCAATGAACCCTCTAACTGTACCCCTGCGGTAGAGAAAAGAAACCTCAAAATAGAGAAAGAAAACTTAGTAAAACTAGTTTATGCCGATGTTTGTGAGGGAAACTTAGTCATGACATCAAGTATCATCTCATCATGGTCTATTGACCATGTTTCAACACCCCATTCACTCTGATATATTCAACTTACACCATTCTTCTTCTCTAGTACTCAAAGGCTTGAAACAATATATGTGGTAAAAATTCATGAAATACTAAAGAAGACCTACTATTTGTCAAACATATCTTCATTGTTCCCCACAAAAAACTAACTAATAACTACTCTACCCTTAATTTGTTTAACAATGAACCATATTAGATAAAGTAGGTTCTATCACACATGGCACGAAGTCTCTTCAAACTCACAATATGTATCACGAGTTTTTTAGCTAACATTAGATAATTGAATTACATATGTAGGTACCCGGACTCCTTTCACGAGAATCCCACATAGTCTCATGGATTGACAGGTATAAGTCAATACACCCTATAGAGATTAATTTATTTCACATTTTGCAAAATATCTCACATTACTCGCTATCTCTCTCATTTGATGGAGTGCAGGTAGTAGCAAATAGGTATTTGTCAGATGTGTCTTCCTCGAGCGAAGAAAGTGAGTCATTTGGTATGTCTGAATTAGGAAGATCAACTAGAGGTCAAAAGACTAGAAGAAAATTCAATAGATGCATGAAATTTTTCCTTGCTCAAGGGGGGTCATGTTCTTATGATGATGAGAGAAAAGGTGACATCGAGGTGCCCTCTAGGTACCAAAATCTATAGAAACAATGGGTCCCAAAGGAACTTCCTCCAATAAACACTGATTTTAGTGTTAAAGGCAAGATATATCGTATTGCACCATCGTCAATACATGGTTTGGGCTTATTTTCCATGGATGGCATAAATGTCTCTTACAACAAAGTTTTTGAATTGATGGATTATGTTGGACCTTGTCATGATTACAAAAGTTGGATGCGAATTGTTCAATATAAAAAAAGTATGCGTAGGTATGCACTCTCGGCAAATTATATTCGACAAAAAGATAATGAGCAAAGTAAAAGAGTGGCTATATACATTGACAGAAGGCCAAAAGCATCTGGGAATATTGTAGGTTTTATAAATAGCACGTGACCTCTGTCAACTATTAAGAAATCCAATTGCATATTTGAGGCGCTTGAGGGAAATCATGTATTTGTATGTGCGATAAAATCAATAAGTGCAGGGGAAGAGTTTCTTATTGATTACAATTTGAATCGCATAGATACAAATGATGTCACTATCATTAGGGTGCAAGTACATACTATGTACCATTAAATAATTGATTTTTTTTGCCAACCACATTTAGAGAGTCTCCTCACCATCCACCTCATCTCCATCATCATCTTCTAATGAAATTTATTAATGTAGTCCTTTCTA
This sequence comes from Chamaecyparis obtusa, assembly GCA_027943335.1. Taxonomy (NCBI): domain Eukaryota; kingdom Viridiplantae; phylum Streptophyta; class Pinopsida; order Cupressales; family Cupressaceae; genus Chamaecyparis; species Chamaecyparis obtusa. The sequence continues at coordinate 1,399,689 of BSBK01003612.1, read as the reverse complement.
ATTATTGGTTAACTTTAAATAATAACACAGGACCACAATATGGAGCAACCACGTAGTGGGGACAATGATGATCATGCATGCACTTCTTCCCAGCAGGTAAACCTCTTTGTTATTGAACTACAAATTAGATAGAAGAAAAATGTTAAATAAAGTTTTTTATTATATTCTTTTCATCATTGTTTTAGATTAATTCTAATAGTGTTAGTAATATTGTTGTCACAGACAGGTGGTCAGTAGAGAAAGGGAAAGGAACCTGCAGTACCTGAAGAGGAGTCCTTTGACAAGGACCTAGTTGTTGATTTTGGTGCTTGTGATGAGCCAACCTCTGCAATTAAAAAATGCCTCCACAAAATTGGAAATAGATTGGCTGAATTGACATTTATATTCCCTCCGACTCTTGAGTCACAAAAGAGGGCAACTAAACTGATGCACCTATCTCAAAATTACCGAGTAAGTATTAATGTAATTTTTAATTATAACAAAAGTTCAATAATAGTTTTTATGTTATAGTAGTCTTTTATGTCATTAAAAAATAAGCGGATGTGTTGCTTTTACAACTTTTTTTGCGTAATTTTGATCCTTGCGGCCATGATGAGGGTACTACAGCTGGTTCAGGTAGATCGCATGTTGGACTATATTTTTTTTACTCTCTAACAATATTGTCCATGCTAATCACTAGTTTTATTATGCTCTAACAATCTTATTCTTCAACACATGTCAATGATCATTTACTATCGCTGCCTCATATGATTGCAGGCTCAGATGTATCACCTCCTGCAATGTCGGCAACACATAGCATGGCCACAGATGCCATGGCACCACCTACTCATACAGGTATTTTATTTTCTCTATCATTATGTATATGTTTATTTCCCTTGAAGTGTTCTTTCTTAGGGACATTTCGTAATGGATTCAATTTATGCAACAGGGGATGCAACACTTGATGGTGATTTTCCTGGATGTACTAGTATTGCTACTACGAGAACGGTGAAGGATTTCATATTGCTTGTGTCCGAAGAAGGACTTCCCTTGAAAATAGAAAAACTTCCAGGTACTTTAAAGAGTGGACCTTTCTTTTACTATACAATTGTATGTTAATTACACCTTGCATTCAATATGAGAAGCTTACATCTATTGTGTTCTTATTTTATACTATTATATCCTTCGACTAATGATCCCATGATTATTTTGTAGGGAATGATGTTTTCTATAGTAAACTTAATGACGAGTGTTTGCAGATATTCGGGCCCACCATCTATATAGGGTGAAACATCATATCCGAACTAAAACTCCAATCCACTATTTTGATTTCATATCATTGCTAGGATAGTTATCATTACATCCATTTTTGAATCTAACACTGTTTTCTTTCTTAAAAGGTGGAAAACCCAAAATCAAAAGTTAAAGGATGATCTCGTAGAGAGTATGAAAAACTTTTTTGGACCTCATGCATTTGAGAAGGGTAAGCTCCTTCAAAGAGCCGAGATATGTTTGAGGTATATTAGGGACCAGTACAGGTGTACATTAACCAAAAACCCACATTACCAGCGCCCCCCTTGCATTCCTGATTTAGAGTGGAAATCTATTATTCTAGATGTGAATGAGAAAATTGAAGTAAAAAATGGAAATACACCACCAGAGAACAGAAGAAGGTATGTGATACTGTTAAGAATGTAATTGTGTACTAAATACTCTTCATATTTATATGAACTAACATATTTCAATCTCTTTATAGATTGCCTGACACATCAAAGGCAACAAAAGAAAGATTGTAAAAGCACGGGCAACACAAGCTAGGCTCTGGTGGTTATTCGAAACTTGTTGCACAAGTTGTAAGTGTTGGAAAAATACAATCTTTACATGGCTTTTAACACTGAAAATAATTATTTGATCTTTAAATATTTATTTATAATTTGAAATCTTTTTTTGTTTTGATGAAATAATAAAATAAAATTTGACGATACCAAGCAAAAATGTAGGGTGTGGAGTTCAATATAAGTCTCACAGAAGAGGACAAGAGAATTGGCTTCCAACAAGGCTATAAAACCGTGGCAGAAAGAATAAGAAGTACACAAGGTTCTACTGATGGATCCATCAAGGTAAGTAAGCTAAATAGATGATATTTCAAATTTAATTATTTACCAATTAGTTTATTTGATGTTAAGTTCCAACATAAAGTGAGTAAATTTGTTTTAACTAAGAAAACAATGATAACATGAATGCGTATGAAATTGAAATGCAGCCTGTCGATTCTTGCTGTACACAACCTATGGGTGTTGATGACAATAAGGATGTGCATCATAGTAATACAAGTAAACATCTTAAATTGATTGGTGTAGTAATACAAATTTAATTGCAATTGGTGTTTGGATTAATGTAACAATTTGTATTGTAGTTGTAGAGAGTGTAGAGGCCACTGTTAATGAGCATGTTGAGGTTGAGGCCGAGGCCAAACAAACTGACCTCGATGTTGATGATGTGACTAGATTAGGTAAAGAGCTATACGATTATGGCCTGTAAAGTATTGAAATATTTTAAAATGTTTAAAATATTTTTAATTATAATAAAATGTTTTTAATTTAACCCTTTTATATGTTATTGCAGATGACCCCCCTTTGCATCAACATAGAACTAGGTGTGCATTGAGATCTAATGAGAGGGTAGATGATCATGATGATGATATCGATACTCATCTTAACAATTACATCTTAAAAACTAGAAATCAAAAGAAAAAAAAAAAATGATTGTCATCTATGCACCTTAATTGATAATGACTAATTTTTATATGCCAATGAATTTAATTATGTGGTAGTGAATGTTCATAAATTTTATAATGTGTTAATGAATGTTATTGTGTGATAATTAATGGATGTTACATTTTATTAATGTGTGAATGAATGTTATCGTGTGATAATTAATGAATGTTACATTTTATTAATGGACGAAATAATGAATGAATGTTAGATGTTAACGGGGAATTTAGAGTGATGTTGGGGGGGGGGGGGGGGGGGTGGGCCCAAATGAGCTTCCACCTTCACGTGGTTGGCCCTATTTAGTATAGAATATAAAACTATTCTCGAAACAAAGTGAACCTCAATAAGTTTGTTCCTTAGATAGGGTCTCAAGTGTAGCTTTTATCCCACTCTCAACATTGCAAGGCTTCAAGTGGTGTTCTGATATTGGTTTCTCCATCTCCCACTAACATCTTGTCTTTCTCCTAAGAACTCTCACTGAGCTATGATACATGGATGGGCAGAAGATGTCCCTTACAGGCCACACATATATAATATGGTAGATCTAGGGAACAAATATACTACAACATAGAATGAGTCAACTTGAATCTATAGTTTCTTCATTCACAATGAAAATTCAAATTACAAGCCATATTTTAGATTTAATATTCATATTTATCTTCATCACGATCATAGCCATCATGGTCAACATTTGGTTCAACTTCATTTGAACCACACTCCATGTCGGGTACAATTATAAGGCATGGAGTGTGGTCATACCCATGTTACCATAATAATGAGTTAGCCTATAAAATTATGAATAAAATACCTCGTGTATCATATTTATAATACTGCAGGTGCACCTAGGATTGGCTCAGGCACCCAAGTTCCTACCAAAGGAGCCCAAGTTGAACCCAGAGGAGAACAAAAGTAGAATCGAAACCCAACCTCAAACAAAGAACCAGATAACTTGGCTTTTTTCTAATTCAAGTTTATTTCTGAATTCTTCTCCAATTCCAACCTGATTATTCCATATTTTATTTTCCAATTTTCCTTCTTCCTCGCTCCAAATTCAAGGATCACCACCCATGACTTATGTTGTTATTTCCTTTTACTAATTGTGTTATTTCAAGGATCACCACCCATGACTTGGTTAAGATGATGAATGTTAGCAATGCCTTTATTACCAAGGAATCACCGCCCGCCATTAATGAATATTAATGATCATTGTTTCCTAAGGGTAATCATTGTTTGTGTATGCTGATCACCCAAGTCTTTGGTTGTGATTTGCATGCTGTGAGGTTTGTCAGAAGTGGGGGTATGACATGCTGGTTGGATTATAACATATTGACACTTACACCATGAAGAAGACAAATGATTAAATAGAAAGAGAGGACCAACTGAACCATCTTGTGGTCAGTCTATATCACATTGAGAAACAACGTCAAGACTTGAGAATCAAAACAGTCAAAAGTTTCTTCAAGACCATGAATGATCAACAACATTCCATTAGAAAACAAAACACTAATCTATATTATCATTAAGCCATAAAATATGTCTTTAAAGTTTAGAAGCATCACAAGAACTTTCAAGAAACATAGTACTATCCAAGGACCAAAATGAATACCCTCCAAATGATTAGGATTATGTTGATGTTGATGTCTATAATTTATGTCTAATGATTATGATGATGTTGATGTTGATGTCTATAATTTATTTCACTTACTGATGCTTGCCTAGATTGAATTTTGAATTGTTAGGCTGGAGAACGCTTTCAAAGTTTAGGGTCTATTCTACATGATACTCTTAGTTACAGCTCAAATGCAACTCAACATATTTTTGATGCTGGGCAACCCACTGCAGAAACTCATCCGTAGGTGAAATTTAATGCTGTGAATCTTGGCATTGTTAATGTTATTACTTTTCCTCACGTTTCATATTTGTGAAATTGTTTCTTGGCACTATCTTATTCTTATTACAATGTTCTTTGTTTTGGGGTAGGAGGTCAATCTTCATTGTCTTCATTGTGGTGGACAGTGAAGATTTCTCTGACAAATAGCAGGTCTTCTTTAGTATCTTATAATAACATGCTAAACTGATATAGGTGTTATGGGTATTTAATCTGCAATTGTACACACTAAGATGTGCACTTCTCTAAATCATTGCTTCCAAGAGAATCCATAGATTGGAAACCTTGAGAAATCGATTTAGAGCTCCCTAGGCATGGAGTACAAGGGTGTTAAGAATGCTCTCAGCTAGAGCTATTAAGCCAATAACCTTGCTAGTAAACCATGCAATGGGAGATTCAAATGAAGACAAGGGCAAGAATGCCAATATCTCCAAGAATCCAAATAGAAATGCAAATGCAATGCAACTATGCTAAAAATGGAAATACAAGTTATGGTATGAAAGGAAATATGAAAGTATTGCAAAGCCTTACTAATTAAGCTACATGAAGTAATCTAAAGCACAAAGGAAACTAAGCTAAATATGAAGCTATGAATGCTATGATAATGCAAGAAATGAAACTATGATAGCATGTAGATGCAAAAGCCAAGAATGCTCCAAATCTTCAAAAGCTCCAAAGTGACCTAGAAAACCTGTAGGATAACATTAGCATAAAAAGTTGGGGATCTAGAATGAAGAAGAGAGCTCTCCTTTTATAAGAAATGAGAAGGAATGGACCATGGAGATTAAGAGGCAAAAGATTTAATCAACGGTGGAGCATCAAAGAAGAGAAATCCATGTGCACAAGTATCCTCCAATGAGAAAATAAGAGTTGACTTTTGTGTCCATATGAGACAAAAAGTGCTTTTCTTCTTTTTATAAAATAAGAATAATATTTTATTTGTGCAACTTAGGATAAGAGGAAAAGTGGGGGGCTTTTTATTTAATTAAAAGAGTAGGAAACTCCTTTTAATTAAATAAATACTTAAGATAAGATGGTTAGCCCATAGGAAATAATTGAATAAATGACAGAACTAGGATTTGATCAAGAATAAGCAATTGATGATTTTAGCAAAAATGCTAGCAAAGGGGCTAATAGTCTAGATGACCATTTTTAGGTGTATACATTTTCCCCTCTTTGACTAATGTGTGATCTATTTGGGAACACATTATGTCAAAGAATAGATCAGCCAAGAAGGCAAGAGATAGTGATCTAACTCCAAAGAATGAAGTGCAGAGAGATAGCAAATCCTACGTGGTCAGCCTGGTAGCGACAGTACTGAACACTTAGGAAAGAGATGGATAGTATCAGGACTCGAGATGAGAACTAACATGTCAAGTGAAAAGATAGATCGATCAGAGAAAATGGAAAGGTCAAACATATGCTCTAGAGAATAGCCAATGAAAATAGATGTGTTTGTCCCCTCAGGATCGAAAGCAAAATCAAGTAGAGGGAATGCAGAAGCAAGAGAAACATGATCAAATCACTAGAAATCATAATCGAAGATGCAAGATAACAGAATAACCATCAAGCAGTGAAGATATGCCCCAGTCAAGACCTTAGAGAGAGATGAATGAAATGAATGAAAGACTAAAAGGGTGAGAGAGATGGAGATGAATAAATGAAGATGCCCAAGCGAAGATCAAAGGATTATGCCTCAAATGGTCCACCAACTACGTGGAAGAAGGAGAAATGTGATTTGACGATCAAGGTGAACTCAGATTTCGGTTTGGATCCCAAAATGAATAGAAAATGATGTGATATGAAAGACAAGAAGTGAAAGGTGAGCACAGTTGACCCACAAGTCCGTGAAAGATGAAGGAGAGCTCTCTCCATCTGCAAGATGCAAAACTAAACTAACATGAACCTAAGAATGCAAGCTACTATGAAAAGTGGTTTACTTGCAAGGTCACAAAGCTTTTAGACTCTAATATTCATCATCGAGCGTTATTAGTAGCATCCCAAGATCATACAATACACACTAGCATAACTATGTGGATCTGAATATGATCTATATCAGATAAAAATGTGGAAATCCCACCTAGGCATCAAAGACATGTAGGTCAAGATGACTAGTGTAATGAGATTACCTAAGTTTGCTATGGCAAGATTATACTCGCATCGAGACACAAAGAAAGTCAAGATGACTATAAGTATGCACTTGCAAAAATAATCAAAGATGATACCTTGTAAGTTCTTAGTGTCAAGTGGATCAAGCACAAATGCTAATGACAAAAAGAACGAACAAGATATACCCACAAGCAAAAAAAGCAATAAAACATGTTCTTATGCCCTCAGTCTTCTAGCTATGCATCATCAAAAACTTCTTAGGGAAAGAGCACTCATTAAAGAAATCATCATAGACATCACATAAAGAAATAAAGTCAAACAAATCTTAGCGAGCCAAATGTTTAAGTGTGTGTGTGTAGGTCATAGAGTCAAACTTTGAGTATCGCATCTTCCAGTGAAAATATCACATCATTCTGGACTGTAGGATAGGATATCTGATAAGCATTGAGAAACACCTGACGCTAGGGTAGTGTTGAAAAACACAGTTGGAGAAGTGTTGAGAAACACTATTTGAACCAAGTGGCCTAAGAAACCTCAATGCACAAAGAGACCCAAGATAAGCTAGAATAATGTATGCCCCCTAGACTAAGACAAGAGTCAATTCCAAGCTAGGAGAGGCAAAGCAGAAAGTGGAGTGGAGGAGTGTCACACAAGACTCATAGACATAGGTGCAAGGGTCTCAAGCAGTGCTTGTTTCCAGGTTTTCACCACTTGGAGATTTTTTCAGGACTTTTTCAAAAAAATTTTGTATTTTTGCTACCAAGGCGCATGTTCCCAGATTTTCACCAAGGCACTTTTTCTATTTTTTTTTAATTTTTTAATTTTTTTGGTGAGACATCAAAGCACCTATTGCTAGGTTTTCATTAGGATGCTCATTTTTTAAAGACATTTTATGCTTTTTAGGATTTTTTTAGCATCATATATGAATTTTTTTGGATTTTTTTTAGGATCAATAAAAATATGTACAAAGAGTGCCCCCAGAAAGAATGGGCATCAAACTCCCAAGCAAGATCACATTGTGTAGTCCCAATGTCTAGGAAGGTTGAGGACAAGAGGGATTAGCAATTTGGTGGAAGAGATGGAAGACAAGAGAATGAAGGAGAATGAAGGGAAGAAATCCTCAAGGGCAGACTCCTCAAGGGTACCCAAGCTAGGAAAATTTTTTTATGTAAAGCACATTTGGACAAGCAATGAAAGACCAGCATAGGATAAGTCACAAAGGCATAATGCAAAAGAAGGAAAGGATGCAGTCCAAAGGAGTAGACATGTCAAGAGGCTTCATAGCATCATTTTTTACTATTTTTTATTAGATCAAGACCAAAGGGGAAAAGGATAGCGAAAGGATAGAAGAATGGAGGAAAATGAATATGAAGGCTAACCATAAATGAAATGGAAGCAAGATCATCGTAAGATAGCTCACAAGATAGCCAAATGTTCGTGTATAGATCAACATTGTCAAGATCAAAGATGGAAGATGGAATGGATGAAATATGTAGAAGAACTACGCATGATGTCTGATTGCTAGGTTTTCATCATGGTACTTATCCAAGGTGCCACAAGGGAGTGGTTTTCACCATAGGACAAATTTATTTCTCTTTAGTTTTTCTACCAAGGTGCCTATTTCCAGGTTTTCACCAAGACACATTTTCAATTTTTTCCATTTTTCCATTTTTATTTTTTTTTGAATTTTTCCTTTTTTGGAAGAAGGCAAGCTTTTCATATAATGCTCTTTGAAAGGATAAACCATAATATGCCAAAGATTCAAAATGATATGCTCAAAGATGCTAATAGGGAAAGGAAGATGGAAGAGAAAAATGGAGGATAAGGTTTTATGTAAAGCGAGTGAGGTTGGAAGATAGGAGGAATAGGCAAATGAGGAAAAATGATAGAAGGTAGAAGGATAATGAATGGAAGGATTATGAAAGGGTAGATGGAAAGGAAGGTAAGATCAACATCAACACACACTTTGAAGGGTGGAGAGAGGATGGAGGAAATGTGAATGAAGGAATACGAGAAGGAATATGGTGAATATTTAGCAGAGGTTGTGGTTTAGGCACATGGAATGGAAGAATATTTTTGGAAGAAAATGAAGTGGAAGCCTTTGGAAGCTTGAATGTCAACTTCACTTTTTGTTCAATTTTAGACTCTTTCAAGAGAGACTTTGGAATCCATAAAGCCTTAGGCTTTTTATTTCCTTTTGATGATTTAGAGAGAATATCTTCAATGATGGATTTTGGAACCCATACTTGTCTTGTAGTTTTCTTCTTAGATATCTCTTTTGACTTTATGCTTCCATGTCGATTAGAGGAGACATGGTGATCTTTTTTTGATGGATTCTTGTATTTCTTATTTTTCTTGTATTGAACATTCAAGTTACTTCCAAAAGACTTGGGACTTGTGGAAGAAGAAGGATGATATGACTAGTTTAGATGGGTGGATGGATGAAAAAGATTCAAGGGTATGCATCTATGTTGATCTTGAGGAAAGATAAGAGATGGAGGGATGTAAGGACCCAAGATGGATGAAGAATTAGGAGAGTTAGGAGGGGAAAGTGAAGGGACATAAGGGCCCAAGATGGAAGGAAGACATGAAGCCTTTGGTATTGGTGGAGGAGGTTCAAGGATGGATGTGGAAGACGCAAAAGGATAATCAACCAATTCATCATCATTTATATGACAGCCAAGGACATCAACATCTTTAGAGTGAGCATTAGGATTTTCAATAGGATCGTGAACATCTTGAATAGGAGCAACTTCTTCGATAGGAATTTTCAAAGCTTGCAAAAACTTGGGAAGAGTAGAAAGTGGAGGTGAACATGGAGTGGTAGAACAAGAAGATGGAAGACTTTGATCTTGACAAGTTGCTTTGGATAGCATAAGTGCATCATTTTTTTCTTGATTTTCAATAGGCTTAACATTGGAAGTAACAACACCATTTTTAATAACCTTAATGGAAGTATCATCTCTGGAAAGCGCAAGTGTAGTAAGGTTATTTTGATTTTCAATAAGCTCAACGGTGTAAGTAGTAGCTTGATCTTGCTTAGGAGAAGACTTAAGACATGGTGGAATGAATGAGGAAGGGCATAGAGGATCAAAAGAACCATGAAACAGATCAAAGACATCATGAAAATAATTGGATGACATGGAGGGTTCTTGATCTTGATCTTTCTTTATGCTCTTTTCTTTATTTTTAGAGTCCTCTTGACATGAAGCCGCTTCTAAGGATAAGGAAGCACGTTGGAATTGTATAGAAGACTTTGGTAGAGATAGTGAAGGACTAGTTGAAGTAGGTATTGTAGTGCATAAAGGCTTAGGCTCTTTAGGTTTAGCATTATTGAAAGTATTTGTAGCCAAGTGAAGGTCAGCTTGAGTTTCTTTAAGAGGTAGCCTTTGAGGATAACTATAGGGAACCGCATGAAAAGTATTAGGATCTTTGTTGGATGAAGGATTTACGAAAGAGTTGAAAGACTCGGAAGCTTTAGGAGATATATGGGTATTGGAGGAAGTAGGAGATGTAAAGGAACCATCACAAGACAAAGATACATCATCAACGTGATCTTGCTCAAGAGTGTCATCTTTATTTTCAGCTTGAGAGTCCTCAGAGGAAGGGCTCTTATAATATTGACATTTCATATCAGCGTGATGCATTTTATAGTCCTCAGTAGTGGTAGATGGGTCATAATCGAGGTATTGTTTATAGAACTCATCAAACTCTCTTTCAAAATCTGAATCATATGGATCACCATCATGATCTATCTAATGTGGCAACCCATTTCCAGTAAGCACGAGCCTACAACTAGGAGGACTCTTAGGAATAGAGGTGCCATAGGTATCACAAGGACTACCATATTTCTCATAGTGAGGAGTAAGAATCTTGGGAGAAGTAGAAGAGGAACGAGATTGTGAAGAAGAAGAAGGTGAGGACCTAGTAGAGGAATAAGACTTGGATAATGAAGGATGTGAATAATGTCTAGAAGATTCATGGTAAGACTTTGAAGATGAGGGAGAATAAGAAGAATTAGAAGATGAAGAATGTTTAGAAGGAGGTTGAGACAGAATTAAGTCTATGATTCTAGCAAACGCATCTGATTCAAGCATCTTTTCTTTTATTTTTTCCTTAAGCATATCACTATTGCCATATCTAGAAAGACCATTGGAAGAATTAAAATCTTTGAATTGAGCAATGAGTTCAAGATCATCTATTTTCAAGAGAGGTTCCATAACAAGGTAGTTAAAATTCATGGTTGTAGAAGAGAAGGAATCAAGCATGGAAGAAGAGAAAGAGATGAATAGAAGAAAGTAGACTAGAAAATAAGAGGAAAAGAATCAAGAAGACATGAAGAGTTTAGGAGAAAGAGGAAGAATCATGAAGGAAGAAGAGATTGAATGAAGATGGGAGACTAGAAGACATGGAAGAAGGAATACCAAGAGTCATTTTATGCAATTTTGATACCATTGGAGTTCATTTTGATGTTGAGCAATATGTCATAGCACCTAAGATCTAAGATCTGGACTGACCAAGGAGGACTAGGAAGTGACACAAATCAGCTTCAGATTGCAGACAATTGTGAGACAACAAAATAAGTTTGTGCAATAGTTTTTAGGCAAGCAGTGTGACTCTTGACTAGTGAACATGAAAAACTCAGTTTGGAAAGCAATTTGGTCAATGTTGTAGGTTGCAAGTACAATTTTTTGATTTCAAGCACAATAATATCAGGAAGTAGACAAGTTTGCAAATAGTAGGTGATCAAACATGTCATCAAACACTTGCACAAGGGCAAAAGCAACCTTGCCAAGACAAGCAATTGTGATATCAAAACTAAAAATCTATGAGCATTACCACGATGTTTATATGTTCAAGAACATTTGCACAGGTATATAACAACAAGAACAGTTCAAGCACTTACTACCTAGAAGGAAAAAGGTTCAATACTTAGCAACTTGGCCCACACTTGATGTCCCATTGCCTCACCCAAAGTGGTTACCCACAATAGATATTGGCTTTGTCATGGAAGTCCCAATGACACAACCAAAGGAAAATAGATGGTGAGTAATCTTGGGGTGATCCAGGTTATTCCACTTGGATCAGTCCTTGCACCAAGAAGCTAAGCGAAAAAATAGGGTGGCCTCTATCTATGGTTCTTAATAAGGGCTTCCATTCGTAGTACCCCTCTTTCTCCCCAAAGGGACTCCTTACCTTGCGGCAAGTAACGGACCTTACAGCCTCAAGAGTACCTTAAGCATTCTTGCTCAATACTTTCCTCATGGTCACAATCCCACAAGTACTCACATCAAGCGAAGAAAAATACTACGTCTACCAAGGTTTTGTATCCTCGATAGCCTTGAGATTATAGTGGGTTGGAATAGCTCGGTATTAGCTTGTCCCCACTTGGGTCGTTCCTCTTGATTACTCAAGAGCAGGCCCGCTAAAGGATTCTAAAAGATCTAAACAAAGAAATGGATCAACTTATAAGATTCAAGGTTTTTGTTTCACCACAAGGGTGAAGAGCATACTCCCCTATCTCAAAGCTTTCTCCCAAACACACCAAGAAAATGTTCAATTACCCTTGCTTTCAAAATCCAAAGATGGGTCAAGATTTTTTGGTTCACCACAAGGGTGAAGAGCATACTTCTCCTACCACCCAAGAATCCCTACAACAAAATATTATGTTCCTATGAAATGAAACAACTAGTAATTGCCACATTTGAAATGAAATAAACAACAAGCACTTGATTGAATTTTTATGCTTAGGGCAGCCCTGCAAAAACCGTTAGTAGCCCTCTTTGACATGTATTCTTTTGGCAAAATATTTCAAGCAATGAGAGCACCTACAAGAACAACTTGTTAGCCCCACAATGGTTAGCACATCAAAAATTAGATAATCTGCAAGGAAAATAGCTAATCAAATGGTAAAATCTAAGAATGAAATTAGCATGGTTGGATTAGGCTCGGAAAGACCTTTCCAACGATATATCACACTTTAATTTTTGATACCAACGATATAGCACAATAAAAACAGCCGAAACCTGCAACAGAAATGCAAGAAAATAAGGACAAAACAGAGTTGTCTTGCCCCACAGTGGGTGCCAAAAATGTACACACTAAGATGTGCACTTCTCTAAATCATTTCTTCCAAGAGAATCTATGGATTGGAAACCTTGAGAAATTGATTTAGAGCTCCCTAGGCATGGAGTGCAAGGGTGTTAAGAATGCTCTCAGCTAGAGCTATTAAGCCAATAACCTTGCTAGTAAACCATGCAATGGGAGATTCAAATGAAGACAAAGGCAAGAATGCCAATATCTCCAAAAATCCAAATGGAAATGCAAATGCAATGCAACTATGCTAGAAATGGAAATGCAAGCTATGGTATGAAAGGAAATATGCAAGTATTGCAAAGCCTTACTAATTAAGCTACATGAAGTAATCTAAAGCACAAAGGAAACTAAGCTAAATATGAAGCTATGAATGCTATGATAATGCAAGAAATGAAACTATGATAGCATGTAGATGAAAAAGCCAATAATGCTCCAAATCTTCAAAAGCTCCAAAGTGAACTAGAAAACTTGCAGCATAACATTAGCATAAAAAGTTGGGGATCTAGAATGAAGAAGAGAGCTCTCCTTTTATAAGAAATGAGAAGGAATGGACCATGGAGATTAAGAGGCAAAAGATTTAATCAACGGTGGAGCATCAAAGAAGAGAAATCCATGTGCACAAGTATCCTCCAATGAGAAAATAAGAGTTGACTTTTGTGTCCATATGAGACAAAAAGTGCTTTTCTTCTTTTTATAAAATAAGAATAATATTTTATTTGTGCAACTTAGGATAAGAGGAAAAGTGGGGGCTTTTTATTTAATTAAAAGAGTAGGAAACTCTTTTTAATTAAATAAAGACTTAGGATAAGATGGTTAGCCCATAGGAAATAATCGAATAAATGATAGAACTAGGGTTTGATCAAGAATAAGCAATTGATGATTTTAGCAAAAATGCTAGCAAAGGGGCTAAAAGTCTAGATGACTATTTTTAGGTGTATAAAGAAATTACTAATAGAATAAGCATATTATTACTATGCTTAATGTTCTATTTAAATGCATTTAACACAAAAAACAAATAACTCTATCTTAAAGCTACACATTCCTCTAGATGAAGCTCAAAGGTCAGGAAGCTGAAGCATAGCAATACTTGAATGAATATAGGAATAATTTGATGTACAATCATTTGCTAGCTTGGTTTGTCGGTTTTCCATATAATATTTTCCCTTTAACCACATTTATAGTTTGAGAAAATCAGAAAAAATTGTTTTAGATATATATTATCCTTTTGAACTAACACACTGCCATCAAAATGCATAATCATTGGTCATCTCAAGAAAATTCCTATTGATTAGTAGGATATCCTTATAAAAATTTGATGCATGGATTTCTTGTGAATTATCAACTGCTATGTATCCTGCAACTATGGAAGGAATAGTGTTGGTGTTAGGTTTCATTTATTATTGACTTCAATGGTTTCCAAGATGTGTTGAGGAGTTTGCTCCTTGTTTAATGTTAACTGTTCTTACACAATCCACTCATACAACAGTGAAATGCTATGTGGAAGGGATGGTTGATAGTGTTCCTTGAGGAAAGGGGGATTTTGAAAGACTTGTTATCATTGTATTGTGTATTTCTAATATGTTTGGATGCAGGGAAGACCGGGAGAATGAAGGATCACTCATTGATTGCATGATAACCCAGTTTTGAAGGGTCACTGGAAGAGGGGAATGAAGGATAACTCACTGATTGCATGATAACCCCACCAAGCATTCTTTCCTTTAATTTTCCACAATATCTCAAAGTATGATCATTATTCTTTACTTTCTTCTATATGCTATTCTTTCTATGGTTTTGTTATCTCAGAAATATATCAAAAACATTGCAGATGTGCATATAAAAGTAAAATATTGTCCTTTAGTTGTTTCACATTGAAACATTTCCTCTTCGGAGTATTCTCTTCATTTGTACAATATCTGTCAAAAATGGTTCCCATATTTCTTCAAGATCTATTTTAATCTTTATATTGCAATTTTGATTAGATTTGACCTATAGTTGATTTCATTAATATTTTATAACATATACTCCTAATGTGAAATTTGTAGAGAAAGAAAGAGACACACTAGGTATGAATTACACGATATACCCATCATCACTTAGCACTTAAATAATAAATTATGGACAGGGAACAACCCCCTAACCTCTGGATGTTTGTTTCATGTTGGCTTCTTATTATGTGCAAAGGTAGGCCTGTCTTAATTAGGCTAACAATCACAGTGTAGGGGCCATAAATTATGGAACCCAAAATAGTGCACACTTGTATTAAATTGGGTTCAATATACTACAAGGGAATGGAAACTATGCAATAGTGCCTCATGGGGATGGAAGAAACCCTTCACCGAGAAGATGGTTGTGTTTGCAATATTTACTAGAGGCAAAGAACATAATTTGGTTCCAGCAATTACTCCTAGAAGATAAAGGCACCCACAAAACACTTGGAAAAGATAGCACTCACTATATCTTTTATCACTCTTTTAAAGTTGGGACAATAAATCTCAAAGATTGATCTACGAATTCTTGAACACAAAGAACTATTGAAAGATATGATTCATGTGTACAATAGCCAACAACTAGTTGTCCCAATCATGGTGTCCAATAATTATATTAGAAAAAGCATCTACAAATCCCTTACACAACCATAATAGATTCAAACCATGAACTATAAGAACCTAACAATGGGACTAACAAAGATACAACCTAAACAAATCTTGATCATATTCCACCCTATTGTAAGGCCCAAGAAATAACTCTATCTTAAAGCTACACATTCCTCTAGATGAAGCTCAAAGGTCAGGTAGCTGAAGCATAGCAATACTTGAATGAATATAGGAATAATTTGATGTACAATCATTTGCTAGCTTGGTTTGTGGGTTTTCCACATAATATTTTCCCTTTAACCACATTTATAGTTTGAGAAAATAAAAAAAAATTGTTTCAGATATATATTATCCTTTTGAACTAGCACACTGCCATCAAAATGCATAATCATTGGTCATCTCAAGAAAATTCCTATTGATTAGTAGGATATCCTTATAAAAATTTGATGCATGGATTTCTTGTGAATTATCGACTGCTATGTATCCTACAACTATGGAAGGAATAGTGTTGGTGTTAGGTTTCATTTATTATTGAATTCAATGGTTTCCAAGATGCGTTGAGGAGTTTGCTCCTTGTTTAATGTTAACTGTTCCTGCACAATCCATTCATAGAACAGTGAAATGCTATGTGGAAGGGATGATTGATAGTGTTCCTTGAGGGAAGGGGGATTTTGAAAGACTTTTTATCATTGTATTGTGTATTTCCAATATGTTTGGATGCAGGGTAGACCGGGAGAATGAAGGATCACTCATTGATTGCATGATAACCTAGTTTTGAAGGGTCACTAGAAGAAAGGAATGAAGGATAACTCAATGATTGCATGATAACCCCACCAAGCATTCTTTCCTTTAATTTTCCACAATATCTCAAAGTATGATCATTATTCTTTACTTTCTTCTATATGCTATTCTTTCTATGGTTTTGTTATCTCAGAAATATATCAAAAACATTGCAGATGTGCATATAAAAGTAAAATATTGTCCTTCAATTGTTCCACATTTAAGCATTTCCTCTTTGGAGTATTCTCTTCGTTTGTACAATATCTGTCAAAAATGGTTCTCATATTTCTTCAAGATCTATTTTAATCTTTATATTGCAATTTTGATTAGATTTGACCTATAGTTGATTTCATTAATATTTTATAACATATACTCCTAATGTGAAATTTGTAGAGAAAGAAAGAGACACACTAGGTATGAATTACATGATATACCCATCATCACTTAGCACTTAAATAATAAATTATGGATAGGGAACAACCCCCTAACCTCTGGATGTTTGTTTCATGTTGGCCTCTTATTATGTGCAAAGGTAGGCCTGTCTTAATTAGGCTAACAATCACAGTGTAGGGACCATAAATTATGGAACCCAAAATAGTGCACACTTGTATTAAATTGGGTTTAGTATACTGCAAGGGAATGGAAACCATGCAATAGTGCCTCATGGAGATGGAAGAAACCCTTCACCGAGAAGATGGTTGTGTTTGCAATATTTACTAGAGGCAAAGAACATAATTTGGTTCCAGCAATTACTCCTAGAAGATAATGGCACCCACAAAACACTTGGAAAAGATAGCACTCACTATATCTTTTATCACTCTTTTAAAGCTGGGACAATAAATCTCAAAGATTGATCAA
The DNA here is from genome assembly GCA_027943335.1 of Chamaecyparis obtusa. Taxonomy (NCBI): domain Eukaryota; kingdom Viridiplantae; phylum Streptophyta; class Pinopsida; order Cupressales; family Cupressaceae; genus Chamaecyparis; species Chamaecyparis obtusa. Next base: position 1,382,611 of record BSBK01003612.1, on the reverse strand, counting down.
CGAATTCTTAAACACAAAGAACCATTGACAGATATGATTCATGTGTACAATAGCCAACAACCAGTTGTTCCAATCATGGTGTCCAATAATTATGTTAGAAATGTAATACCCCAAAAATGGGCTGTAAGTTCATTAATCTCCTGCATCTACAAATTGAATGAAATCGACATCAAAGTCCTAATCTAAGGCACATCTAAACATTATCGAATCATAATTGATTATCTTAAATTCTGCATCGGGGAATATTCCTAATTATCTTAATTATCTTTAATTTAATGATTATTTGGCAATAAATCATATTTATCCTAAAGTTTGATTAATTGAATATTTTCATATTTAATTAATTAGATTTAATATTTGCCACTTAATTGTGTAATTAAATTTAATTATATCTATTATTAATTGTATTATTTAATTTTGACAATAAATCTAATATCATATGAATAATTGATTAAATTCTTATTTAATTAATTAAAGCAAGTTGTCATTATTTAATAATATAGTTTTTAATAAAAGTTTGATTAAATAATTGATTAACCCATAAATCAATTATTTTATTTTTAAAAGCAGTTAAGTTGGAAATAAATCACTTTATTATTAAATTAATTCATAAATAAAACATGCACAATCATAAAAGCAGACAACTATCAATTATCAATTAAAGCTAAACTCTATTTTGAGTTAAAGCTTAGCTTTTGCATGTTTTTGTGAGTTAATTATCTTTTATTTAAAAATAACTCAAAAATCAAGTTGAGTTATTTGAGTGATTTATGGTTTTTTTTCCCATGCACCTCCAAAGCCCTGGATTTCTATAAATTAAAGGCTCAGCTCTTCACAAATCATCTCATATTTTGCACAATCACGCTGGAGAATTGGAATTGAAGAATCAAAGCTCTTGCGAATCGACATCTTTGTGAGATCAATCTTATTTTTGCATTCATATTACATATCATTGTTAGATTCATAGCATATCAGTTTTCAATAGCATTCATAGCATATCAGTTTTTATCATTCTTATTGTATAGAAAAATCCAAAAATATAGATTAATTGCATTCAATTTCATATCCATCAATTGCATTCAAATCCTTCATTTAGGTGTCGTCTAGGTCACTGATCTTGATTACAATCTGAGAACATTAATCTCGCACCTATTAGAAGGCAGTAAATCGCTTGGTTAGATAGCTTTCAATTTTGCACGATTTTGATTATCACCAACCTCTAATGTTTTACTGAGTGTTGTGTTTACAGATCAGGTACAATTTTCTTTCCCCACATTTCTGGCACCCACCGTGGGGCAACCCACCTTTGCATGCTGGTTTTGATTTTTTTGGGAGCTAAAACCCCAAAGTTTTAAAGATTTAATTTTATCTCCCAAACGGCTTGGAATTTTGGTTTGAATTTTTTTTTGCAGTTTGGTGACATGTCATGGAAGCTACAGTAAAAAATTTAGAATTTTCTGAGATGTTTTGAATTTTTAATAATTTTTTCTTGAAATTCCAGAAAAAATTAATATCTGACGCAAATCAGCATATTTTTTGAAAATTTTTATATTTTCGGAAATCTCTTTAAATTATACAAGGGGTCCATTCTTTGTGTTTTAAATTTGGACATGATATCATAGCTCAAATAGTCAATTTACAAAAACTGCTCTGTTTTGATAAAATGGGTCTCTAGGGCACAAATGAAGAGGTTTTTCTAAAATTTTTGCATTTTTGGAAAGCTCTTTATTTTTTAGCAGGGGTCTTTATTCTGAATTTCTATTTTTGTGGCCAAAATCATATCAAAAAAATTAGATCTTGTTGACTAGGTCAAATGCAAAAAAAAAAAAAAAAAAATTTGTGATGGGTAGGCACTTATTTTTTTTACATGGTTCAATGAATGATATGAGTTGTCATTTGGGTTTATTACTGGTTATTATTACTGATAATAATTGATTTTTAGAGCTAACCCTATGGTTTTCATAAGTTGAATATATTTTGCATATCTTATTTGCTTGTTTGCTTGTTGGAGAGTTCGTCACTTGCTTGCATGGAAAAGCTCAACAAAAATTGCTAAAAATTAAGTAAAATCTACTAAGCACGTTGCAAGGATCCCAGGTATTCTCCTTCATCTAATAATATTTTGATTTGGGACTTAAAATAAATCTCTTATGTGTCAAGCTTGTGTGCATCTTTTCATGCTTTTGATCTATTTCTACACACTTGCATAATTGATACTAGGTTGTGAACCCTTAAGGATTCATTAAGTAGTCTTAGAATACTTATGATTGATCTTGATTGCTATCTTGGGTTATTGGACTCGCTAATCCGCCGGCCTCTCATTTCCGCCCCGTGGTTGCAATCTCAGCGCCATAAAGGGGAGGGGTCAACAGGACAGAAGCGTTAAATGTTCCACTTGGCAACCCTTTTGTGCTTTTAGGAACTCCCTTGTTTTCTAAGTTGTGGACTCATTTTTAGCTTGTGTGAGGTGTTAAGTGTTCCACCTTGTGGACTCATCTCATATTCACTTTAAACGTTAAGTGTTCCTCTTTCTACTTTTTGGATGCTTTTGGTAGATTTGCTTTCGGAACATACATCTGTGCTCACATAGTAATTAGGCCCTATGAACACTATTTGTGATTCTTGAGAGATTGGATTCCTAGCGAAATCTTTCTTGACGATAGAATCCTTGTAGGTAGGGAGGATACTTAGTGCATTTCACATTTAACTTAGTTAGTGAGTCTTCTCTTATTGATCGACACATTCTCTCTCCGGAGAGGTTGATAGATCACGTGGGGTTGATATCACAAGCTTTGGTGAATCAAAATTGGTTAGTGCGTCTTCTCTTATTGATTGATACATTCTCTCCTCGAAGAGGTTGATAGATCACGTGGAGTTGATATCACAGACCTTGGTGGAACAAAACTTTATCTTAGCGTGTCGGATTAATCTGCTTGCTTTGTTTGGGTTAAAAGTGAAGAGGTGTCAAAACCTTGAATCTGGAGCCAAGTCCCCTTGTGGTATACTATTGTGAGTCATCTTTAGAGAGGGTTAACCGTAGCGGACAATCCCTTCACAGGGCAAACTGCATTGACGGAACCTCAAGCGGTAATAGCCATTTTCGCCATGGTAGTGACAACCGCTATATAAATGTCCTTGTGGAAGAAATCTCCACGGGTATGGTTCATTGTTGGGTTGTCAGATCTCCCTAGCAGCTCTTGAAGATTAAGTTCTCGGACTGTGTCAAAACCCTGGTGCGCCGGGATTGGAGTTCACCCCTTTGAATCATAAAAGTTGCAGAGTCAAACCATTACTAAAAACCCTAGAGAGGCCAATTTTTCACTTTCAGGTATATGTGCGTTATTGCAAAACTTTTTCAGAACATACACAATTAGTACTCTCAGGGATTAGCACAATTTGGTCATTTGATTGTTCATGCGCAAGGTTGCTTTTGCCCTTGTTCATTGTTTTCAGACGTGCTTGGAATCACTTGCTTGCTATTCTGCGTGCTTATTTATCTACTTGGCTATTAAAAATGATCAAATCTGGTATAACCTTCAAAATTTGGATAGTACAATTTGCAAACAATCCAAAACTGAAAACCTTAAATTTTGCAAAAATTGACGTAAAGTTCTTTCTGGAGTCAAAAGTCATTTCAAGAAGTCAAAAGTCGTACGAGTTTTGTCAAGTGTCATTTCAGTATTACCCAACTATCGTATGAGTTTAGCAACTGTCGTTTCATAGACTACCCAGTGTCGTACGAGTTTGCAGAGTGTCGTTTGGAAAAATTTGGGAGAGTTGTCAAAAATTGTCAAATTGCAAGATATCCAATGTTTCCAGCCTAGTTCCAGAATCTGTCAAAAATATCATTGTGTCAAGAACAGATCAGTAGCTATTGAGAATTAGTACACATGTCTCAAAGAATCAGTACACATGAGGAAGAAATTATGATCGCCACTATAATGAAACAGATACATGCTATGCAAGTCCAGCTTGACAAACTTGAGAAAGAGAAGGAATCTAAAAAGTTCTCCATGGAATCTTTATACTCTTTTCCATTTGATAAAGACTTGTACATGTCACCATGCCCCCAGAAAAAAATTGAGCAATATGATACCTCTTCCACGGAGAGTGACACATCTAGCTTTGAAGACTATGATGACTATGATGACAGAAAATGTAATGATACCTATGACACCTCTGTTCCTAAGAGTCCTCCTCATTGTTCATTCCTACTTACTACAAAGGGGCCGTCACATTGGATAGATCGTGATGGTGATCCATATGATTCTGATTTTGAAAGAGATTTTGATGGCTTTTGTGGACAATACCTTAATGATGACATCTACTACTGCTGAGGACTATAAAATACATCGTGCTAGCTTGAAACGTCAATACTATAAGGATCTCTCCTCTCAGAACTCTCCAGCTGAAAATAAAGATTACACTCTCAAGCAAGATCATGTTAATGTTGAACCTTTGTCTGGTGATGGTTCCCTTCCATCCCCTACTTCCTCCAATACCCATACATTTCTTAAAGCTTCCGAGTCTTTCAAATCTTTCACAGAACCTTCATCTGACACAAGCCCTGATACTTTTCATGTGGTTCCCTATAGTTATCCCCCAAGGCTACCTCTTAAAGAAACTCAAGCTAACCTTCACTTGGCTGCAAAGACTTTCAATAATGATAAACCTAAAGAGCCTAAGCCTTCATATGCTATAATGCCTACTTCAGCTAGTCCTTCACCATCTCTTCCAAAATCATCCATACAATCCCAACATGCTTCCTTGTCCTTAGAAGTGGCTCCATGTCAAGAGGATTCCAAAAATGATAAAGACAATAACATAAAAAAAGATCAAGATCAAGAACTCTCCATGTCATCCACTCCTTTTTCCGATGTCTCTTATCCGCTTCATGGTTCTTTTGATCCTATACACCCTTTTTCATGCATTCCACCATGTCTTAAGTCTTCTCTTAAGCAAGATCAGGCTACTACTTACACTAATGAGCTTATTGACAATCAAAATGACCTTACTACGCTTGCGCTTTCCAAAGATGATACTTCCATTAAGGTTGGTAAAAATGGTGTTCCTTCCAATGTTAAGCCTATTGAAAAACAAGAGAAAAATTATGCGCTTATGCTATCCGAAAATCCTTGTCAAAATCAAAGTCTTTCATCTTCTTGTTCTACCACTCCATGTTCACTTCCACTTTCTACTCTTCCTAAGTCTTTGCAAGCTTTGAACAATCCTATCAAAGAAGGTGCTCATATTCAAGATGTCCACGATTCTATTGAAAATTCTAATGCTCACTCTGAAGATGCTGATATCCTTGGTTGTCATATAGATGCTGATGAACTTATTAATTATCCTTTTGCGTCTTCCACTTCCATCCTTGGACCTCTTCCACCACTACTAAGAGCTTCACACCTTCCTTCCATCTTGGGTCCTTATGTCCCTTCACTTTCCCTTCCTAACTCTCCTAATTTTCCATCCATCTTGGGTCCTTACATACCTCCATCTCCCATCTTTCCTCAAGATCAACATAGATGCATACCCTTGAATCCTTTTCATCCACCCACCCATCTAAACCAGTCATATCCTCCCTCTTCCACAAATCCCAAGTCTTTTGGAAGTAACTTGAATGTTCAATACAAGAAAAAGAAGCAATACAAGAATCCATCAAAAAAAGAATATCACCATGTCTCCTCTCATAGACATGGAAGCATAAAGTCAAAAGAAATATCTAAGAAAAAAACCACAAGACAAGTATGGGTTCCAAAATCCATCATTCAAGATATTCTCTCTAGATCATCAAAAGGAAATAAAAATCCTAAGGCTATATGGATTCCAAAGTCTCTCTTGAAAGAGTCTAGTGTTGAGCAAAAAGTGAAGTTGACATTCAAGCTTCCAAAGGCTTCCACTTCATCTCCCTCCAAAAATATTCTTTCATTCCATGCGCCTAAACCTCAACCTCTGCTATCCATTCGCCATATTCCTTCACGTATTCCTTCATTCATATTTCCTCCACCCTCTCACCACCCTTCAGGGTGTGTGTTTACGTTGATCTTGCCTTCCTTTCCATCTACCCTTTCACAATCCTTCCATTCATTAACCTTCTACCTTCTATCCTTTTTCCTCATTTTCCTATTCCTCCTATCGTCCAACCTCACTCGCTTTACATAAAACCCTATCCTCCATTTTTCTCTTCCATGTTCCTTTCCCTATCAGCATCTTTGAGCATATCATTTTGAATCCTTGGCATATCATGGTTTATCCTTTCAAGGAGCATTACCTAAAAAGCTTGCCTTCTTCCAAAAAAAAAAATTTAAAAAAATAAAATAAATTGAAAATGTGCCTTGGTGAAAACCTGAAAACAGGCGCCTTGGTAGCAAAAGTAAAAAAAAAAATTTCATCCTAAGGTGAAAACCACTCCCTTGTGGCACCTTGGATAAGTACCATGATGAAAACCTGGCAATCAGACATCATGCGTAGTTCTTCTACATATTTCATCCATTTCATCTTCTCTCTTTGATCTTGACAATGTTGATCTATACACGAACATTTGGCTATTTTGTGAGCTATCTTACGGTGATCTTGCTTTCATTCCTTCCATGTTTAGCCTTCATATCCATCTTCCTCCATTCATTTTCGCCTATCGCTATCCTTTTCCCCTTTGGTCTTGATCTAATAAAAAAAGAAAGAAAGAGTAAAACACAGTGCTATGAAGCCTCTTGACATGTCTACTCCTTTGGATTGCATTCTTTCCTGCTCTTGCACTACGCTTTTGTGACTTATCCTATACTAGCCTTTCCCTACTTATCCAAATATGCTTTACATGACAATTTTTCCCTAGCTTGAGTATTCTTGAGGAGTTTTCCCTTGAGGATTTCTTCCCTTCATTCTCCTTCATTCTCTTGTCTTCCATCTCTTCCACCAGCTTGCTAATCCCTCTTGTTCTCTACCTTGCTAGACATTGGGATTACACGATATGATCTTGCTTGGGAGTTTGCAATGGAAAAAGATGTTATCAAGTATATCAAGTATCAGAACAATTATCAGAATCAGTATCATAACCAGTATCGGAACCAATATCAGAACAAGTATCAAAACCGGTATCAGAATAATTATCATAATCAGTATCAAAATTAGTATCAGAACTAGTATCAGAACAATTATCAGAATCAGTATCAGAACCAGTATCATTACAAGTATCAAAAAAAAACATCTCATGATCAATCCAGCTATCTGGGCATACAGAACTAGTATCAGAACGCCTACAGGGGTTACACCTTTCACTTTAGTTTATGGGTCTGAAGCGGTACTGCCTATTGAGGTTGAAATCCATCACTCAAAATCAGAATGCATGGACTTGTCACTGATGAAGACTACAGAGTGTCGAGGTTACAAGAACTTGAATTACTAGATGAACGCAGGCAAGTAGTGTATGATCATCTCAGAGTGTATCAGAAAATAATGTCTAGAGGCTACAACAAGAAAGTCAGACATAGAGAATTTCAGGTTGGCGATCTAGTGTTGAGAGAAAATCCTAAAAATCAATCACATCGAGAATGCAAGGGGAAGTTCGAACCCAATTGGTTAGGTCCCTTTGTTATCACTGCTACTTTTGGCTCTGGTGCCTATCAACTCTCAACGACTGAAGGAGAATAGCTCTGAGAACCAATCAACGTTCTCCATCTGAAGAAATTCTACGCCTAAGGCATTTAGTGCTTGGTAAATGTCCTGAAAAAAATCTTAAAAATCAGAAAAAGTCTTGAAAAAATGAACATCTTGGTGAAAACCTAGCAATAGGTGCCTTGATGATTCACAAAAAAATAAAAAAATATCAAAAGTACAAAAAAAAATTGAAAAAATGAAAAATACAAAAAAATGAAAAAAAGAAAAAAAGAAAAAAAGAAAAAAAAGTGCCTTGGTGAAAACCTGGAAACAGGCACCTCGGTAGCAAAAATAGAATCTCTACCAAGATGGTGAAAACTCGGCAAACGGGCACCACTTGTTCCAAAATGCTCCATCTATTAGCACAATCTTGGTCTTTCCCAGCTTTCAGTCTTGCTTTAGTTTGTACATATCTCCCGGTTTGTTCCTACATTTCTAGTTTTCAATAAGTCAGCCTGTACACCAACCAGCTCAAGCGTTTGCATCCTATCAATGTTCACACTTGGGGGCAATCAATGTCATATCCTATGGTCTCCCATGTATCTTAGACGTGTCATATCCACTCAGAGTCCTTTGAAGCTTCAAGTTGAGTCAGTCAGTCAGTCTCGTCTCCAGAAAGGATTTTGCATCAACAACAATCAAACATCAAAACTCAACTGAAAACAATCTGTGCTTTTCATGCTTTTATCTCCTTGTAGGCTTACTGATTCGCATTGAGATTTTTGCATATTGTGTCCCTTTGAGCTCTTTGATGATGTCTTTTATAGGATTTAGAGAGTGATGACTGGGGGCATAATCTTTTCTTTGTCTTCTGCTTGTATGCGAAAATCTAACAGCTTTGGAAATTCTGGATTGAAATGGTGTCCGACTGTAAGAGCCTCTATCTTGAATTGGATGGCCATGCGTACCTCGACCATTGATACCCAAAAAAATTCAAAGATGTTTGATCTAACTATTATCTTTTTAAGTAAGTTTTTTCTCCTACTGTGAACGCAATCTTGCCTAAGGATGTGAACGATAAAGGGTCACTACGAGTAATTCACATTGGATTTAGAATGATCTCTTGACTGTTTGATGTGTTTGTAATGCAAGGCGTACTCAGGTCATCACAACGTTTATGTTTTGCTGCTTGTACAAATTGCTATATCAAAATGGACATGATATTCAGGTCATCCTGGCGTTTGCGCCTTGATGCTTATATTTAATCCGACATTTCGAAAACAAAATCAATATTCATATATCCATGGTTGTTTGACCAGTGGGTGTTGTATTGATTCTTGCGCATACAAATCGATATTCATATGTCTATGGTTTCATGGCTAGTGGGCATTGTATTGATTTATCCGGTTACCTAAAAGTTCAATGATGATAACAAATCGACACGTGATCAGTGACTAGGTCCTAGGTCTTAGGTTGCATTTCATTTTGCATGTCTCATTGCATTTTGCATGTTTACATGATCTCACAATGATTAAACGAACTTCAATGCTTAAATGATTCTTCAAATCGCATCTTCAAATCTAACAAGAGCTAAATCTCACATGAAGGTTCCTCCAATGAAATAGCAAGTAGAATCCTTTTTCGGGATCAAAATTCAAATCTGAGATCATTCATATTATTAACTACTTGCATATTCGACCTTCAATCATCACAGAAATCTAGTATTCAACTTAACTGATTATCTTACATCAAACTATCAAAATTTCAACTTGGTCAACCATGGTCAACTCATGGTCAAACCTAGTCAAACTTGGTCTTTTAGGACCTCCAAACGATGCAGAATGCGTTCTCGGACGTGTATAACCACTTCTCAAATCAATTAACATGCTTCTAAACTATAACGCTGACTTTTCTTGTCAGATTTCAATTTTAATCCCGAAGGGGGCATGGTATTGCACATCATTCAAAGTCTGTAAATCAAATTCTATCGATCAAGTCTATCAATATCTTTCATCAGTGATCAAGATAACAATCACGTCTAGTCACTGATTCATCAAAAGTCCTCATCGCTCGGGGCAAATCTATCATCACTTGGGGCATATTAGATTCATCAAGATCCACATCAATTTGGTATTCTCCTAATCTTGTAAACTGTATCAGTTTTTGCAACCATCAGATCATAGTGTTCTTTCCTTGGTTCTTCGACAACTGAAGGGTTTGGATGTGATACTTGCTAGTTCTGCTAAGACAATCGAGTCTAGAACGGGTCACTCACTTCTTATCAATCCTAAGGTTCAGAATCAGGCATTTTGACACTTTTTCACAATCATAGGTTCATTTGCTGCTACAGTGAACATTATCTTTGGTCATTCAAGACCTATTATCTCCATATCAATTCAATATCAATCAACTCCTATCTCAATATCTCTCAATCGGTTTCTATCTTGAGATCGGTTTATCTTTTGAATCAGTTTCATATCTCTATCAAACATAGACTATCTTTGAACCACTGCGCCTCGCACAGTAATTCAAAGAAGGGCAAAATGTAATACCCCAAAAATGGGCTGTAAGTTCATTAATCTCCTGCATCTACAAATTGAATGAAATCGACATCAAAGTCCTAATCTAAGGCACATCTAAACATTATCGAATCATAATTGATTATCTTAAATTCTGCATCGGGGAATATTCTTAATTATCTTAATTATCTTTAATTTAATGATTATTTGGCAATAAATCATATTTATCCTAAAGTTTGATTAATTGAATATTTTCATATTTAATTAATTAGATTTAATATTTGCCACTTAATTGTGTAATTAAATTTAATTATATCTATTATTAATTGTATTATTTAATTTTGACAATAAATCTAATATCATATGAATAATTGATTAAATTCTTATTTAATTAATTAAAGCAAGTTGTCATTATTTAATAATATAGTTTTTAATAAAAGTTTGATTAAATAATTGATTAACCCATAAATCAATTGTTTTATTTTTAAAAGCAGTTAAGTTGGAAATAAATCACTTTATTATTAAATTAATTCATAAATAAAACATGCACAATCATAAAAGCAGACAACTATCAATTATCAATTAAAGCTAAACTCTATTTTGAGTTAAAGCTTAGCTTTTGCATGTTTTTGTGAGTTAATTATCTTTTATTTAAAAATAACTCAAAAATCAAGTTGAGTTATTTGAGTGATTTATGGTTTTTTTTCCCATGCACCTCCAAAGCCCTGGATTTCTATAAATTAAAGGCTCAGCTCTTCACAAATCATCTCATATTTTGCACAATCACGCTGGAGAATTGGAATTGAAGAATCAAAGCTCTTGCGAATCGACATCTTTGTGAGATCAATCTTATTTTTGCATTCATATTACATATCATTGTTAGATTCATAGCATATCAGTTTTCAATAGCATTCATAGCATATCAGTTTTTATCATTCTTATTGTATAGAAAAATCCAAAAATATAGATTAATTGCATTCAATATCATATCCATCAATTGCATTCAAATCCTTCATTTAGGTGTCGTCTAGGTCACTGATCTTGATTACAATCTGAGAACATTAATCTCGCACCTATTAGAAGGCAGTAAATCGCTTGGTTAGATAGCTTTCAATTTTGCACGATTTTGATTATCACTAACCTCTAATGTTTTACTGAGTGTTGTGTTTACAGATCAGGTACAATTTTCACACACACAAGAAAAAGCATCTACAAATCCCTTACACAACCATAATAGATTCAAACCATGAACTATAAGAACCTAACAATGGGACTAACAAATATACAACCTAAACAAATCTTGATCATAGTCCACCCTATTGTAAGGCCCAAGAAGTAACTCTATCTTAAACCTACACATTCCTCTAGATGAAGCTCAAAGGTCAGGTAGCTGAAGCATAGCAATACTTGAATGAATATAGGAATAATTTGATTTACAATCATTTGCTAGCTTGGTTTGTGGGTTTTCCACATAATATTTTCCCTTTAACCACATTTATAGTTTGAGAAAATTAGAAAAAAATGTTTCAGATATATATTATCCTTTTGAACTAGCACACTGCCATCAAAATGCATAATCATTGGTCATCTCAAGAAAATTCCTATTGATTAGTAGGATATCCTTATAAAAAATTGATGCATGGATTTCTTGTGAATTATAGACTGCTATGTATCCTGCAACTATGGAAGGAATAGTGTTGGTGTTAGGTTTCATTTATTATTGAATTCAATGGTTTCCAAGATGTATTGAAGAGTTTGCTCCTTGTTTGATGTTAACTGTTCCTGCACAATCCACTCATACAACAGTGAAATGCTATGTGGAAGGGATGGTTGATAGTGTTCCTTAAGGGAAGGGGCATTGTGAAAGAGTTGTTATCATTGTATTGTGTATTTTCTATATGTTTGGTTGCAAGGCAGACTAGGAGAATGAAGGATCACCCACCAATTGCATGATAACCCAGTTTTGAAGGGTCACTGGTTGAGGGGACAGTCAAGGTCCCGATGATTGGGCCATTGGAGGACCCTATTTCTTTGTATTAATTTCTATTCAAATTGGATGCATGGATTTCTTGTGAATTATCCGCTGCTATGTATCCTACAATTGCATCTGTAAATCTCCATATACTACTCTAGGGTTTTAAGCCACTTAGGGATCAAAATAGAGAGACTAAATCAAAATCATTCTTTGTCCTATTTCCTTTTAACAAAGTCTCAAATATCAATGATACAATATACATTTGATGCCCCAAGCTATCAAATATACAAATGGCACCTACCTAGAAGCTCAACAGGAGAATGAAGGATCACTCACTAATTGCATGATAACCTAGTTTTGAAGGGTCACTGGTTGAGGGGATAGTCAAGGTCCGGATGATTGGGCCATTGGAGGACCCTAGTTCTTTGTATTAATTTCTATTCAAATTGCATGCATGGATTTATTGTGAATTATCGACTGCTATGTATCCTGCAACTGCATCCGTAAATCTGCATATACTTCTCTAGGGTTGTAAGCCACTTAGGGATCAAAATAGAGAAATTAAATAAAAATCATTCTTTGTCCTATTTCCTTTTAACAAAGTATCAACTATCAATGATAAAATACATTTGATGCCCTAAGCTATCAATACAAATGGAACCTAGCTAGAAGCTCATGGGTTGTCCATTTGATAACCACAGTTAACATTTCAAAAAAATGGATATCCTTGAGCACAAGCACCAATAACATCAAATAATGGAGTTAAAGCATGGGCTAGGGCATGACACCAGTAGAATGCGGTCATTTTAGTGACAACAATTTACAATGTGGTCCTTTGGCGTGTATTAAACAGAATAGAATTTTTAGCATATTATTATCATTCTATTTCTTTGTTGTAAACATGCCATCGGTTCAGTTTTGTAACTTCATTGTTGTATGAGTGGATTGTGCAGGAACAATTAACATTAAACAAGGAGCAAACTCCTCAACACATTTTGGAAACCATTGAATTCAATAATAAATGAAACCTAACACCAACACTATTCCTTCCATTCACTTCTACCAAGAATAAAGCATTTAATCCATTCAACATTACATATAATCATTAGACAGTTACATTTCATGACTGTGTAGAGGAACAATCACGACCAAAATTATCAAAACTACTTTCACCCTTGCACAAGCTATTCCAAAATTCAAGTAAAATGAGCAATATGCTATATCAAATCATTCATATTCATAGTAACCATTCGAAGGATCATTTTGTCAATGAACCCTCTGACTATACCCCTGCGACAGAGAAAGGAAACCTCAAAATAAAGAAAGGAAACTTAGTAAAACCAGTCTATGCCAATGTTTATGAGGGTATAGTCATGATAAGTGCCTCTCAAACCTCTCCAAACATGTGAGATTGTCTTTAAATACTTTATTGATCTCTTCTAAACATTAACCAAATCAAACCTACATTTGAATCCACACACAATAACCCCAAAATGAAGGGTTTTGTATCCTTTAATGAATCTCAGTCACTGGTAGTGCATGGGCAGTCAAACCAATAGTCTCCAAAGCATTCAATAAGTGATTGGATTGTATTTAATACACACTATTCCTTCCATTCGCTTCTACCAAGAATAAAGTATTTAATCCATTCAACATTACATATAATCATTAGACAGTTACATTTCCTAACTGTGTACTAGAGTAACAGTTAGGAAATGTAACTATATAAACGATCCAAACATTTGAAAATAGTGAATCGATATCCTCGAGCACAAGCACCAATAATATCAAATAATGGAGATAAAGCACGGGCTAGGGCATGACACCAGTAGAATGCGGTCATTTCAGAGAGCATTTGTGATCAAATAAAATGCAATGCATTTGAAATTTGTAGTCGAATATGATGCCAGATGCTCGAAAGATGAAGAAATCACATACCTTCTCTCGTGCTCAGCTTTCGCTCCTTTATCCAATCGAAATAAAAATGATGAGGCCGTTTCACTTTTTTTTTCATAGCCAAATCTTCCTTGTACCACACGAAGAACATGCCATTGGTTAAGTTTTGTAATTTGTTTTTTGTGTAATTAGTAATTGGAAGATTAAATGCAGATAACACCTTTATCAGTTTAATTAGCATGTTATTATCATATCAGATAAAGTATGTTTAAGAATTGTTGGGACTAGTCCTTTTGCGTGTATTAAACATAATAGAATTTTCAGCATATTATTATCAATCTATTTCTTTGTTCTAAACATGCCATTGGTTCAGTTTGGTAGATTTGTTTAATCTGTTAAATGCATTTTTCATGAGGAGGGGTCCTGTTCTCAGGAGATTGATGAAGATTGTGCACCTCAAAAACCAATTCATAAGGTACCAATCATGTTTCCTATTCGCTTATATTTTTGGATTGGTAAATCTCCTTATAAGTTTCATGTCCTTTCTTTTGATTACTATGGATGAGATATATATCTTACATTTAACATTCAACTTCTTTACATTTTAGAACATGTAGTGTGTTTTTTGAGGATTTTACCAAATCAACTTTTAACGTAAACCAAAAACACCAAACTGATATCTTGCCCTTTCAACTTGACAAAATATTTGCATTTGACCAATAACTGCAAGCAACTGAATGATAAATCCACATACCTGTATCTTTGTAAAATACCCGGAACATCAAAAAGATGGCTAAGTGGCTGCCACCATGATTTTTATCTATTGGAATATGGGAAAAAAAAAAACCAAAAAAAATCGAATAGAAAACATGATTGGTCATTTCAAAAAGCATTCATGATCAAATAAAATGCAATGCCTTCTCTCGCGCTCGATCAACTTTCACCCGCTCATTTTCTCCTACTCCTTTTCTCTACAAATGAAATAAAAATGATTTGGCCATTTCAAAATAGTGAATTGATATCCTTGAGCACAAGCACCAATAACATCAACTATTTTGATCTGTGGGTACCCTAATGTTGGCAAGAGTTCTTTTATTAATAAGATTACTCTGCAAGCTTGAAGAAGCAATATATTTTGGCAAATGAAGAGTAGAAAGATGATGATATTCCTGAAATCATGGATGGACACAATGTTGCAGATAGAATGGGAAGACATCTTTCTAGACTGGCCCTAGATCCTTCGACAATTGGGGTAGGATCCAGACCCAGGCTAAAAAGATGTCTTCCTTTCTGTTGTGGAATTATCCCTTCTTTGGCCTGCACTCATTCCTCTTCTAAAAAATGGTTATCTAGAAACTTTGGATACTGTTTCTCATCCATGCACAAAATGTGCTAGTGATCATATAAAATTACTTTAGGCCTCTAGTATTGATGAGATGTACAAGTGTAAAATGTTTTTGTGAGATTGGGATCAATTTGTGCAATGTACATAAATGCAAGGTGGTGATTATTCTCGACGATTGACAAGTAGCTAGGACTAAAGATAACACAGCTCAAGAGACCATCATAGGTTGTCTCTTTCTTCAGTCTATATTATTGACAGAATATTTTACCTTTCATTAGCTCATCAAATCTAGGGATTTGAAAGAATTTAATAGAATATTTTCATGACAACGTATATTATTTAAGTTGACGTTGCATGAATTTATCTACTTCGTGCACTTGTATACTATGAAGATGGCGATAAAGAAGCATATCCTCCCATGGCCATGCTTCTTTATCGCCATCCTCATAGTCTACAAGTGTGCGAAGTAGATAAATTCATGCAACGTCAACTTAAATAATATACGTTGTCATGAAAATATTCTATTAAATTCTTTCAAATCCTTGGATTTGATGAGCTAATGAAAGGTAAAACATTCTGTCAATAATATAGACCAAAGAAAGAGAGAACCTATGATGGTCTCTTGAACTGTTTTATCTTTAATGTGCATATTCATCAATTTTTTGACACTTAATAATTAATTCCGATAGAAGTGCTACTCATTCGATAGATAAAATGTCAGAGAAAAATAATTTACGACAATATTTCCAACAGTAATGCTATACGTTCGAGAGGGAACCTGTCGGAGAAATGCTGAAGGACTATCGCTCTTCTGACAGTTTAAGTGTCGCAAATAGAAATTTTTTGACAGAAACTTTGACATTAATGCCATATCACCAACAAGTATATCTGTCAAAATTAGGTGGTAACTGTTGGTATTCCAACAATTATAATGTCGGAAAGGATATATTTTTGACAGTTATTTCTGAGAGAGATTGTATATTTTTGATAGGTCGTTGTGTCAAAATTCTGATGGATGAACCGTAGAAAATGCCATAACGAAGTTTTTGCCATTTGCAATTTTTTGACGTGATATGGTGTCGATAAACTGACGGATACGTCTTTTGTCACAATTTCCTATGCAAAAATGGTGACAAACTCATCTGTCGAAATGCCGATAAATTAGCATTGCAAATCTAACAAATGGCTATTGGAACTTGACCCCAAATGTAGTAGTGAGACATACAAAGACTCAAAAACATGGTAGCATTGATCCAATAACATAAAATACATTACAAATGCCAAGCTCACGGTCTCAATGAAATAAACAGTGTATAAAATAATATATGGTGCACAACAGCAGCAAGCATGCAATGACAACAATAAAATTGCATGATGCTCGAGCTCAAATTCAAAATAGTAAGTGTATTAATGTATGTTTGCATGATGTTAGATATTAAACAATGATCTCATGAATAATGCTAGTATTAAACAGTGAGCTCATGAACAATGTATGATGCCCCAGCTTACAACCCGTGAGCCATCAAGACATTTCCTCATGAAATGATCATAAATGGGGAGTACCACATAGTGAATATCAACAAAAAAACAAATAAAGAGAGATCAAACACTTCATACAATGCCTTGAAGGTAATAGAAATGATTCCCTAGCTCTCAAAGCTCACAGGTCATCAACCATTCTAAATGAAAAGATGTAAATAATGTCAGTATTAAACAATGAGCTCATGAACAATGTATGATGCCCTAGCTTGCAGCCCGTGAACCATCAAGACATTTCCTCATGAAATGATCATAAATAGGGAGTACCACATAGTGAATATCAACAACAAAACAAATAAAGAGAGATCAAATACTTCAAACAATGCCTTGAAGGTAATAGAAACGATGCCCTAGCTCTCAAAGCTTGTGGGTCATCAAGCATTCCAAATGAAAAGATGTAAACAATGCTAGTATTAAATAGTGAGCTCATAAACAATGTATGATGCCCTAGCTTGCAGCCCGTGAGCCACCAAGACATTTCCTCATGAAATGATCATAAACAGGGAGTACCACATAGTGAATAACAACAAAAAAACAAATAAAGAGAGATCAAACACTTCACACAATGCCTTGAAGTTAATATCAATGATGCCCTAGCTCTCAAAGCTCACGGGTCATCGAGCATTCCAAATGCTAAGATGTAAACAATGCCACTATTAACATTCATATTGTGCCATTAAATCAACAAATGCCATCAAAATGAAATTGAGTTAATGAGAAGACAAAGCTCAAATGCCTACCTCAAGTGCTAGTGCCCTCTTCCCACATGGTGTCAGCCTCTTTGCAGACACCAAACTTGAATGCCCTCTTCGCGCCATGCAAAAGTGCAGTGCCGTCTTCACAACAGCTCTTCGAATTCACAAAAATTACAAATGACACTTTCTTTTTCTTTTCTTTTGTTTATAACCAAATGGGTGTTGCAATTGCGATGTCATCATTGCTATTATGATACCGTTGGGGGAACTTGCAAAATAAAATATAAAAAACAAACACAAATTGTAGTGGCGTCACAAATTAGCATCAAAATTTGACCCCAAATGTTGTAGTGCTCAAACTTTGCATTCACCTAACTAGGTTAATCTAATAATCACAAGGTAAGAGCTTTCCTTTCAATTTATTCACCATCTTATTACATACCTTAATTTTGTCTTTGCCTTTCTTCTTTCTATCCAATTAGAGATGCTCCCACCACAAGGATGCATGACTCTTCAATTTTGTGCTTGCAATTTTCACCTTCTTTTCCTCAGGTACATTTTCATATTCAAAGTACTTTTCCACCTTGGTGATCCTCTCCATCAATTCATCAGAATCTAATTTTACACTATACTCAGGAGGATTGAAGTGTGGTGTAGACTTCAAATTTGTCAAAGCCTTCAACAATCTTTCCTCACCTTGATCCATCGCCGGTGTAGCTTCTACATCACCTTGTTCTTCCTCAATTTCATCATCACTAACATCTTCAAGATGTCTTCCTCTTCTCTGGGCTATTTCAATAGCTTCTAATCTAGAAGCAAGTTATCTCAATATGTCTACCAATCCTAGATCTGTATCTCACCTCCCATGAACCATCTTGAAACCCTCTGTAATTGCAGGCCAGATTGCAATTTGCTACCCCACAAAAAATCAACTAGGGTTTGACAAGAAGGAACCCTCAAACCTAGATTCACAAACCTAGATCCAAATCTCACCTCACTCTAATACCACCTGATGCAAGGGAGGACAAGGAGAGGGGCCAAGGGCACACCCTAACCAGGTCCACCTTGCAGAGATCACACATGGAAGAAACAACATGCAAGTGAGAGAGAGAATGCAGATATCTTTCATATATTTATTCCAATTGATTCATACATGCCAGGCTATGAGGCCTTCTTGGTTTAGGCTAGATATTACAATGAAGTACAGAAGTCCTCCAACATGTGAGGATCTGCCAATAATCTCTAATCTTCTAGCTTCTATCTTCTATTTGAAACTTACTCCCCAAAAACTGACTCCCTAAACTCTAACCACACAACTACATTTATACAAGAGACTGTCGAACAAGTCAGCCTTCTGATCCACCATCAATGGAAGGAATGAAAATATCTATGTCCACATGCTTCCCAATGATAGATACCATCATTAAATCTGTGACCAAAATTAATTACACAAGTTAGCCTCAACAGAAATCCAAAACAAACAACTCGGTAAGAAAGGATAACCGAGTGCCAGACAAGAATCATCGAGTGCTAGGGAAATTCACCGAGCACCAAAGAGATAACTGAGAAACACCGGTGAGCAAAGGAAACTGAGCAACACCGAACCAACTTGGTCAAAGCAGGAACCGAGCAACACAGAGAAAACACAAACATCTTTTTGGTGACACTGGATTGCCAAGGACCCGAGATGCTCCTGCATTAGTTCCTAAATACTCATTTAGTTCCAGTGACATTGTTACCTTTAGGTATGGGAACTAAAATCCATGTCTTATTCTTTTCAATTTGTTCTAGCTCTTCTTCCATTTCCTTAACCCAAATTTCATCTTTTCATACTTCATCAATATCTTTAGGTTCAACTTTAGAGATCAAGAAAATTTATTCTCTTTTTCTAGTATGTCTAATTCTATTAAAAAAACCTTGATTCCTATCACCAATAATCTAATTTTATGAATGATTCATCCTTACATACCTTGGAGTCTTCAATTTTTCTTTTTTAGAAGACTTTTGTGTTTCCACTTCTTCCTCGTTTGCAACTTATTCATCCTATTCTACCAGTCCACTTTGATTCTAATTCAGTGTTTTCAAAATCTGACTTTCCTCTTCTTCATCTAATTCATAATTGCATGATCTGACCCATTTCTGATAACTTTCACATTAGCACTTTCAAGTATCTTAACCAATTGTTAAAACACTTATATGGTTTTCTCTTTTAAGAATAACCAAGAAATATACCTTCATCACATCTAGGATCAAAATTTCATAAGTCTTTATCTCTCTTAGTGTAACATTTGCTTCCAAAAACTTTTAAATACTTCATAGTAGGGATATGTCCATACCAAAGTTCATAGGGTGTCTTACCCATCCTTTTCTTTATTTGAACTCGGTTCAATGTAGAGAATGCAATACTCACTGCTTCTCTCCTATAGATATGTGAAATATTTTCTTCTATCATCATAGTCCTTTCACTGTCAAGAATAGATCTATTCCTCTACTCTACAATTCCATTATGCTATAGGGTCCATGAAGATGACATCCATCTCTTTATTATATGATCCTCATAGTATGCATTAAACTCTCCTCAAGTAAATTATCCACCTTCGTCTGATCTCAGACATTTCATCTTTAAATTGGTCTCAATCTCAACCATAGCTCTAAATATCTTGAACTTCTCAAAAGGTTTAGGTTTCTCCTTTATAAATGTAACCCACAACATTCTAGAATAATCATCAATGAATATAATGAAATAATTATCTCCATAATAGATCTTAGTCCTAGTAGGACCACATAAATTTGTATGTACCAAATCTAACAATCCATTTGGAGAGTAAATATTGTTGTTAAAAGTATATCTTGTTAGTTTACCCAATTGACATTTTTTATACATCGCATTAATAGGATTAAAAAATTTAGGTAAATCTCTTACAACATTCTTAGTGCTTATCTTTACCATATAATCAAAGTTTACATGAAAAAACCTTTTGTGCAACAACCAACTATCATCAATTTTAGCAATCAAGCATCTATTATCTGTGCTATTCAAATGAAAACATTACCTCTGGTCTTGGTACCTGATGCAATTTCATTTCCAAATCTTCCCAAGATTATGCACTTTCCATCCTTGAATTGTAAGTTGTATCCTTTATCAACAAGTTGTTTACCACTCAAAATATTATGCTTCAATCCCTCAACATATAGAACATTATTAGTATTATTTTTTCCATCAAATGTAATAGAAGCTCTTCCTCTAATGAAACGAGGAGTATTGTCACTAAATATAACAACACCACCATCATACTTTTCCAATTTCATAAATTTGTTCTTATCTCTAGTAATATGATGTGAACAACTGCTATCTATTACCCATTCATCTTTTATTTTAACATGTGCATCTAGGGCATTTTCCTGATTTAAAAAAGTAGGATTTTAATATCTAATAGAGATGAACACAATCTCATCTTCACTCTTCTCAGATTCATCATCATTTACACCTTTAGTAGTAGCTAAATAACATTTCTTATGATACTTAGGCTGAAAATTTCTAAGCTTATACTTCGGTACTCTCTCAATATATCTAGAATCAAAATGACCAATCTTATTTCATGAAAAAAATTTCAAAGGTAGCTTCCCTTCATACTTACCTGCACCCTTAGGCACTCTCTTTAAAATCAAGGCTTCAAAATCTTCCGTCTTTCTTTCCTCTTATTCAATCTCTTCCCATTCCTTGGCATATCTAAATCCATACTTAGAATAAATTAAAGAACTGTCACCAGAATCATATTTTTGCTTGTTTGGAAATATTAGCTTTAAATGCAGTTTCAACTTTAGGTAAATTATCACCAAATTTAGTCATTTCAAAAGCAGACAACTTATCAACCAATGTATCCATTTTCATAGTAGTCACAGTTCTATTTTCTTCAATAACAACAACTTTAATGTCATAATAAGGAGGCAAGGATCTCAGTATCTTTGAGACAATTTCATCTTCCTCCAGGGTTCCACCAACACATCTGATTCCATAGACAAGTTCGATCACTTTCTGTGCATAGGTACTAATATTCTCATCTTCACTCATCCTCAAGGTTTCAAGATTTCCTTTAAAACTTTGTAGCTTCTCTTTCTTCACATAGGCATCTCCTTCATGCAAGGTCTGCAATTTCATCCATACTTCATGTGTGGTCTCCAATTCTATGATATTAGTATACTCTGCATCTCATAAGGTGCTCAAAATTTCTTCTTTTTTTCTCATGTTACATTCAAATTCCTTATTTTCATCAAGGGTAGTAGTAGATAGATCTGTAGGAGGCTGGAAATATTTCTTTATAATTGCCCAATATTTTTCTTTTATGCATCTCAAATGTGTAATCATTCTAACCTTTCATATAGCATAGTTGGTTCCATCAAATCTTAGACTATCCTTCTTAAATTCTTCCATAATCGATCTTCTCAAATAGTCAAGCTTAAAAAAGAGGACTAGTCTTTGATACCAATTGTTAGAGATAATGCAACTCACACAACTGAGAGGGTTGGGGGGTGAATCATTTGTGTTCCAAAAATCTAAAAACTTAATGCTTTATCCAACACATAAACCTTATAACTTATATTTTAAAGATAAACAATAGAGAACAGAAGTAAACAACACCATAGCACATGACACCAAATTTTTGTGTGTGGAAACTCTATTAGGAGAAAAACCATGGTGGGGATCAAATCCACTAGAT
The DNA here is from genome assembly GCA_027943335.1 of Chamaecyparis obtusa. Taxonomy (NCBI): domain Eukaryota; kingdom Viridiplantae; phylum Streptophyta; class Pinopsida; order Cupressales; family Cupressaceae; genus Chamaecyparis; species Chamaecyparis obtusa. The sequence continues at coordinate 1,360,328 of BSBK01003612.1, read as the reverse complement.
GATGTACTAGCACAATAACCCTATTAAAGGTACAAAGGGAATGCACATGCATTCAAACACACTTCTTAGATCTCACTTCTCAAATATCAAAGGACAATAACCTTGAGATTACAACAAGGGAAACAACCCTAGGTGGACTACAATCCAATTTGGACAACACTCCACTAAATTATGAACTGACTGATAGCATCTTTGATATGCCAATACAGTTCTGATGAAGTACAAAAATCTCTGCCTCAATTGTAGACTCCATTCATACCTCTTCACACAACCAATGATACAACATTATCACACATATACACATTCTCTCCTCTCTTCACTCATATAG